>JARBWK010000004.1:197850949-198168449 GCA_030556195.1 Anolis apletophallus | reverse complement strand
TGAGGGGCAGTGTCAAGCCAGCTTTGTGCTGGCTGTGCCACCGCTGGCTTGGCATTGCCCCCTCAAGGCTGGAGAAGCTGTGGGAGAGCTGAAGCCGGGGAGGGGGCGGAGCCAGTCCGTGCCATGCCCCCCCCTCCTCCCTGGCTTCAGCTCTCCCACAGCTTCTCCAGCCTTGAGGGGGCAGTGTCAAGCCAGCATTGTGCTGGCTCTGCCACCACTGGCTTGGCATTGTCCCCTGAAGGCTGGAGAAGCTGTGGCAGAGCTGAAGCTGGGGGGAGGGGGCAGGGCATGGCACAACCTGGCTCCGCCCCCTCCCCCAGCTTCGACACTCCCAGCAGCTGCTCCCAGCAGATCACCATCCCCCAGCCGTTCTTTACTGTGTTGGAGTGTCATTTTGTGTCATTTTGGTTGGTGGTGTGCCCCCAGATTTTTTTAATGTTAAAAGGGTGCCGCGGCTCAAGAAAGGTTGGGAAACACTGGTCTATGAGAAGGTTTATGGCCTTGCTATGTCAACAGGTTTTTCCTCCCTACTACATCACCCTGTGCGGATGCTTTAAAGTCTTAGCAAACAACTTGTTAAGCTGTTGTATTGAAGTTCCATGCTGGGTCAAGTTGCCCCTTCTGAACTAAAACTAACTTTCAGGTGAGGCGTAGAGCAGTGGTCAATATCAATCTGCGTTATTGTTAAGCTATTAGGCAATTATCAATACACAGTGTTGTTTGCAAATCAAAGCAGTAATTGATACACATTATAATTATTGTTAAGCAGTTATTATTAACAAATATTCTGCAGTTTGAATCCTTTGTTTTGTGTCTCAGGGTGCATCTACACCAGGGGTGCTCATTATGGTGATCGGGAGCACCTAGGTGATCTTCGGCCCTCTTCCAGGTGATCTTTGGGCCTCACCGGCTGGATGGCGCACTCCTGCCATGCGCGCGCACGTGCACTCCCGCCGCCGCCTTCGCGGGGCTTCTTTTGCCAAAATGAGGCTTTAGTGGGCGGGCCCTGGCACTCGTCTTGCCACGCACGGTGTGGTGACATGGCCGCCCATTGGTTGCTGCTGGGGGGTGGGAGCAAGGCGAAACACGCGCACGGATAGGATGCGAGGCTGTGGGAGGATGGAGGGAATGTGTGTGTGTGTGAGAGAGAGAGAGCCAAGGAGAGAAGAAAGAAATCCGGATAACTTTTTGGATCCTTTTGGCAGGCAGGCAGGCGGGCGCTGGAAGGAGGGCGAGAGAGAGAGAGAAAGAGGAGAAGGAGGCCGGGCAAGGTGGGGCAAAGCCAAGCAAGCCCCACCGCAAACCCTGCTGCTGCCCTCGGGACTCCCATTCCAAGCCAAGACCTGGGCGGCGAGCTGTGTGGGGCTGCTTTCATTCCTTGGTTGGGGGCGAGGAGGGAGGGCTCCGCTGTGTTCCTGGGGCTGAACCCGAGGAGGAGGGGGCTGTGGGGATGGAGACTCCACTTGCTGCTGCTGCTTGTGCCCTCGCCGCCTTTCTCCGCCTCGCCCTCCCTCGCCCTCAAGGAGAAAAGGCGAGGGGCCACGGGGGGGAGAGGGTGGCTCTTCAGAGCTGGCTGGGAAGAGCCACCCCTCTCTCTCCCGTGGGCATAGACTGCCACCAGTGGGAGGGGTCCTCCTTCCTGCCAGCCGTCCACTTGGGTGTCCTTTCTGAGTGACACCCTCAAAAGGAAGGAAGGAAGGAAGCCCCCCCCCGCTGCATCTGTCACTTTGGGGAAGCACCTCTTCCACTCTTCCTTCTCCTGCCCAGGTAAGGAAGCCTCGAGGGAGGAGGGAGGGGGGAGACTGCCGTGGGGAGGCTCCAGCCTCACGTGGGTCCCTCTCTCGGTTGAGTTTCCCGGCCCAGGCAGCAGCCAGGTGGCCCCTCTTTCCAGCCCTGCACCTTCCGAGCCGCCGCCGAAGCCATATCTGGCCGGAGCGCTGGCGGGTGCGCCTATAAATACCCTCCTGCTGCATGCGTGGGAGGGGCCTGCTGTGCACGCAAGAAGCAGGATGGGATGGGGACTTCCTGCTTCGTGAAAGCAAGCAGCAGGAAGGAAGAAGGCAACGAAGACATTAAGAGAGAGAGCACGCGCAGGCAAGGAGGATCCCCTTCCTGGGTGCCCGCGGCGGCAAGTTCGTGGGCAGGCAAGAAAGAAGCCCCGCGCAGACGGAAGGCTGCAGTAGGAGCGTGCACGCGCGCATGCGCACTCACACTTACATGCACAACAGGTGATCTTTTCAACTTGATTGTTCATATAGTAGCTCGCATGATGGAAAAGTGTGGGCACCCCTGATCTACACTGTAGAAATAATGCAGTTTGACACCAATTTGACTGCAACAGCTCTATGCTGTGGAATCCTGGGAGCTGTAGTTTGATAAGGCCTAAACCTTCTCTGCCAAAATACAACACCCAGGATTCCATAGCACTGAAGCTTAGCAGTTAAAGTGGTGTCAAATTGCTTTAATTCTACTCTCTAGAGATGAAGCCCTAGTTTCCGGAGCAGCAGAAAACAAACTCTGTGAATGTTAAGCAAACTTTTTAACATTGTGGAATTTGTGTGGAATTTTCCCATTTGACTCCAATCTGAGTCATTTGTTGCCTGGTGAGTCAATGTGTGGGTGAGTTCAACGGATCGGTGCAAGCACTGGATTAGTGCCCAGATCCTGTAATAAACTCAAGATGAATCCTGATAAAATGGAGGCCGTGTGGACATTTATCACCCAGGAACAAAAATCGTGTTACATAGTGATATCAGAGCATGGCAAAAAGTTTTGAATGCGGGACGCACAAGCTGGGAGATACTGCAGCACAAGGCCAGATTCAGCCTTTACCATAGAATCCTAGAGTTGCAAGAGACCCCGGGGCCATTTCACCCAACCCCTTGCCATGTAGGAAAAACACAAACAAAACCCTCCTAACAGATGGTCGTCCATAGTTGTGGAAGCTCCAAGGAAGGAGCTTACACTACACTCCAAGGCAGAGAGTTCCACTGTTGAACAGCTCTTCTTATGGTCAGGAAGTTCTTCCTCATGCTCAGGTGGAATCCACTTTCCTGTCATTTAAGGCCATGGCTCCATTGAGTCCTAGTTTCCAGGGCAGCAGAAAAGAAGCCTGCTCCCTCTTCCTTATGACACCCTTCCACATATGTAGCCATTAGGCTTGTTTGATCAAAAAAAAAGTTCAAAACTCTTTCTTGATGTAGAGGGCACTGACACTTCGGATCTGAATGACTTCTGAAATTTTCTGGAAAAATTTCGGAATTTCCCGAGTTAATTCCGAAATTTCGGAATGGCTTCATTAATGGTGGACACGCATGTTTAACCCAGTTTGGATGGGGATGTCTTCCCTCCATGTCAGAACTGGGGTGACAACCATGTTTAACCCAGTTTGGATGCAGCTGTCGCCCCAGTTCTGACACGGAGGGAAGACATCCCCATCCAAACTGGGTGTTCAACCCAGTTCGGATGCGGATGTCTTCCCTCCGTGTCAGAACTGGGGCAACAGCCGCATCCAAATTGGGTGTTTAATAGCCTTATGTATAAAGTGGAAATGCAAAGGACTTTTCCTTCCCTTGATGCTGCATTTCCTTTGGTTTTCTGACCTTGCTTGTTGGGTTTATTTTATTTATTTGTGGTTGCTTTCCTCCCGGAGGAGTTTTTCATAAGGCAGAACTAAGTGGAGGCCCATCAGAAGCCCTTGATGGATTCCGGCCAGGTAAAAGGAGATTTCCCCAGCTGCAGGAAGGTGCGCATTTATAATAAATGGAAATAAAATAAATACAGAATCGCTGCACCCACCTGGGCCCATGTTTCTCATTTGACCGCCATCCATAATTTATAAGCCTCCTCCAGCAAGTTTGGGGAGAAGTGTGGAAAAGGTTTTGCAAAACTACATTTCCATTGTGCTCTTTAACTTTCCAAAGGCCGTCCCTGGGATTGTCCTGGCGTGCATCTACACCAATGGTTCCCAAACTTTTTTGGCCTACCGCCCCCTTTCCAGAAGAAAATTTACTTACCGCCCCCCTAGATTTTTTTTAAATTTAATAGCAATTAAACATATATATATGTATATGTATATGTATATGTATATGTATATATATGTATTAATGCAGTGGTTCTCAACCTTTCTAATGCCGTGACCCCTAAATAAGGTTCTTCATGTTGTGGTGACCCCCAACCATATTTTCGTTGCTGAGGGGATGGGCAGCCGAGGCCTGAGGTGACGAAGAAACGAGGCCTGCTCTCCCCGTGGAAGCCCCGGGCTCTCCTGCTCCCTCTGCCGCCTCCGCCAGGGAAGGCCGCGCTTCCTTCTGCGGTGGCAGAGAGACTCCGCTGGAGGACGCAGAGGCCTTTGCACTGCAGCCTTCACACTACACTGTGTGTGTGTGGGGGGGGGGGGTCAAAGCGAAGGGAGCAGGGCCAAAGAAGAGGGCCGCGCAATCCCTCCTAAATGGCCAATCATTCACCGCCCCCTTAAAGGAGTTCACCGAACCCCAAATTTCCCTGAACCTCCCACTGCCCCCTTGGATCACCTCACCGCCCACCAGGGGGTGGTACCACCCACATTGAGAATCAGTGATCTACACTGTAGAATTAATGCAGTTTGACGACCCTTTAACTGCCGTGGCTCAGAGTTATGGAATCCTGGGAGTTGTAGTTTGGCGAGGCCTGAGCAAGCATTGGCAAGCATACTCCCAGTATGCCATTGCATTGAGCCATGGTAGTAAAAGTGGCATCACACTGCATCAATTCTGCAGTGCAGATGCACTCTAAGTATCCTACCTCGGGCCTGTCCAACAGGCGGCCCGTGGGCCGCACACGGCCCGCCAGCCCCTTGGATCCAGCCCTCCTATCCCCCTGCAATAAAAAATAAAATAAAAAAATTCCGATTTTTTTATTTTAAAAAATTCCAAAAAAAAATCTTCCAAAAAATGTGTGCATGCGCTGGGCGGTGCAAGCGCCAACCACGGCCGCCACCCCTTTGCTCTGCTCCCCATGGCTTCACCCTCCCTCCCTCACAGGTCACGCTGGGTGGCCGCTTCTGTCAAGCGACGCAAATTGCCAAGGGGAGCCCGCCATGGCTTCACCCTCCACCCTACAGCGAGCGAAATTGCCCCCCGCAAGCGGCCCCACCCCTGCGAGCGACCCCGCCCCCGCTGCGGCCCCCCAGGTGATCAGTCACTGGAATTCCGGCCCTTGGGCCGGTAGAAGTTGGACAGCCCTGTCCTATCTTATTTGGAAGGATTCAGTCCCTTTAAAGTTCAGACTAAAATGTGGAGCGGATCTACCGCATTGTTGACACAAAAGCTGCCATTAATATGACACCAAGGACCAAATTTAGATTGCTGCTTCTCTCTGTAATGAATCCAATCATTGTTCAAGGTTCCTATTTAAAAAAATATGATAGAGAGGTGGACAGGAGAGGAGGGCATCTAAAAATGGAGATGTCAGGAATTAAAATGTAATTTTCCAGTCCATGAATCAAGGCACAAAACCAGAGGCGAAGGCCCTTGTGAATCTGGCATTGCACCTGTAAAAGGGACAGGATTTATGGCATGCATTTGCTCTGTTTTGATGCTTTGCTCAGATTTAAATGTTGACCCTTCTCTTGGCCCCAGCAGAACACAATGTCTGAGGATGAGAGAGAGAGAGAGAGAGTGCATATTATTGTCGAAGGCTTTCATGGCCGGAATCACTAGGTTGTTGTAGGTTTTTCAGGCTGTCTGGCCATGTTCTAGAAGCATTCTCTCCTGATGTTTCACCTGCATCTGCGGCAGGCATCCTCAGAGGTTGTGAGGTCTGTTGGAAACTGGAAAATTGGGTTTATATACAGTATCTGTGGAATAATGCCCAAGGTGGGAGAAAGAACTCTTGCCTGTTAGAGCTAGGTGTGAATGTTTCAATTGGCCACCTTGATTTGATGGCCTGACAGTTTTTAGGTGTGCCTTGTTACTGCCTGGGAAATTCTTTTGCTCAGAGGTGATTAGTAGGCATGGTTAGGTTTGATTGAAATCTTCGTAATTCGGAATAAATTCGGATTAAAAGCTATTTCGAAGCGATTTGGTAATTCGGAAGTATCCTTGCCATTTTGAAGCATTTTCCGCCATTTCTCTTACAAATCAGTAAGTGAGTCGGAAATTATTCAGCTTTTCACACCAATGTGGATGGATTCCCTTCGGTTCCCTTTCTCTCCCGCGTCAGTCCGGGGTGAGAGCCACTGTTTAACCCAGTTTGGATGGCTTTCCTTCTGTTTCTTTCCTCTCCTGCGTCAGTTCTGTTTAACCCAGTTTGGATGGCTTTCCTTCGGTTTCTTTCCTCTTCTGCGTCAGTCTGTTTAACCCAGTTTCATGGTCCTGTTTAACCCAGTTTGGATGGCTTTCCTTCGGTTTCTTTTCTCTTCTGCGTCAGTCCTGTTTAACCCAGTTTGGATGGCTTTCCTTTGGTTTCTTTTCTCTCCCACATCAGTCCTGGGTGAGAGCCGCTGTTCAACCCAGTTTGGATGGCTTTCGTTCAATTCCCTTTCTCTCCCGCGTCAGTCCTAGGTGAGAGCCTCTGCTTAACCCAGTTTGAATGGCTTTCGTTCAATTCCCTTTCTCTCCCGCATCAGTCCTGGGCGAGAGCCGCTGTTCAACCCAGTTTGGATGGCTTTCGTTCAATTCCCTTTCTCTCCCGCATCAGTCCTGGGCGAGAGCTGCTGTTCAACCCAGTTTGGATGGCTTTCGTTCAATTCTTTTTCTCTCCCACCTCAGTCCTGAGCAAGAGCCGCTGTTCAACCCAGTTTGGATGGCTTTTGTTCAATTCCCTTTCTCTCCCGTGTCAGTCCTGGGTGAGAGCTGCTGTTCAACCCAGTTTGGATGGCTCTCCTTCGGTTCCCTTTCTCTCCCGCGTCAGTCCTGGGCGAGAGCCGCTGTTCAACCCAGTTTGGATGGCTTTCCTTCGGTTCCCTTTCTCTCTCACGTCAGTCCTGGACTAGACCCGCTGTTTAACCCAGTTTGGATGGCTTTCCTTCTGTTTCTTTTCTCTCCCGCGTCAGTCCTGGGTGAGAGCCTCTGTTTAACCCAGTTTGGATTGCTTTCCTTCAGTTTCTTTTCTCTCCCACCTCAGTCCTGGGCGAGAGCCGCTGTTTAACCCAGTGTGGATGGCTTTCCTTCGGTTCCCTTTCTCTCCTGCGTCAGTCCTGGGCGAGAGCCGCTGTTCAACCCAGTTTGGATGGCTTTCCTTCGGTTCCCTTTCTCTCTCACGTCAGTCCTGGGCGAGAGCCGCTGTTTAACCCAGTGTGGATGGCTTCCCTTCGGTTCCCTTTCTCTCTCACGTCAGTCCTGGGCGAGAGCCGCTGTTTAACCGAATGTGGATGGCTTTCCTTCGGTTCCCTTTCTCTCCTGCGTCAGTCCTGGGCGAGAGCCGCTGTTTAACCCAGTGTGGATGGCTTTCCTTCAGTTTCTTTTCTCTCCCGCGTCAGTCCTGGGCGAGAGCCGCTGTTTAACCCAGTGTGGATGGCTTTCCTTCGGTTCCCTTGCTCTCCCGCGTCAGTCCTGGGCGAGAGCCACTGTTTAACCCAGTGTGGATGGCTTTCCTTCGGTTCCCTTTCTCTCCCGTGTCAGTACCGGGTGAGAGCTGCTGTTTAACCCAGTTTGGATGGCTTTCCTTCGGTTCCCTTTTTATTCCGCGTCAGTCCTGGGCAAGAGAAGCAGTTTAACCCAATGTGGATTGATCCCCCCCCCTTTTTATGGAATAAAACAACTACTTTCAAAGTAAAGACCACCAAAGTATTTGGATTGTGCTTTTCCTGCCCAACAGAAGGGGGTTGGACTGGATGGCCTTTAGGGGTCTCTTCCAACTCTGTATGATTCTATGACAATCTTCCTACTCCCCAGACATAAAAGGGCCATTTTCAATTAATACGGCCACTGGCTCTTAAGGAAGGCCTTTTGTGGGACAGCATTTTACATAGCGTTACGGTAAAACTATATATCCTTGCTGCATGTCAGAGCACTTAAAAGTCTGTCTGTCACCCCAAGTTACGAATCCATGACTTCAATCCCGCATGCTATTCATTATTATTTATTGACTTAAATTGGTTTAATAGCGCACGCCCCCTGAAATATTTGCTTGGTGCCCAATATAAATATTTTAATAAATAAATTATATATTGTTTGCCCAATTTTGGATGAGTGTGAAATGAGGTTTTGACCCCGGCCAAGAGATGCGATGATGCCACCCACCTTCCCCTCGTTGCTGTGTTTGCTTTGGAAGACTATGAATAATAATACTTATTTACTCAGTCCTTGGAGCATGAAAAACACTTTGGCCTTTTTTCATCTCATTAAACCTTAACAACATCTCCGGGAAGGTGGCCATTATCATTAGAATATCCATGTTCTGGGTGGATACATGGATCCAAGAGTTAAATAATTAGGCAGCCCTAGGTTGCCAGGCCTTGCCATTGCCTCTTTGATCTTCCATTTGTCAAGAGCTCTTGACTTTCAGGGAGGGACGATTTGCAAAAACAAAGTCATGGCAATCTCTTTAACCCTTTCTTCTGTTTCTAAGTGAGCCAACAAGAAATAAAATTGATGGCACTGGGGGAAAACTAGAAGGTGGTGAATGGTATTGGAATGAGACATCGGTCATACAATCCCAGAGTTGGAAGGGACCCCAAAGGCCATCCAGTCCAATCTTGTTCTGCCATGGAGAAATCATAGAAGCATAGAATCCAAGAGTTGGAAGAGACCTCGTGAGCCAGCCAGACAACCCCATTCTGCCATAATATCTACTTTGAACTGGATTATATGAGTCTCTCTCGGCATTACTTCACGATCGGAGATTCTTAGGAAGGACTCATCCCATGCTTTTTACAAGCACATTGATGACTAAAAAGGCCAATCTGAGATAGGCAAGTTCGGTTGCAGAAAGCACAGCAGAAAGTCTCCTTGGGTGATGTTGTTTCCAAGTTGCGGTTCTTTCTGCGTGGTCGTTTCTCTTCGAGACCCATTCGGCGTGTCTTCTCGAAAGAGGTTGCAGCATTGTGGTTAGTGCGTCTCCATGCCTCCCGATGTGAGGCCAGGGTGGACCATTGTTGGTGATCAATTTGGCCGAGCCTGAGATGTTGTTTCAGGGAGTCCTTATATCTCTTTTTGGGGGCGCCTCTCTTGTGCTGACCCGTGGCGAGTTCACCATAGAGTAGTATCTTTGGGAGGCGGTGGTCCTCCATCCTAGAGACATGCCCTGCCCAACGCAGCTGTGTTCTCAATAGCATGGCTTCAATGCTGGTGATCCCTGCTTTCACAAGGACAGCAACATTCGTCACATAGTCGGTCCAGTGTATATTTAGGATTGTGTGAAAACTGCACTGATGAAAGCGTTTGAGGAGTCGTAGGTGTTGGTGATAGGTTACCCATAGAGGAGAATATCCAAAGTGAGAGTGGCAACTCTAAATACTAAGTTGCAAGAAAGAGGAAACTATAAACTCTCAAATGGAATAGTTTTCAAATCAATTATAATATACTATGCCCGCTATCGGGTTGTATTAGAATCTGCACAAATATCACAATATATAGTTACAAATTCACAAATAGGAGTGCCGATAAGGCAATATACACGAAATTATCACTCACACCTTTGAAGTACACAATTATCCAGGGATATTTCCCAAATTAATTTGTAGTAACAAGTCCCAAAATCCAAGTCCCAAAGTCCATTTCATGTAAATCAAAATTCAAAACAGTCCATTGAAATCCGTAGTAAATAATCAAACGATCTTCAAAGGGGACTCAGCGTGGTCTGACGATTGCGTAAATACCCGCACTTGGAATCGTTTCGCTTGAAGTTGCTTTCTCAAAGACCGGGGACTGGTCCGTGTAGTATTGGCATGTGGCATAGAGGAGAATAGACAGTACGATAGCTCTGTGTATGAGTGTAGTATGAGTCTACACTGGCATATAATCCAGTTCAAAGCAGATGATCCGGATTTTGTATGGCAGTGTAGAAGGGACCCCAAGCAGCAGCCAAAAAAGTGGAATTTCTGCTTGAGGATCCTGTAGTACAGCTCACTCATGTGTTACTAGAAGATCTGTCTTTCCTCCTTTCACCATATAAAACTCCCAAAGGCAGCTTTGAACAGGGCTTAAATAACAAAGGCAAGACAATGACAACCTAACATAAACATGGCAGAGCGGATTAGGGCAGCAGTAAATCTGTTATTGCTGACGCTTCCATCTTTGGCAGCCTTCCCAGCTTCCTCTCCATGTTTCATGAACTTCACGGTGCTTCCCCGCTGGTGTTGCCGTTGCTGCTGTTGTTGGGGTCATTGCATGCATTGACTTCAAGGCATTTCTGATGTATGTTGACCCTACCATGAGGTTCTGGAATACATAAACATATTATTTTTCCAACCTTCTGTTCTCCAAGCTAACCATCCCCAGCTCCCTAAGCTACTTGGCTTCCAAACCGTTGGCCCTTATGGTTGGATACTTTCCACTTCGTCCATATTCTTCTTGGATTGCTTTCCCCAGAAATGAACCTGGAGTTATTATTCCAGGTGCAGAAGAGACTGGGATTCTAACTTCCCCCACTGGACACTAGGTTCCTGTGTATTGTCAAAGGCTTTCATGGCCGGAATCACTGGGTTGTCGTAGGTTTTTTGGGCTGTCTGGTCATTCTATTTTTTTAAAGTTTTTATTGGTTTTGTATATTTGGTGATACATGAAATAAAGATATAGTGATGTGAAATAAATTCACGATAGAAGTTGATTGGGTGGGGTGTGGATAGTTGTTGGGAAGGGTGTGAAAATCAGGTGGGATGGGGAAGGGTGGGAGGGGAGGAAAAGGGGTAGAACAAAGCAGTGAATACAGATATATACATATGACTTCCATTCTTCTCCAAGTAGGTTATTTTCTATTTGTTCTTAAGTTCCTTCTTTCTCATATATTCTTCGAACATTGTCCAGTCTGTTTGTTTTCTTGGGTTTCCCGTATTTTTCCTCAGGAGGTAAGTTAATTTGTCCATGTCCTTTATATTATAGATTTTGTGTATCCATAGGTCCTTGTTGGGTATTAGATCTGTCTTCCATTCTTTGGCGAAAACCATGCGCGCTGCAGTTGTCACATATACAAAAAGTTTATCTTTATTTTCATCTAATTTTAATTCATTATCATTCAATCCCAGTAGGTAATTTTCAGGCTTCAAGGGGAACTTAACTTGAAGGATCAACTGTGTCTCCTTATGAATCATTTTCCAATATTCGTTGGTTTTTGGGCAAGACCACCACATGTGGAAGTAACTTCCAATATGAGAGTTACATTTCCAACAGAGTGATTGGCTTTTATTATACATTATCCCTATCTTTTTCGGTGTTATGTACCATCGATGGAACATTTTTAACCAATTTTCCTTTAAATCGGAGGCATATGTATATTTAACCTTTTTGTTCCATAATTTTTGCCATTCCTTTAACTTTATCTGTCTGCCAATATTTTTCGCCCAAATTACCATACAATTTTTTACTTCTTCAGTTTCGGTTTCCCATTCTAAAAGCTTGTTGTAAATTTTGGTTATATTTTTCTTGTCTATTTTGGACAGTTGTATCCAAAAATCTTCCTTATCATAAAAGCCGGTTTTTTTGTCTTGATTATATATATTTCTAATCTGATGATATTGAAGCCAAGTTAAATTCCCCATGATCTGTTTAATTTCCTCTTGGGATTTTAGTTCGTTTCTCTCATTTGTGTTATTTTCCCTTTAATAATTCCTCATATGTTGGCCAATTTGACCAGCCTTGTAACCTTCTCTGATCTGCTTCGATAGGAGAGACCCAGAGGGGTATCTTCCTGTAGAAGTAGATTTTGTATTTGTTCCAGACTGGTGAAATGATTTCCAAAATTTTTCTCTACCTTGGCCTTTCCATACCAAAGGTAGGCATGCCACCCCAGTCTTAAATTAAACCCCTCCAAAGTCAATAATTTTTGTTTTTTTTAGTAAAATCCAATCTTTGACCCATTGTAACGCACAAGCCTCGAAGTATAATCTAAAGTCTGGTAGTCCAAAACCCCCTTTATTCTTTTTATCGATCATTATTTTGTGGTTTATTCTCGGTTTTTTTCCTTGCCATATAAATTTGGATATGTCTTTTTTCCACACCGCAAATGATTTCTGGTTCCTTATAATTGGAATATTTTGAAAGAGATACAATAATTTTGGTAAGATATTCATCTTGACTAATGAAATTCTTCCTAAGAGGGATAAATTTAGTACTTTCCAATTTTCAAGATCTTTCTTAATTTTTGTCCAGGATTGTTCATAGTTATTTGTTAATAACTGAGAATTTTTAGCCGTTACCCATATTCCCAAGTATTTTATTTTTGTACAGACTTTGAATCCCGATATTTTCTCTAATTCTTCTTTTTTCTTTTGGGTCATATTTTTTGTCAGTATAACTGTTTTCTTGTTATTTATTTTAAGGCCCGATACTTTTCCATATTCCTCTATCTTTCTTAACCATTTATCTATGCTATCTTTTGGACTTTCTATTATACAGATGACGTCATCCGCAAATGCTTTAATTTTGTATTCTTCTTTAGCAATTTTCATCCCTTTTAATTCCTGGTCTACTCTGATTGCTTTCAAAAGAATTTCCAAGGCCATAATGTATAACAATGGGGATAGGGGGCATCCCTGGCACGTTCCCTTCGAAATATCAAAATTATCTGTTAATGTACCATTTGTTATTAACCTTGCCTTTTGTGTCGAATATATAGCATTTATAGCATTTTTAATTTGGTAACCTATATCTAATTCTGACATAATCATTTTGAAAAAATCCCAATTCAGGTTATCAAACGCCTTCTCTGCGTCAAGTGAGAGAAGGGCTAATTCTTTTTGTACATTTTCTTCATAATATTCAATGGTATTTATAATTGTTCGTAAATTATCCTTTGTGCTTCTATTTGGAAGGAAACCCGCCTGTTCCTCCCCTATCCAATTTGACAAGAAAATTTTGAACCTTTTTGCCAATATATTTGTAAAAATCTTATAATCTACGTTCAATAAAGAAATTGGTCGGAAATCCTGCGTCTCTGGTGTTTCAGATGTGCCAGGGCTGTCTGGTCATTCTAGAAGCATTCTCTCCTGATGTTTCACCTGCATCTGTGACAGGCATCCTCAGAGGTTGTGAGGAAGTTCCCAGAAGACATCACAGCTCTGTTTCTCCATTGCCTCACCACTAGCTACTTTCAGTGGGACAATGAATTCTACGAACAGAAAGATTGAGTAGCCATGGGGAACCCCCTCAGCCCAGTCATAGTAAATTTCTACATGGAACACTTTGGGGGAGGGAAAGCCCTGGAAACAGCAACAAAAAAGACCACTCTATGGTTCAGATATGTGGGTGACACCTTCACCATTTGGAGCCATCGAGAAGAAGAACTCAGCAAGTTTCTGGACCACCTGAACAGCATGCACCCAAACATCCAATTCACCATGGAAAAAGAAAATAAAGGAAAACAGCCTTTTCTAGATGTCCTCATCATCCGCAAACCAGATCAACAACTGGGTCACACAGTTTACAGAAAACCTACTGTGGGACTGGTTTTAAATCTGTATTGTGTACCTGTTTGCCTTTACCTGCAAGGCCTTGGTTCCATTGTTCTGCCATGTGGGCACTTAGGGGCGGAGCTGTGTCTTGGCTCCAAACCTGGCGTCACCGCCCTTAACACCTCCTTTTCTGGAGTTTACCTGAGAGGCAGGAATTCCTCTCTGGCCACATTCCAGAAGAGCACACGAACATAGCAAGGTGGAATCTAAGCCATTGCTGTGACAAAGCATCTGTGACAAAGCATCTTAGTTCACCTACTAACCCTAACCTTTGCTCTCAACCGAAGCCTGCAGTACATAGACTGCTGATTTTGGGGCTTCTACAGGACTTCGTGAGCCTACAAGCCAGAGGGCAACAGGACTTTGTGGGCCTACAAGCCAGAGGGCAACAGGAAACCTGGGATCAAAGAAAGACACCATCACTCTGCAAACAAAGAGGCAAGTGATAGCTTCCTTTTTCAAGGACTTCCTTTGCAACCAACTAAGCATTTTGAGCCACCAGCATTTTTACTGGTTGTTTTTCAATCAATCTTGTTTGGTTCACTATTTTGAGTCTAGCACTCATTCTTAAAGATATTCCAGGTCTCCCTTTATGTAGGATGGCTTTTCTCTACCTTCAGGGCCATAGCTTGCAATGTCCATCCTTTTAAAGCCAATTTTAAGGCCCTGAAGGCAGAAGACCTACACACAGATTGATACCTACATAAAAACTCCGACCATCACCCAAGTCCAAAAAGAAGCACAATTAAAGCCCTGGCAGACCGCGCAAAAAGAATATGCAAACCTCACCTCCTCCAAGGGGAACGGAACCACCTTAACTGGGCTTTACAGGCCAATGGACACTCCACCGCAAGCATCAGAAGAACTGCAAGACCGAGAAGAAGCCACGAGAGTCAAGACAAAGATCTACCCGAAAGAAAAGGGTTCTTGCCATACATCAGGGGCGGACCTACCTGTTCCCGGGGGGTACGCGAAAAAAATTGCGCCCCCCCCGTTGCTCCCGAGGGGAGCCCAGTGCGCATGCGCGAAAAAGCTCTGCGCACGTGCACTGACTCCAGAGCACGCCTCCCACTTTGGAGGCCAGTGCGCATACGCGAAAGTGCGTGCACGCGCACTAGCTCCAAAACGGGAGGTGTGCTCTGGAGTCAGTGCGCGTGCGCAGAGCTTTTTCGCGCATGCGCCGAAGCTCCTACAGGCGCTGTAGCGCCTGTAGAAGCTGCTGTGCATGCAGAGGCGCGGCCGGCCTAACAAAGGCCCTCCCGGGTGATGTTGCCCTACGCGCCTGCGTAGTCCGCCTAATGGACGAACCGGCCCTGCCATACATCAAGTCTACGGAGGGATCACTGAATGCAGCAGCATTGCCCAAACATGAATCAAGGAACATGAAAGGCACTGCAGACTAATTGAACCAGAGAAGTCAGCCATAGGAGAGCAGCTGATGAACCAACCTGGACACATTATGTTATTGGAGAACAGCCGGACCACTCTCACAATCACTGTGTCAGGCTACAGAGAGAAGCCATTGAAATGTAGAAGCCTCTACATCGGCCTTCCCTTGTGGACAACCCTGAAACTAAAGCTGGTGCAAAATGCTGCTGCTCGATTGCTGGTGGGAGCATTGACAAGAGAGCACATTACACCAATTTTACAGCAATTGCACTGGCTACCAGTAGAGTACCGGATTGTCTTCAAGGTGCTGGTTTTGACCTTTAAGGCCTTGTATGGTCTAGGGCCAGTGTACCTGAGGGACCGCCTCGCCCCATATGTTCCCCCGAGATTGTTGCGTTCAGAAGAACAAAATCTTCTGGTGATTCCATCAATCCGTTCCTGCCACCTTTCAACAGCAAGACAAAGAGCCTTTTCTGTGGTGGCGCCAACTCTGTGGAATGAGTTACCAGACGGAACTCGCGCTATCACAGAGTTAACCCCCTTCTGGAGGGCCTGTATGACGTTCCTTTTTAGACAGGCTTTTAATCTAGGCGCCTCCTGATAATCCTGTACATACCCTTGTGTTTTTACATATCTAAACTGTTTATGTGTATTTTATTGTTTCTAGGTAAACCGCCCTGAGCCTGCAGGGAGGAGCGGTATATAAAAGTGAACAATAAATAAATAAATAAATAAAATCCACAAACAGGTGGGCAATTTCAACAGAAAGGAGGAAGCCATGAGAATGAACAAAATCTGGCGACCAGTGCTAAAAAAAATAGGCATGGTTAGGTTCAGTCGGAATCTTCGTAATTCGGAATAAATTCGGAAAGATTTCCTTTTTGAAGTAAATTTGAAGTTTTTAAGGAATCCGGAAGTCCCTTTGGCCTTCCAAAGCTTTTTCTGCCATTTCTCAGTAAGTGTGTCAAAAATGATTCAGCTTCCTCCCCCCTTTCTGTTCCCTGGCCTCGGTTCAAGCCAGAGAAGCCTTCTAAACCAGTGTGGATGGATTCCCTTTCTTTCCTTTCCCTCTCGCGTCAGCAAGAGAAGCAGTTTTAACCAGTGTGGATTTATTCCTTTCCTTTCCCTCCCCCCTCCTGCATCAGTCTTAAGCAAGAGAAGCGGTTTTAACCAGTGTGGATGGGATGGATCTGTGTCAGTTTAAACCAGTGTGGATTGATTTCTTTCCATTCTTTTCCCTCCCGCGTCACTCTTAAGCGAGAGAAGAGGTTTTAACCAGAGTGGATGGATTTCTTCCCTTTGCTTCCCTCCACCTTCTGGAGCAGGGCTGCCCAGGAAGTCGATCGCGATCGACTGGTCGATCCCAGGACCGAAGGAGGTCGATCCCAGCCGGATGGGGCACTTCTAGAGGGGGCGGAGCAATGACGCACCAAGCCCCGCCCCCTCCTGGGCTTCAGCGCTACCACAGCTTCTTCAGGCTTGAGGAGGGTAGTGCCAAGCCAGTAGTGACTAGATCTGCCACCACTGGCTTGCCACTACCCTCCTCGAGCCTGGAGAAGCTGTGGTAGCGCTAAAGCCAGAGAGGGAGGGGGCGGAGCTATGCCACGCCAAGCCACGCCCCTCCCCCGGCTTCAGCACTACCACAGCTTCTTCAGCCTTGAGGAGGGTAGTGCCAAGCCAGTAATGGCTACCGTGTTTCCCCGAAAGTAAGACACCCCCGATTGTAAGACGTATCAGGGGTGTCAGCGGGGTCAGCTAATGTAAGCCGTACCCCGAATGTAAGCCGTACCTCGCCACCGCCGCCGCCGCCGCCACCAGCCCACCTCCGCGGCGCACCTTTCTGCCAGGCCTCTGACACGGCGTCCAAGGAAGGGAGGGGGAAGAGAGCAAGGGCGTGGTGGTGAAGACCTACACACAGATTGGCGACCATCACCCAAGTCGCGTCAGAGCGCGAACCTCACTCTGATGTGGGCATTACAGGCCAATTGCTCTCTTCCCCAGAAGAACTGATCCAAGGAAGGGAGGAGAGAGCAAGGGGCATGGTGAGCGGCGCGCGTCAGGCGTCACTCTGACGTGGCGCCGCTTCACCACGCCTTGCTCTCTTCCCCCTCCCTTCTTTCATCAGGAAGGGAGGGAGAAGAGAGCAAGGGGCGTGGTGAGCGGCGCGCGTCAGAGCGTCACTCTGACGCACCGCCACTTCGCCACGCCTCTTGCTCTTTTCCCCCTCCCTTCCTTCATCCAAGAAAGCTGCGCCGCGGAGGTGTGCCGTGGCTGATGGGGCCGGTTGCGGTGGCGTGACGGCAGCGGCGGCGGCGGCGGTGACGTGGCCGTGGCGACGGGGTACATCTTAGTTTATATAAGGCGTACCCCGAAAGTAAGACATAGGGGGACTTTTTGGGGGGAAAAGAAAGTAAGACGCTGTCTTACTTTCGGGGAAACACGGTAGTTATGCCACCACTGGCTTGGCACTATCCTCCTCTAGCCTGGAGAAGCTGTGGTAGAGCTAAAGCCAGAGGGAGGTGGAGCCAGGCCGTGCCAAGCCCCGCCCCTCCCCCCTGCTCCGCCCTGCTTCTCTCTCGGTAGATCTTTCTGACTTGGTTTTATTATAAGTAGCTCGCATGCTGGAAAAGCCCCTCCCTTCTCCCTGGTTTAGAGTAAAACAACTACTTTCAAAGTAAAGACCATGCAGTGAAACAGGAAATTACACTTTGAAACCATTAACGAATGATTTGGAAGTTTCGGATGTTTTGAAAAGTTTTGAACTTTGAAAATCAGAATTGACTGTAGATCAGAACCACCAGTGCCTCCTACATCCAAAATGGGTTTTGAACCAAGTTTTAAAATCAAACAAGCCTACTAAAAAAACTCTAAAATCAGAACAGTAAATAAAGAACAAAGCAAACACAGGGGAACTCCAGAGAGGAAACAATCAGGAACAGCTAATCACCTCTCAACAAAGGAATTTCCCAGGCAGTAACAAGCCACACCTAAAAACTGTCAGGCCATCAAATGCTAACAAAGGTGGCCAGTTGAAACATTCACACCTACCTCCAACAGACAAGAGTTCTTTCTCCCACCCTGGACCCTCCACACATATATACACCCAATTTTCCAGTTTCAAACAGACCTCACCACCTCTGAAGATGCCTGCGAAATGTCAGGAGAGAATGCTTCTAGAACATGGCCATACAGCCCAAAAAACCTACAACAACCCAACCTAAAATCACATTGGCTTTTTAAGCTGCCACATCATATTATTGGCTCATGTTCACTTGTAAGCTTCCTTTCACACAGACTGTTTTCAACCCAGGTTTTAGGATGAACTACAATTCCCACCACAGTGGATCGATCAGTCATGGGGGTCCTATGTGCCAAGTTTGGTCCAGCTCCATCACCATTTGGGTTCACAGTGCTCTCTGGAATGTAGGTGAACTACAAGTCCCCCAAATCAAGGTGATTTCCTCTTAAAGTCCTCCTATATAATTTTGTTTATCATGGGGGTTCTGTGTGCCAAGTTAGATCCAGGTCCATCCTTGGTGGGGTTCAGAGTAAACTTTGATTGCAGAGTAAACTTTGAAACACCGGGAATGTGGCGCAGCTGGCTGGGTGTTAGCTGCCTAAGATCTCTACTGACCAGAAAGTCATGAGTTCGAAGCCTGCCCGGGTCGAGGCACGCTCTCGACCTATTGTGTAGCCTGTTGTCGACCTTTGCAACCCGAAAGACAGTTGCATCTGTCAAGTAGGAAATTAAGGTACCATTTAGTGGGGAGGCTTAATTTAACTGATTTACGAGGCCATAAAAAAGATCTCCAGGAAACACGCTAAGGAATGAAGGAGTGCGACAGCTCCCCCTGGTGGCCAGATGTTAAATTGCCTCTGTCTGTCTTGTGTCTTTGTGTGTCTAAATGTAATGTGTACATTGTAATCCACCCTGAGTCCCCTGTGGGGTGAAAAGGGTGGAATAGAAATAAAGTAAATAAATTAACTATAAATCCCAGTACCTACAACTCCCAAATGTCAGGGCCAATTCCTCCCAACCCCACCAGTATTCAAATTTGGATGTCTGCATGCCAAGTTTGGTCCTGATCCATTGTTGTGTGGGTTCACAGTGTTCTCTGGATGTAGGTGAACTACAACTCCTATATATCAAGGTCAATTCCCCCAAACCTCTCCAGTATTTGTCATTGGTTATGGGGGTTTTGTGTGCCGAAATTGGCTCCAGGTCATTGTTTGTCGGGGTCACAGTGCTCTGTCTTGATGCAGGGTGAACTACAACTTCCACCATGTCAAGTCAGTCCTCCAAACCCCTCCGGTATGTTTAGTTGCTGATCAATTCCTCTGCGCTTGCAGTGTGCTGTAGAAAAAAGTAGGAAAGGGTTATGGGAGAAGCAGTGGGCAGGATCATGCCAATTCCACACCAATGAATTTGGATAGCAGCTATATGGAGGATGCTGCATTGGAAACAAAAAAGAAGAATGGTGTTATGCAAAGGGAAGAGACCATCATTCAGGGAGCCATTTCATCCAGGGATGCAGATGTTCCCATAGGTCCTTTATAATCACAATGCTGCTTTGGTTGCATCCAGTGTTATTGCTCTGGTGAATGCTGCGGATGCCAGGCTGTGACGCAGCCCTGTTGCAACTCCATCAAAGCTTGTTATTTGAGGCAGAGCTGCTCTTCTGACCCTTCTCGCTCAGCTCCAGCAAAGGAAATGCAAATGGCTAGGAGTTGATTCCATGCAAAGTCAGGAGAGATGGGAGCTGCAAGCAGAAACCATTGAAGCCTCTTTGCAGGGAAAAAGAAGGTAAACAACAGAGGCCCTGAGGGGCAACAACCAAGGCCCCCCTGCGTTCAAGCTAATCTGACCTGCAGCAGGGAGTTCTGCAGTTCCTGGATGCCCAGTTGGGCCAGCATCGCTGGGAGTGTGGCTACAGCAGCAGCTTCAACAAGCAATTTTTCTTTTACTTTGCTTTCATCCCCTGACCCTAACATTGTAACCAATCCCCCAATAAAGTATCATTTAATTGTAACTTTTCCTTCTTCATAGTGATACATTGTGTCCTCTACTGCGGTGTTTCCCAACCTTTTTTGAGCCGCAGCACACTTTTAACATTTAAAAAATCCGGGGGCACACCACCAACCAAAATGACACAAAATGACACTTTAACCCAGTAAAGAACAGCTGGGGGATGGTGGCTTGCTGGGAGCAGCTGCTGGGAGTGCCGAAGCTGGGGGAGGGGGAGGAGCCAGGCTGCGCCATGCCCCGCCTCTTCCCCCAGCTTCAGCTCTCCCACAGCTTCTCCAGCCTTGAGAGGGCAGTGCCAATGCAGCGGTGGCAGAGCCAGCACAATGCTGGCTTGGCACTCTCCCCTCAAGGCTGGAGAAGCCATGGAAGAGCTGAAGCTGGGGAGGGGGTGGAGCCAGGCTGCGCCATGCCCCGCCTCTTCCCCCAGCTTCAGCTCTCCCACAGCTTCTCCAGCCTTGAGGGGGCAGTGCCAATGCAGCGGTGGCAGAGCCAGCACAATGCTGGCTTGGCACTCTCCCCTCAAGGCTGGAGAAGCTATGGGAGAGCTGAAGCTGGGGAGGGGGCAGAGCCAGGCTGCACCATGCCCCACCCCTCCCCCCAGCTTCAGTTCTCCCACAGCTTCTCCAGCCTTGAGGGGGCAGTGCGAGCGAAGGGCAGGAGTCATGGCCCCCGTCCCCGGCGCCAGCCTCCAATCCGCCATGACTCCCGGCCCTCGCTCGCTGAAGCTGAGCAGAGGAGGAGGAGCATGAGCGGTGGATGGGCTTCAGTGGGTGGGGCTCCTCCGTGCAGCTTCAGCGAGCGGGGGGCGGGAGTCATGGTGGGAGTCATTGCGGATTGGAGGCTGGCTGGGGAAACGGCCGAAGGAGGCGGCGCCTCGGCCCCTTCTTCTTTTTCTTCGCCGCCTTCCTCGTCCTCCCCCAAGCAGCAGGAGTTCGGCAGGAGGAGGGGGAAGGAAGGGGGGCAGAGAGCTTTTCTCACGGCACAGCAGGAGGTCTGTCACGGCACACTACTGTGCCACATCACAGCGGTTGGGAAACACTGCTCTACTTTCTCCAACTCTCTCAAAGCATGAACTTTTTCTTTCCCGAGCTGCGGTCAGCTGCAGGCTCATTCGGGATGCTTTTCTGGTGTCCCAGGGAGGATGAAACTGCGTTCCTCTGAACCGCTGATACGGAAACCCATCAGGCCCCCGTATCCGCAGGTCAACGGATTGCCTCCATTTCGGCGTCATATTTTTTCCTACGCTAATTATAAGACTAGCTGCTATCTCACTTTTACTCTTTGGGCCCCTTCACCCTGGGAATAACCTTTTTTTAATCAAAAAGAGATCAAATTCAAATGCGAGGAGTTGATTCCATCCAGAGTCACGAGAAATGGGAGCTGCAAGCAGAAACCATCTAAGCCTCTTTGCAGGCAGAAAGAAGGTAAACAACCGAGGCCCCGGTGCATTGCAAGGGAAGATAAGAGCTTAAAGGACCAGCTTAACATGAGATGAGATGTGTTCTTATATGCCGCTCCAGAAGGAAACTAGAAATGCTGCTGGAAAGGAGAGAAAAGGAGAGGAAAAGAAACCAATGTCCTGCCAAAGCCATAAGCTAGAGAGGGAAATGCTGAGTGGGAATGCAGAAGGGCAAGCCATCAGCCATATACGCACCAATGCAGGATCAGGCCTAACTTCTTGACATTGAAACATATAGGGTCTTGTGTTGGATGGATTGGGAAGTAGTAAACTGTCCAAACCCAAAGGGTGCTTCTTTCCAATGGCTTCTCTTTCCTCTTTCTCCCAGAGAGAAGCAACCAATGAGGGACCATAACGAAAGTCCTGTCCTGAGTTAACATCTTTGTCAATGACTTTTTGGATGATATAATAGAGGGCCTGCTGATCACATTTGCAAATGACCCCAGATTGGAGGGAAAGCGAATACCTACTTGCTTGCTTGCTTAGACGATCCCTCATTGTCCGAGTAAAATTGTCCTCCAAGTGCAGTATCTTGGCGGTAGGTCCGTAGGTGGCTGTGGAGCCCTATTCTTGACCCGAATGTTCTCCTGCAGTGGAGGCATCGGTGTCCAGGTGGAAGGCAGTCCCGGTCAGGGTTGGCTTGACGTGCCTTCCTCTTGGCATGTTTCTCTCTTTTGCCCTCCATTTGTGCCTCTTCAAATTCTGCAGCACTGCTGGTCACAGCTGACATCCAGCTGGAGTGCTCAAGGTCCAGGGCTTCTCAGTTCTCAATGTCTATGCCAGAGCTTTTAAGGTTGGCTTTGAGCCCATCTTTCAATCTCTTTTCCTGCCCACCAACATTCCGTTTTCCGTTCTTGAGTTCAGAGTAGACTCAGAGCAACTGCTTTGGGAGACGGTGACCGGGAATTCAGACAACATGGCTGGATTTCTGGGAGTTGAAGGCCAAAACATCTGGGGATCCACAGGTTGAGAAGCACTGGCTTAGACTGTGTTTTCCTTTATGGCAGAAAGGACTTGGACTGGGTGACCTTTGTTGTCTCTTCCAGCTTTAAGAGCCTATGATTCCATGCACTAAATCAAATCAAGGAAACCTTGCAAGAAAGGAAAGCTTGTAGAAAGGATTCAAGCACTGAAAACAACCGCCTGTGCAGGTCCCTTGTTTTCCATCCCAGGAAGAGCTGCTTTTGGCTCGCCGTTGCCAACCTCTCAAGAGTCCCGAAGTGCCTCTCTGTCTCTGCACAGCCTTATTGACCTTTAAGTGGGAACGTCTCCACCGTTCTCTCTTGGGCGACGCAGCAGCCAAGTGGCCAGAAAGCAATCAGGAATGGGCTTTCTCTCGCCTCTCCAAAATGCTTGAAACGAAAGCATCAACAACAAAATGTCTAGAATGGGCACTCACTTGGATCACACTGTTGTTGTTGTTGTTTCCAACCATAGGGAATGATACAATAAATTGATATGTGGCGTCCTGCCAGGGCCAAAAAAGGGGCTTTAAAAGGATGGACGAACTCTATAGGCCCTGGGGGTCGCGTTCTAGCCTTCCCATAAAAGAAAACCTGGAAAGTCTCCAAGCAATGAGTTCAGGACTCAAAAAGGGTGAACTCAAAACAAGTTTATTTAATAACAACCAGTAAAAATGCTGGTGGCCCAAAAAGCTTGCTGTTGGTTGCTAGAAAAGGTCCTTTGAGAAAAGGGATTGCGTTCACTTGCCTTTTGCAGAGTGAAGGTGCCTTTCTTCGATTCCAGGTTTCTTGTAGCTCCTCAAATGGTCCTCTGGCACACGAAGTCTGCGGGTCCCCAGAGATTACAGTCTTTGGGTGAATGGCTGGCCTTCCTATTACTGTAATCTTAGTTTGAGAGCGTTGGATAGGCTATATGTGAACTAAGGTGCTTTGTCTGAGCGTTGGCTCCAGATTTCCGCCTGCTTCGTCCTTGTGCTATGCTTGGAATGGCCAAAGAGAAGAAGTCCTGCCCCTCAGATGACCTCAGAAAGGGGAGGGGTTTGAGTGGTGACATCACGTATGGACATCACACAACTCCTCCCATAAATGTCCACATGGCAGAACAATAGGACAAAGGCCTTGCAGGTGAAGGCAAACAGGTACATAGTACAGATACAAAACAAGCCCCCGTGGGGGCACAATACAATACAATGCCTTAGATTTCAATTTTTTCCACATAATTTTTATTAATTTTTCCAAATACAATTTAAACATGGAAAGAGGGAGAACAATAAAGATGATAGGAAAGCTAGGAAAATAATAGACATAAGAGATACATAAGTGGTGCATTAAGAAAAAATAAAAAAGAGGAAAAAAAGAAAAGGAAAAAAGAGTCCAAACACCAGTGAATAAAAAACTACAAAAACACAAAAATACAAAAAGTAAAAAAAGAAAGAAAGAAAATTTATATATATATATATATATATATATATATATATGTTAAAAAAATTAAAAAATAGTTTGACTTCCATTTCAAGCTTGCTTTACTTATATTTCTTTCCTGTCTTAAATTACAGTTTCTCCTTTTTTTATTAGATCTCATAATAGTTTTTTTTATAATTTTGGAAAAGCTCCCAATTTGTTTCTTTAATCGGACTCCCCGAATATCTCTTCAGAAAAAAAAGTTAATTTGTCCATATCTTTAATTTCCCTTACTTTTTCCTTCCAATCTTCTATTTTGGGAGTTTCTTCAAGTTTCCAAAGCCTAGTGAAGACCATCCTTGCTGCAGTTGTCAAATATATAAACAATTTATCTGTATTTTCATCTAGTATCAAGTCCAAGTCCGTGATTCCCAAGAGATAATACTCCGGTTTTCTCTTAAAGTTTATATTCCAAAAAAATTGCATTTCTTTATGTATTTCTATCCAATATTTCGTGGTTGTTTTACAATGCCACCACATTTGAAAAAAAAACTTCCCTCCTGTTCTTTACATTCCCTTAGATTTCAATTTTTCAGGGCCTAAATTAGACTGCCCTGGGTCCCAGTCCTGGCAGAAAAGTTGGGTACAAATAACATCAACAATTATTGTTGTTGTCATTTCCAAGTGTAGGAAAAAATGCAATAAATAGATATGATTCTTTGGATTTCAGCTTTTCAGAATCTAAATTGAACTGCTCTAGTCCCAGTCCTGGCGGAAAACAACAACAAAGACAACAAGAACAATAGATGTTGCTGTTGTTGTTATTTCCAAGCGAGGGAGAGATAGGGAGAGCTACATTTTGGGAAACTCTGTATGCTAAGAGCATTAGGAAATACAGGATTCTCTCTCTCTCTCTCTCTCTCTCTCTCTCTCTCTCTCTCTGGAGATTTGGATGGCTGTTGGAGTGTTAAAAGAGGACCATCCGCCCACGCAAAAGCTGTCTGTCGGTGAATAAATGCAGATGTTACCCCGTCTGTCACCAAGCCTCCATCAGGGAAACTGAACCCAGATACACAGTCCAAAAACAAGGATTTCCCTCAAATGCTGCAGGCAAGAATCATAGAATCCTACAATCCTTGAACTGGAGGAGACCTCGTGGGTCATCCAGTCCAACCCCATTCTGCCAAGAAGCAGGACAATCTCATTCAAAGAATATCTCAGGGAATAACGGATAAGATTATTAGGGGATTCTGGGAGTGGCAGTTCAAAGAGAAGGCCCTTCTCTAAGCCCAGAAGGACAGCAAAGGGTCATATAGGCTCTATTTCAGAAGAAGGAACTTCCCAAAAGACCTCTTGATGTCGAACACAAATTTAGGAGGTCCTGCCTTGACAGAGACCAGCCAGACCCGAAAAAAAGATCTGGAACACCTGGCGAGACAGCAAGCATCAGAAAAGAGTTTCCCCTAATTTTCCCAAATGAAGTCTCACCAAGTTGAAAGAAAGCCACCGAGATATTTATTTCATTCCAGCTGGAACGGAGGACGACTGCAATCATTTGCCCAGAAGCCGACATACCCACTGGGCAAAGAAACACAATATTTATAGCCTTCAGATTCAAAAGTTCCCATGCCCACCCCCTTGAGCTGGCTTTGTTATGATTGGCTGTGACGTCAGCAAGCCAGCAGGAGAGCCAATGGCAGGTCTGGCCCTGCTTTTGGCCGCTCAGCCAATGAGGTGGAAGGAAGGAGGGCAACAAGGAAACAATGAAGAAATGTCTAGTTGACTGGATTAAGAATGGCCGGTGTTTGCCAAATGGCTGGGCAATAGCTTTAGGCTCTCAAGCCTGGCCTAGGTTATTGTCTGATTCTCTGAATTAACATTCTTGTCTAGCCCCGAGAGGCCAGGTCCTTTTCTCATACTGTCCTGCGATATGGACTTCGTTAATGAAGTTGATGCTAGTTTTGGGAGATCAAGATATGGCACAGCAGGGAGGTGGCAATAAATCACCGGTTCCTCGCAGATGGAGAGATGTCCTTTGGGTGATCCAAAATGTCTATAGGCCAGGGGTGGGTAACCTAGGGCCCATGGACCCGGCAGCGGATTCTGTCCGTCAAGGGGAGAAGGGCGTCGGGGGCGGGGCCAAGAGGAAGGGGTGCTGCTGCCGCCATCCCATCGCGGGCTCTGTGGGGCCTGTGTCGGCACACAGGCCGGAGGTGCGGCAGCTTTGGAGTGCCTCCCATTCCTGCACGGGCTGATCACCCTGGTGACACGGAAGACTTGATCATCTTCTGGGTCGCCAAGGCGATTACCCGCCTCAGATCGCCGAGTGTTCCCCCTGCAGGCCCGGATCGCCTCCAGGAATGGGAGGCACTCCAAAACTGCCGCTCCTCCAGCCTGTCTGCTGACACAGGCCCCACAGAGCCTGCGATGGGATGGTGGCAGCAGCACCCCTTCCTCTTGGCCTCCAGGGATGGCAGGCACTCCATAGCAGGGTGATCAGCTGAGGAACGGCTGGGGGAGAGAGCAGGCGGAGGCCTGCAGCCTCCGATCGTCTGCTGCTCTGCTCTGCTCTGCTTCGGCAGTGGCTGGGCCCACTTTGCCATCCTCTGGGCTGGGTCCATTGGGCCATTCCATCTTGGGATCCTTCCTCTCTTGAGGATGTCAGCCTTCATCTTGGTTCACACCTTGTCTTCTTGAATTTGATTTTATTTTAGTGGTTTTTATTATTATTTTATAATAATTTTATTATAATAATATAATAATATAATAAATAATATAATATAATAATGTTATATTATATTATAATTTCAATATATTATAATGTCTATATACTGTATATACTATAATATAATAATTATGATATTAATACTAATAATATATGAATATTTCTTGATATATTAATATGTTAATATTAATGATGTGTAATATATAATAAATATAGTAAATAAATAAATTATGCAGATTAGAATGTAGTTCAGCCTTTAGGTGGGACCCTCCACAATATTTTTTGGCTCTCATGTGGACCCTTGGAAAAAATAATTGCCCACCCCTGCCATAGGCCCCATCGTTCCAGATGGCCTGGCTTTCAGCCCTCCGAGGTCTGATCTGATAAGAGCCATTTACTTATTGTCCATGCAAATGGGCTTGGAGAAATCCTTTTGTCAGGGGATTATCGACTCAGGGAGCGTGGGGGGACCTCCAGAGTCATGAGTTGCTGGTTTCATGAAAACAGTGGCTTTTTCCTTCATTTTTTTCATATAGACATACACACATAGGGAATGGGGAATGGGGAATGGGACAGGGGAGCATACACAGAGTTCATAGGAAGAGGGGGAATCATGCAGGATCTAAGGGGAAGTCACGTCAGCCCCCCCCCCCCCAAAGTCCATAAAAGTTCATAAAGTTTGGAAAGAGTTTATAAAAGTTCCTATAAAGTTCATGAAAGCCCATGGAAAGTCCATAAGAGTTCATAAGGGTTTATAGAAGGCCGTAGGAGCACTGAGTAGCTGGAGTCCATTCATAAAACAGAATTTCATTCATAAACAGTCCTGCACCGGGACTGTGGTGCAGCTGGCTGGATGTCAGCTGCTTTAAGATCACTACTGTCCGAAACGTCATGAGTTCGAAGCCAGCCCGAGTTGGAGTGAGCTTCCGGCCAATTTTTGTGTAGCTTGTTGTCGACCTTTGCAACCCAAAAGACTGTCAAGTAGGAAATGTAGGTACCACCTATGTGTGGGGAGGCTAACTTAACAATTTTACAAGGCCATAAAAAAATCTTCAGCAAAAAGCATGCGGGGAATGCGGAAAGTATTTCATTAGTGTCGCAGATGGACAGTGAAGCGACTGCTCCCCTGGTGGCCAGAAAAAGTTAAATAGCCTCTGACTGTCTGTCTATATGTGTTGTATGTCTATGGCATTGAATGTTTGCCATGTGTACATTGCAATCCGCCCTGAGTCCCCTGCGGGGTGAGAAGGGCAGAATATAAATACTGTAAATAAAATGAAATAAATAATAAAAAAGGAATCCAATTAATAAATAATAGCCAAATTGGTCAGATGCTGGTTTGGGTTACAGGGGTGTTGCCATATGGAGCCATGGAAAAAGCCTTAGATTCCCACATGGGGAAGAGATAGGGGATTATGGGATCATTCCAGCCTGGCATTGTTGGGTTTTCATCCCTGACTGCACAAGTCTCCAGTCCTCAATGAGGACTAGATAGCCTAAAATAGATTAGAATGAGGGATTCCTTCCCTATTGCCGTTAGCAGATTACCTCAAGAAGGGGTTAAGAAGGGGGGTTGTTTTCAGTATCACCCTGCATGCCAAACTCCACCCCTTTGACTGCCATCAATGTAAACACTCAGGAAAGGTAATTTCCTGTTTACAACTTCCTTTATCTCCTTTGTTTAAGCTAAGCCACATGGCTTGAGACTTCTCTTCAACTTCCATAAAGAGAGGAAGGCATCTTCCCTTTGTCTAAAGGAAAGATGTAGTAGATAGCTACTTTTATTATTTTTCCTTCTCTTTTTACCATAGTGCATAGCTTAGATAGCTAGTTAGCTCCAAGTAACCTTTTCTATCCTAATTGGATTTCTCTATATACAATAAATACATTTTCTTTTGATCCTATAACCTTGTGGATCTGCAATCGTGTTCAATCCTCTTAAATGGGACTCCATCCTAGCTCACTACATGTAAGTTTCTGTTGCATATGAATATTGCATTTGCACTCTGCTATTGTTATCGAACAACCGCCAATCCCACAGGCCTGCTGTCGGACAACCGGGCAAGCCCCGTGGACCGACCACGGGGCAGAGACCGCGAGGGTTCAGTTAACCTGGCGAGTCCGGAGCGGCTAGGTCCTCGTAGCCTACCCACCTCCCGTAGATCCAATTATGCTCACCAATGCTGCAAGGTAGATGCCACGAAATTGTTTATTCTGCTCAGCTGAGAGGATGCGAACCGCAATACCCTGATTCCCGCAAAGAACGCATGCATATACATTCAAAACATTGGCTTTTAAAGGTTACAGAACTGTCAAAACAATTGAACTTCCCGCCCGCCTTCTTCTGGGCCGGCTCTGCTGGTGATTGGTTGGAACGTTTGAGGCCAGCTGATGGGCGGGAGGCCGGTCAGTTCCAGGGAGCCTATCAGCGCTCGCTCCCATTTGCCGGCTTCGGTCAATCAGAGGTCTGTGGCCATATATGGAGTTCCAGGAAGGGAAGCTTAGGCGGGGATTACTGACAGGTTGGCATATGAATGAAAACAAAGAGTCCGAGCCAGGTAACGACCTGGGGCAACACCTGGAAGTGATGAAATCATTGAGTGGATGTGTCCCATCCGTATGTGAATGGGGAAGAAGAGGAAGAAAGGCCTGGTGATTCACTCAGACCCCTTTGGTGACAAAAGGACTTATTTTGGGGCACACCTGGGTTCCGAGGCCAGCTGTGGCACCCGCTGTGAAGAGCAAACTTTTATTGTCCAGGTTCCAAAGGCGAGTTTAGTTAGACTGGAAATCCGACCGTTAAACCTGCCTCAGGACTGATGAAACGTGGGGCCAAGACAAGGGCTTAGCTTATCCATAACAAGATTTCCATCAGAAGGCGCATGCAATATGAATATGGCGATCCACAAAGATTTCGGGAGCAGGGCTCAGTCGCATTTCCTCTTGACAAACATAGTAAACACCCTCAAGGCAATCTTTCTTAGATAAGGGCAAGGAGGGAAGGGAAGGGTTACAAGGGGTCAAGGGAGACATGGGAACAATATTGTATGCAACACAGAGATCCCCAGCAATTTCCCAGTACATTCCCATACAGTTCTTGCTCCCAGAGTTATGATCTTTAAACCAGGCAATACAGGGCTGCCTTCCTTCTGGGAGTTGTAGTTCTCCTTGATGTAATTACTGTCCTTGGGAACTGCAGAGTCTTTGGGGCTTGGGGTGCAAAGCAGTGAGAATAGCAGCAAGAGGAGTCCGTGACCAGTGTCCTTGGGTGAACTTCAGGTCCCAGCTGGGAGCCAGGCCGCTGATTGCGAGCGGCCGCTTTTCCAGGCTTTCCCCAGGCATGGGAGGGAGAACGGGGAGAAGAAAAGAGCAGAGACAAGATGGGGGAAGAGGCAGAGTGCTTTGGAGCAACAACGGGGCAAATCGGGGAAACTTCCAACTTGTGGATACTGAATGCATGGGTTCTATTGGCTGTGCAAATGTTGTGTGGATGGGGCAATGGGAGGCAATGGTGGCTGGGTGTACTGGGAGGGACGAAGTTGGTGCAGTGTGATGTATGGAACTGAGTGAGGCAGAAGGGAAGGGGGAAAAGGGGTCTGGTACTGGTGCAACTTAGGCCATGGGCCAAAAGGAATACTGGGGACTCTCTGCGGTTTGACCTTCTGGATTCGGGGCTTCCTGGTTCGACTACACTATATTTTGTGGAATCGCCTCCAAGGAAGGCTATTTTTGAGCCTAACAGCTCTGGATTCCCAACAGGCGTCCTTGGCAAAACTATGAATTCCCTGATTTTGAACTATCTTTTATAGAGTTCTGGGGGGGTCACCTCTGAACACACTCTGAGTCCTCCTTGTTTTTTAAAAAAAACCTACAAACCCATAGGGTAGCTCTAAATCAATGGGTTGCACTCACCCACACAGGGGCGGTCCTACCGGTAGGCAAAGGACGCCGCTGCGTGGGGCACCATCTGGGTAAAGGGCGCATTCCCCTGCCTGCCAGACAGCGTCTGGCTGATGTTCCGCGGCCGAAGAGGAGCCCAACGAGTAGTAGCACTGCTGCGGAGACGCCGAGGAGAGCGGCGTGCTGGAGCACCGGAAGAGGTTGCTCGTGCTGCTGCTGCCGGTGCGGTAAAAGCGCAGGGAGACTCCTGGGGAGGAAGAGGAAGCACCGAGGAAGCGCGAGGAAGAGGAGGAAGCAGCACCCACGCGGTGGGAGAAAGAGTAGGAGCCCGGCGCAGGGCCAAAGGTACGGCGGTAGGAGGAGGAGGCACGGAGGAGGCAACTCCCCGCCCTGCAAAGAGGCTGCCCTCTGGCTCTTTCCTTTGGCCCGGCATGGCACCCCCGATTCCGCCCCTTCTCCCCAAAAATTAAGGCGGATTCCGAGACCCCTTTTGCGTCAGAAGAAGGGGCTCTTTCCCCACCCATAATGTTTTTTTGGGGGGGCGCCAAAATAATGTTGGGGGGGTGCCAAAATAATGTTCGCTTACCATTTAAAATTACCTTAGACCGCCCCTGCACCCACAGCAGCCCAGGCCCCAATTTGCACATCCATCCCCATATGGAAACGCCCTTTTTGGCAGCTCCTTCCATCTTCCCCCCTTCGAAGCCTCCTCTTGCAAAGCAAGTAATTGAATACTGAGCTGAGCCCTTTGGAGCCATCCATCTCGAAGGAAACGCCGGGCTGGTTGGTTGCTTCCTTTAATGGGGTATTTTGTCTCTGGGAATAAATATCAGCAGCAAATCAATGCATCGCTTCGGTTTTCTTTCCTTTTAAAATAGAAATGCAACAAGAGAGCGCAAGGCTTGAGTTGGCACCCAAAATTTTAAAAAAAGTTTTGCCTGTCATTCCACTCCAGCTCAGCAAACATTGCAAAGAACTTCATGTTGGATTACTAAGTGGATGGCCATCTGTTGGAAGGGGTTGTGTATTTCTGCCTGGCAGAAGGCGGCCAGACTGGATGGCCTTTGGGTGCCCCTTCCAACTCTAGGATTCTATGATTCTAGGTTCGACTATCTCTCATTAGAAGGAGGCAGGAAAGACTGGCATCACAACCCCCAAAACACCCCAAGATTTCCCACATTGCTGGCAAAGAGGGTCTTCTCTGTGTTATTAATTAATTACAGTTTGGGAGGAAACCATATGCTTATCTTAATGAAGACTAAATCCACTGGCAAGCAGCAGCAGCAGCTGGAAAGGCAAGAGCAGGCCGGCGGCACATCTGTCTGCCATGGCATTCAGCCATGGGCACTCAAAGAGTGTCAAACTGCATTCCTCCTCCTACTGCAGGGATGCACCCAACACCCATGAGCAGGAGGGCCACGACAAGGATTCACTTCTATTACATTGCTGGCTGCTTCCAATTAGTTCCTCATTCCTCCTTCACTCCATCTCTCCTTCCTTCTGCTCCCTCCTTCCTTTCCTCCTCTGCCTTTTTCCCTCCCTCCCTTTCATTTGCCATTCCTTCCCCTTACTTTTCCCTTCCTTCCTTCCTTCCTTCTTTCTTTCCTTCAATTTTCCCTCTTATCCTTCCTTGCTTTTCTTCCTCTTACTGTCCCTTCTTTCCTTCCTTCTTTCATTCCATCCTTCCTTCAATCCTTCCCCTTACCTTCCCCTTCCTCCTTTCCTCTAACTTCTCCCTTCCTTCAATCTTCCCTTTGCCTTTCATTGCTTTCCTTCCTCTTACTTTCCCTTCCTTCCTTCCTTCCTTCCTTCCTTCCTTCCTTCAATCTTCCCTCTTACTTTTCATTGCTTTCCTTCCTCTTACTTTCCCTTCCTTCCTTCCTTCTTTCAATCCTTCCTCTAACCTTTCGCTTCCTTCCTTCCTCTTACTTTCCCCTCCCTCCATTCTTCTTACCTTTCTCTCCCTCCCTTCCTTTTCCCTTCCTCCCTTCCATCTTCCCTTTCCTTGCTTTTCTTCCTCTTACTGTCCCTTCTTTCCTTCCTTCCTTCCTTCTTTCATTCCATCCTTCCTTCAATCCTTCCCCTTACCTTCCCCTTCCTCCTTTCCTCTAACTTCTCTCTTCCTTCCTTCCTTCCTTCCATCTTCCCTCTTACCTTTCATTGCTTTCCTTCCTCTTACTTTTCCTTCCTTCCTTCCTTCCTTCCTTCCTTCTTTCTTTCAATCCTTCCTCTAACCTTTCTCTTCCTTCCTTCCTCTTACTTTCCCCTCCCTCCATTCCTCTTACATTTCTCTCCCTCTCTTCCTTTTCCCTTCCTCCCTTCCATCTTCCCTCTTTCCTTTCCTTGCTTTCATTCCTTCCTTCCATCCCTCCTCTTACCTTTCCCTTTCTTCCTTCCTCTTTCTTTCCCCTCTCCCTCCATTCCTCTTACCTTTCTCTTCCCTCCTTCCTCTTACTTTTTGCTTCCTTCCCCTTATATTTTCCTTCCTTCCTTCATATCTTCCTTCCTCTCACCTTCTTTTCTTTCTTTCCTTTCTCTTACTTTTTCCTTCCTTCCCCCTTCCTGTTACCTTTTCCTTCCTTCTCACCTTCTTTCCTTTCCTTCCTTTCTCTTACTTTTGCCTTCCTGTTACCCTTTCCTTCATTCCTTCCTTCCTTTCTCTTACCTTTTCCTTCATTCCTTCCTTTCCTCCCTCCATCCTTGCTTCATTCTCTTACCTCTATACACACTGCTAAACCACAATGTTTAAAGGGGCAGTATCATAGGAATACCAAGCCTAGCATGTGTAGATAAAAATTATTATATTGCATGACAGTATATGCTTAATAGCAAAACAATATTACAAACAGTACAATGTAATGCAATTAATCAAACATGTGATCAATACACAGATAAGCGTGAATCACAAGCCCATATACAGAATGGGCAAAAGAGTATTCCACATGACACTAAGTCACCCTTAGTAAAGTCCTGAGTATGGTAACTCGTGGACCTGCGACTGAGTCAATAGGGGAGCCTTGGTAGGTGGCAGAGCTGGTGACTGCTATGGTGGGCAGGCGCCAACGGCTGGAGGTAAGCTGACGACGCCAAGATGGCCGTTTGCCCAGTTTGACGCGTAACTGCTTCCTCAGGGCGCTGATCACTTTAGAGTCTCCCTTCCTTCCTCCTCCTCTGGCCCAATGTAGTAGACCAATTTAGACTCAATGTCCTAGGGAGGGGGAACAAGAGATTTCAGGCATGGAATAGCATTCAGTGAATACATGACATAGGTGGCAACGCATATTATACAACATAAAGGTACATATCAATAGTAAAACATTCTCTTACCTCCCTCCCACTCTCCTTCCTCCATTTCTCTTTCCTCCCTCTTTCCTTTCCTTTTTTTTCTTTTCCTTTCCTTTCCTTTTACTTCTGTTGCCTTCAGCTTACTTCCAAATGAAAAAGGGAGTTTGTACTCAGCCAGGGGGAAACCAATGACTGGAGCCTCATCCTTCTCTGCCAGTCCAGCAAAGGCAAACTGCAGAAGCCTCTCCTTTGGCTTGCCTCCTCTTCTTTCACATTCACAACTTGCCCACATTCTGATGCTTTTGGACCACATGTTTTATTTATTGTGAAATGTCAAAGGTTACTTGTGTGTTTATGTGTGTGTGAGGGGGGGGGAGGGAGGGATCCCGCATTATTCCTCTTGGAGAGGGCTCGCCTTAAAAGGCAATTTACCTTATCCATTTTATTTATTATCTAAACAAATAAGCAAACAGGAGGGAGATGGAAAACAGAGCAAGGGCAACAAAGAGGTGCAGGCAGAGTGAAGAAACCAACTCGCCTGCGCTAATTGAATTTCTCTTTCTGCTTAATGCTCAGAACAATATTACACCAACATCATTTTGGCTCTTCTGTATATTAGGAGAAAAAGCATTAGGCAATAGATAAAAAGAGACAGGGAGGGAGATGATATAGATAGATAGATAGATAGATAGATAGATAGATAGATAGATAGACAGGAGAGAGGGGGTGGGTAAGTGGATGAATAGATAGATGGATGACTGAACAGATGGATGGGTAGGTAGGTAGGTAGGGAGAGAAGGTAGGTAGCTAGATGGGTGCATAGATAGATAGAGGGAAGGGAGAAAGGATAGATAGATAGATAGATAGATTGATTGATTGATTGATTGATCGATCGATCGATCGATAGGTAAGTAGATAGGGAGAGAGTGTGGGTAGGAGGATGGGTGCATAGGTAGGTAGGTAGGTAGTTAGATGAGAGAGAGAGACAGATCGACAGACAGAAAGACAGGGAAGATGGACGGACGGACAGACAGACAGATAGACAGGGAAGATGGACGGATGGACAGACAGACAGGGAAGATGGACGGACGGACAGACAGATAGACAGGGAAGATGGACAGACAGACAGACAGGGAAGATGGACGGATGGACAGACAGACAGACAGATAGACAGGGAAGATGGATGGACGGACGGATGGACGGACGGACGGACAGACAGACAGACAGACAGACAGATAGATAGATAGATAGATAGATAGATAGGAGAGAGGGGTGGGTAGGTGGATGGATGAATAGATGGATAGGTGGATGGGTAGGCAGGTAGATTGATTGATAGATAGGGAGAGAGAGTAGGTGGGTGGATGGATGGCTAGATTGATAGGTAAGTAGATTGGGGGAGATGGTAGGTAGGTTGATGGATGCATAGATAGATGGAGTGGGGGAGAGAGAGGATGGATGGATGGATTGTTTGATTGATGGGTGAGTAGATCAGGAGAGAGGGTGGGTAGGTGGATGATGCATAGATAGATAGATAGATAGATAGAGAGAGAGAGAGAGAGAGAGAGAGAGAGATAGAAGAGAGTGAAGATGGATGGATAGATAGGAGGGTGAGTGGACAGACAGAATGACAGATAGAAGAGAGGATGGCTAGGTGAATGGATAGAAAGATTAGATAGATAGACAGATGGACAGAGGGATTATAAATACATAGATAACAGAGAGATGGTGCATAAATAGACAGATATATTATGGATGGATAGATGATAGACAGGTGATGGAAGAATATGCCACCATTTGTGACCCTCTTCTAAAGTTTCCTTGATCAGGTTTTTTCAAAGGAGGCTTAGCCCGCATCTGCCTCTGAGGCTGAGAGTGTGTGACCCACCCAAGGTCTCCTGGGATGCCAATTAATGTAGTTTGACACCACCTTCCTTGAACATGGCTCCATGCTTTGGAACTTTGGGAGTTCCCAAACAGAGTCCAAAAAGTTACTGCATAACTCGGCTGGAGTTGCTGCATTGAGCAGGGGGCGGACTAGATGTCCTTTGTTGACCCCTTCTCAATATAGCTCTGAGCTTCCTCCAGCCTTCCTTCCTTCCTTTCCTCCTTCCAACCCTACTAGTCCGTGAGCTGCTTTTTGATGACGATGCTGCCCTTGTCGCCCATTCAGAAGCAGCTCTGCAGTGCCTAACATCCTGATTTGCAACAGCTGCAGAGCTGTTTGGGCTGGAAGTCAGCCTGAAGAAAACGGAAGTCCTCTACCAGCCTGCACCACAGGAAGAACACCATCATTCCCACGTCAGCATAGGCACATCCGTGCTTAAGTCCGTTCAGCAGTTCACCTACCTGGGAAGCATCATCTCTTCAGATGCCAAGATCGATAAAGAGATAGATCACAGATTAGCAAAGACATATAGTGCATTTGGAAGGCTTCACAAAAGAGTCTGGAGCAACAAGCACCTGAGGCAAAGCACCAAAATCAGTGTGTACAGAGCTATCGTACTGTCTATTCTCCTTTATGGGTCTGAAACATGGGTCACCTATCGCCAACACCTATGACTCCTCGAACGCTTTCATCAGCGCTGTCTTTGCACAGTCCTAAATATACACTGGACCGACTATGTGACTAATGTTGCTGTCCTTGAGCAAACAGGGATCACCAGCATTGATCCCTGCTTGCTCAAGGGATTGAGAACACAGCTGCGCTGGGCAGGGCATGTCTCTAGGATGGAGGACCACCGCCTCCCAAAGATACTACTCTACGGTGAACTCGCCACAGGTCAGTGCAAGAGAGGCACCCCAAAAAAGAGATATAAGTACTCCCTGAAACAACATCTCAGACTCAGCCAGATTGATCACCATCAATGGTACACCCCGGCCTCACATCGGGAGGCATGGAGACGCATTATCCACAATGCTGCGGCCTCTTTCGAGAAGACACGCCGAATGGGTCTCGAAGAGAAATGACAACACAGAAAGAACCGCAACTTGGAAACAAGATCACCCAAGGAGACTTTCTGCTGTGCTTTCTGCAACTGAATTTGCCTATCTCAGATTGGCCTTTTTAGTCATCAAAGCGCTTGTAAAAAGCGCGGGATGAGTCCTTCCTAAGAATCTTCATTCACGAAGTAATGCCGAGAGACATATAATATTGATAATGCTGTAATGTGATACAATATAATACTACTAATGATAATATGGTATTATAATTGTATTTTTTTAAAAATGTTGTCTTTATTGAGAATTTCATAGAAAAAAACAGAGAAAAATACAAAGATATAAAACACAGAAACACATTATGCAGTGTGAACCCTGATGTATCCACATCAGGGGTAGAAAAGGAAAGTAATGCCGAGAGACATATAATATTGATAATGCTGTAATGTGATACAATATAATACTAATAATGATGTGATATTATAATTGTATATTTTGAGTTACATGCCATATTGCTAATGATATTACGATATAATGTTATAGTGCAGGGCTGTCCAACTGGTGGCCCGGGGGCTGTATACGGCCACCCAGCCCCTTCCCTCCGGCCCCCTAAGCTTTTTAATAAAAAACAAAAATTGAAAAATAAAATAAATAATATTTTTTAAAAAAAAATACCTACTTCCGGGTTTGGAGCAAGTATCGCGAGAATACGCAATCCACACGGGATTTCGCTGTCAACGCGAGATCACGCCGCCGTTGACAGCGAAATCCCGTATGGATTGCGTATTCTCGCAATACTCTTCGGCTACTCTACTACTGGATCGCTGAGGCCCACAGACGCAATCAGGACCTTCTTCGACTCTCTCGTCGTCCGGGTACTCCTGGATCCTGCACGTTTGGAAAAGGTAGGCCGAAGCAGGGAGCTCCTCAGGGGGCTCCTCATTCCCTCCCCCATCTCCCCTCATGTATTAAATATAACATTAAATATATTTAAAGATGAAATAAGGGGAGATGGGATACATTAAAATAAGGGGGGAGGGGAGGATGGAATTAAATATATTTAATATTAGATTAAAATAAGGGGGAGGGGAGGGTGGAATTAAATATATTTAATATTAAATTAAAATAATTTAATATCTTATCCCTGCATTTTATCTCAGTAAAAGATTATATTTGACTGTATGCATGAAGGAGCGGGGGCTGGGCAGGGGCGGAGCCGGGGAGAGGGCGGGGAGGGGGCGGGGAGGGGGCGGAGCTGGGGCGGGGGCAGACCCTACGGCCCCCCAGGTCATCTGTGACCGGAATTCAGGCCCCTGGGCCGGTAGAAGTTGGTCAGCCCTGTTATAGTGCAATGTGATGTGTAATATTGATATTGCGCTGTGACAGTAATATAGTATATTTGCATTTTGCTTGTAAGCTGCTCTGAGTCCCCTTCAGGGTTGAGAAGGGCGGCATATAAATGTCATGAAATAAATAAATAAACAAACAAACAAACAAACCCCCACAATCCAATCAAGCTCCCGAATCAAACTCCGGCCAAGTCGGTCCTTCCGCCTGTAATTATACAGGAAACGAGATGGGTTTAAGAGCTTAGATCATTCCATTTGTCCTAAAGGATGAGCCAGCAAAGGATGGCTCTCCTCCCTCCTCGACTTTCAGGCCAAAGCAGTGCAGAAGGGGGAAAAGAAGGGAAAGCTGAGAAACATCACAGAGTACAGTATATAAGCTACGGAGTCATGTTAGTGAAAACGTTCTACACATTTGTCTATTGTACTGTCAGAGACAGCATTATATATACTCTTCAGTCTAGGGAGGAAGTGATGTAAAAAGGAGAAAAACTTCCAATGATAACACCTTCTCTTAACAAGAGTGACAGATTATCCATCAGGATCTGCACTGATTTCTTTTATCTTCTTATATTGACTCTTATTTTCCTCTCCTCCAACTCTGCAGAATATTCCTTCTCCTTATTTTATCCATTAACTCAGTGTTTCCCAACCTTTTTTGAGCCGTGGCACACTTTTTACATTTGCAAAATCCTGGGGCACACCACCAACCAAAATGACACAAAATGACACTCTAACACAGTAATACATATAGTTAATATGTTTTTAAAATGTATTTATACACTCAGTGTGAAACCTGGGCCTGTTTTGATGAACACAACATAGATATCCTGGCAGGAATGGCAGAAAGACACAAACTTCCCACACAGAACTCCCATAACCAAGAGAAAATGCTATAAGAGTTTGGTGGGCATTGACCTTGGGTTTTGGAGTTGTAGTTCACTTGCATCCAGAGAGCACTGTGGACTCAAGCAATGTTGGATCAGGACCAAACTTGGCATGAATACTCAATATGCCCAAATATGAACGCAGATGGAGTTCAGGGGAAATAGACCTTGACATTTGGGAGTTGTAGTTGCTGGGATTTATAGTTCGCCTACAATCAAAGAGCATTCTGAACCCCACCAATGATGGAACTGGGCCAAACTTTCCACACAGAACCCCCAGAAGGCAAGAGGAGGTCTCTACTTGGGAAAAGGAAGGCGGGCCTTCCCAATGCATGGAAAGGGAGAGACCAAGTAGACAAGGGTGGGGGGGTGTTTTTAATTTTGTGCCTTTATCGAGGTAGGTTTCTTAGGGTTTTTATACTTCAATACACTAGACTCTTCCCCCCCTTCCCCCTTGGAGGTTCCAATTTCCCACGGCACACCTGATGATCGCTCACGGCACACTAGTGTGCCCCGGCACACTGGTTGGGAAACACTGCATTAACTAACTCAAACTCTATTTTTTATACCCTTGATGACAGTCAACTATAATATGCACAAGTATTGCACAAAGGCAATATTCAATATCAAAATTATATATAATAATGGCACTCGGGGAAAACAATGCACAAGTAAGGAACCAAAAGGGTATTACTGTACCCACTGCAGACAGATAGGATTCACATGGCATCACAAGCAGTATATGTAATGTCCAAATGGTGAATAAACTGGATTATATCCAAATAAGTCCAAGGTCATGTGAAAAAAGTCCGCAAAAGGTCCCAAGGTGTAGAATGAGTTGTTGTATATAACAAAGGTCCCCAGTAGGCCTATAAGCAACAATATATCCAAAGGTGATAGGACAAAAAGGAGAAACAATTATACTCCAATGATGACGAGGTTAGTAAGAGGCCGACGGGATGGCGATACCAAAGATAGTCGGGCCACTTAAGTTCCGTTTCGCTCCCGGGCGGAGCTTTATCAAGGCCTCCATAATCAGATATTCCATTGTCCTTATCTAGAATCAATGAAATAGTATACATAACATAGAGAAAACCAAATGTAAAAACCCATTGATGGAAATATATATTATATACATACCAATATGGAAATAATCAGGAGCCTAACCTCGCTAGCAGAGCGAGGTGACCGTAAAGGTAAGTACGAAGAACCGACCTCAAATTAAATACATGAAGGGTAGTTGATGTAATTACGAAATCAAAGACTGTAGGCTAATGGAATCGTTTAACCCTTTCGGGTACTCGGTATCAAGAAGAATTATCCATTTGCATTCTAAGTTCCGAAGCACCTGGTGCATGTTTCTATGTGGCGTTGGATCCACCCTTTCCAAGGCTTGAACTCTTAAAGAACTTGGATAGTGGTTGAATGTTTTACAGTTACCATAAAACTGTAAGTCCTCATTTCCAGAATTAATTATACTGTGGTGTTCCACAAATCTCTGCCTCAGTTTCCTCGTGGTAATTCCAACGTAGACCCTCAGGCAGGAACATGAAATGGCATACGTGACGTAGGATGATGCACACGTCGCGAAACATTTAACCTCAAAATTCCTATTCCTAGATGGACTATAGATGAATTTGCTTGAACATATATTGGAACAAACCGAACAGTGTCCACAAACTCTAGTCCCTTTACTAAAAGTACTCTTAGGCTTGATGAGATGATTGGATTGAGTTAGAGCGTCACCCAGGTTCTGGGTACGCTTAAAAGCTACCAACGGTGGTGTGACACTATGGACCAATATGTTTTAACCAGATTAATCAAAGACTTACTATGAGGAGTCAGCGTTAAGGGCCATACAATTCGGTTCAATTTAGGTCGTATACTAGGTTGTAATGATTGTCTGTCCATTCTTGCTGCTTTTGTCATAGCTTTAGACATGATCTCCTGGGGATAGCCCCTTTTCAAAAAAGCTCGTGACATTTCACGAGCCTCCTTTTCGAAATCTAATGCACAAGAGGAGATGCGTTTGATTCTTGATAACACCTTCTCTTAACAAGAGTGACAGATTATCCCTCAGGATCTGCACTGATTTCTTTTATTTTCTTATATTGACTCTTATTTTCCTCTCCTCCAACTCTGCAGAATATTCCTTCTTCTTATTTTATCCATTAACTCAGGGCTGTCCAACTTCTACGGGCCCAAGGGCCGGAATTCGGGTCACTGATCACCTGGGGGGCCAAAGGGTCTGCCTCTGCCCCCGTCTCCGCCCCCTCCCCTGGACCCACCCCCACCCCTCCCCTGGCTCCGCCCCCTCCACGGCTCCGCCCCCTCCCCGGCTCCAATTTACTTACAATTGACCTTGAGTCGTGGAGTTGTAGTTCACCCAAACACCTCAATGCCGTCGCAGGGCTTGATGGGGCCTCCTTTCCCAGAGGTGGGTGGAGGAGGCCCAAAGAGCTCCCACCCTCCCTGAAGGGAAAACAAGCCACGGGGGCAGGCGCAAAGGAAGCCATGTCAGGGGAAACCTTTACCTTTACCTTTTATGTATATTATGGCTGACTGCCATCAAGGGTAGAAAAAATAGAGTTTGAGTTAGTTAATGCAGGGCTGTCCAACAGGCGGCCCTGGGGCCGTACACGGCCCCCGAGCCCCTTCCCTCCGGCCCCCTAACTTGTTTTAATAAAATACCTACTTCCGGGTTTAGGCAAGCATCGCGAGACTACGCCAGCCACAGACGGGATTTCGAGGGAGGTCGAAATCCCATCTGTGGCTGCGTAGTCTCGTGATAGCCGAAATCTCGGTCCCTCGTTCTCCCTCCAGGCCAGCCCCATTCCCTCAGAGAGAGAGGAGGGAGTGAGGCCGGGAAAGCCCCTCCTGGCTCCGTCCTCTGCCTGTGGAGGGCCCTCGCTTCCCGCCCCACGGATGGGAGAGCCGCCGCGCCCGGCCTGAGCTTGGCCTCGGCTCCAGCGGGGCTCTTCGGGGACGGCGGTGGCGTTGGCGCTTCGGGCCTGTGGCGGGCTCCCGCAGTATGGGTAAGGAAGGGCCTGGCTCGAATCAATCAATCTAAAAACAGTGGGACGTTGAGTGAGGGGGGGAGGGGTCCCTCAGCGGCGGTTTCCTTGGCAACGCTTCCTTCCCCTCCTCCGCGCCCCCTCCCCCTTGTTGTGCTGCCTTCCCCTGCATGCAGGGTACAACGTGGCTTCCTTTGCGCCTGCCCCCACGGCTTGTTTTCCCTTCAGGGAGGGAGGGAGCTCTTTGGGCCTCCTCCACCCATCTCTGGGAAAGGAGACCCCATCAAGCCCTGCGACGGCATTGAGGTGTTTGGGTTTTTTTTGGTGTGTCCCAATTTGAGTGTGGACTCAAATATCTCAAAGGTATTAGGAAACATTCCCCCAAATCCACCAGTGTTCCCATTTGGGCATATTGAGTATTCATGCCAAGTTTGGTCCAGATCCATCATTATTTGAGTCCACAGTGCTCTCTGGATGGAGGTGAACTACAACTCCACAACTCAAGGTCAATTGTAAGTAAATTGGAGCCGGGGAGGGGGCGGAGCCGGGGAGGGGCGGAGTCCCGGCGGAGGCAGACCCTTCGGCCCCCCAGGTGATCAGTGTTTGGAATTCCGGCCCTTGGGCCCGTAGAAGTTGGACAGCCCTGTCTTAGATCACACATAGTCTCCTCATTTTGAAACCCAACATCCCTCTCATCCTTTGACAAATTCTCGGGTGCTTGCGCTATAACATTTCATAACACTTTTAGTTCACAAATCCTATTGCAGCCATCTTCTTTTTTATATATAAAATCCATAAAAGGTTTCCAAAAGGTTTCCATTCTTCTTCCTTCTTTCTGCTACCTTTCCCTTCATTCCTTCCTTCCACTTATTTTTCCTTTGCTTCCTTCCTTCTTACTTGTTTCCTTCCCTTCCTTTTACTGAAATGGACAAATTAAAGTTTGCCCATGCCTGATCTATACTGTCAAATGAATGCAACACACACACACACACACACACACATATATATATATACTAGCTGAACCCGGCACGCGTTGCTGTGCCCTATTTAGGAGATGTGAGGAAGTGTGGGTATGTTAGGGTTGGTAATGTTGTGACAATGTGTTTTGTGTGTGTATATATGTGTATGTGTGTGTATGTATGTGTATGTATGTTTGTGTGTCTGTGTGTGTGTCTGTATGTGTATGTGTGTGTCTGTGTATGTATTTGTGTATGTATGTGTATATTTGTTTGTATGTATTTGTGTGTATGTGTTTGCATGTGTGTGCGTACGTTTGTGTGTGTGTGTGTATGTATGTGTCTGTGTATGTACACTTCCCCACTATCTTTCCCCCCTCCCTCTCTCTGTCTGATTTCCCCTTTCTCTCTCTCGCTTCCCCGTCCCTCTCTGTCTCACTCTCCCCTCTCTCTCTCCACCCCATCTCTCTCTCTCTGATTCCCCCCCTTATCTTTCCTTCCCCCCCCCTCTCTCTGTCTTAGGCCTCCCCTCTGTCTCTCTCAGTCCCTCTCTCTCGCCCTGCCTCCCGCCCTGGCGCGCAGAGCGGGAGACAGGGCCGGTGATCGGCGATCCGCCCTCCGCCGCTCTCCCCGCGGTTGCTGCGGCGGTGGCTCAAAGAAGGTAAGCCCGGGCGCTTACCTTCTTTGAGGTGCGGTCGCTGTATCCGTGGGGCGGCGGAGGGCGGAGGGCCGATCTCCGGCCCTGTCTCCCGCCCTGGCGCGAATGGGGAGGCAGGGCCGGAGATCGGCGATGCGCCCTCCGCCGCGCTGCCCGCGGTTGCTGCGGCGGCGCCTCAAAGAAGGTAAGCCCGGGAGCTTACCTTCTTTGAGGCGCTGTCGCTCCCATCCGTGGAGCGGCGGCGAGGGCGGTTTGCGATCTCCGGCCCTGCTTCCCGCCCATGGGGAAGCAGGGCCGAGATCGGCGATCTGGCCTCCGTGCTCCCGCGGTTTGCATCAGCGGCGCCTGAAAGAAGGTAAGCCCGGGAGGTTACCTTCTTCCAGGCGCGGTCGCTGCAACCGCGGGGACAGGGTGAGTGGGGAGAGAGGGAGACGGGATGGGTTGGTGTGTTGGGGGGGGGAGGGGGTTTTGGAGTGCGCCTGCGCGATTGCTCTCCCTGTGTTCTTCGCTCGCGGCCAGCGCAGAACGGGAGGCAATGAGCGGTTTTGGGGGCTGATTTTGGGGGGGTAGGAAGGTGGGTTTTTTTGTGCCCTATAGGTACCTAGTGGTATGGAGAAATGTATTTGGTGGGTTTTGTGCCTGAGGGGGCAATAGTTTTCCCGTCTATACCAGTCATCCCACGACCACTCTCATTTTATATATATATATATATATATATATATATATATATATACATACACATATATCCGTGGCTATGCATATTTAAGTAGCAGAAAAGAAGAGAGAGTATTTTCAATCTACAACGTCTTGGAAATTGCAGATGGCAGAAATAGCCGGGACTGGAGGGTGTTTATTCATAGGAGCGCCACATCCTGCTCAGAATAGTTCAACCGAGTTGGTTCCAGGGCTGTTTCTGCATGCTTTGTGCAGCACTAATTGTACTTCTTAATTGTTGGAAGTGGCTTTGATGACCGGCTTAATTTAATATTTTAAAAAAGCACCTGGGGCATTGTAAGCAAAGAAACCATAGAATTTACAAAATAAGAAGTGTCATCCAAACCAACTCTATATTTATTTATTTATTTATTTATTTATTTATTTATTTATTTATTTATTTGTTTGTTTGTTTATTTATTTATTTGCAGTATTTATATTCCGCCCTTCTCACCCCGCAGGGGAGTCAGGGCGGATTACAATGCACATATACATGGCAAACATTCAATGCCATAGACCAGTGTTTCACAACCAGTGTGCCGTGGCACACTAGGGTGCCGTGAGAGATCATCAGGTGTGCCGTGGTAAATTAGATTCTTATCTATCTGATGTCATGTATAAAGTTTGGTACTCTGTCTCCGGAACCTGAGCGCGCGGGTCCCTGTTTCCGGGAGGGCTGCGCAGTAGGGCGGACTTGTTTGGGCCCGTTCCCTTCCATTCCGCTCCGGCGGGGAGCAGTCCAGCCCAGCCCTGTTGGCGCTATGCGAGGTGTGAGTCAGAGAGCAGCGGAGCCCGAGCGTTGAAGGCAGGCAGGCAAGCAGCCAGACGGGCAGGTAGGCAGGCAGGCAGGCAGGCAGGCAGGAAAGGAGGGAAGGGATCTCGTGGGAGAAATATGGGTCCCCCAAAGACCATCCAGCCTGACCCCCTTCAGTCAAGCAGGAAGGCACCACCCAAGCCCTCCCAACAGATGGGCATGGAGACTCTGGCTATATATTAAGGCAGGCAGCATCTTTATTAAGGGCTTGGAAGAAGGTTCCAAGAAGGTTTAGACTAGATATGGTCAAACTTGGGCCTTCCTCCAGGTGTTTTGGACTTCAACTAATATTGCGATATAATTGTTATAATACAATGTGGTATGTAATTGTTGTACTGTGACAATGACATAGTATGTTGTATTTGATATTATAGTAATATATGTATATTGTGTATGTATACATATAATATTGATAATGTTGTAATGTAATGCAATATAATAATAATAATATACTATATAACTATATATTTTGTGTTCATCGAAACAGGCCCAGGTTTCCCACTAAGTGAGTGTATAAATACATTTAAAAGCATATTAACTATCTGTATTACTGTGTTAGAGTGTCATTTTGGTTGGTGGTGTGCCCCAGGATTTTGTAAATGTAAAAAATGTGCCGCGGCTCAAAAAAGGTTGAAAAACACTGCCATAGACACACAACATATATAGACAAACACAGAGGCAATTTAATATTCCATCTTCATGAGGGTATGCTCGATTTCCGGCTATTGGGAAGGCTGTCATTTCACTGTCCGTTTGTGACACCGAGTCCTTGATGGAGTACTTCCTCATTCTTTTACCCGCTGCTGGAGATTTTTATAGCATCATAAAATTAGTTAAATTTGCCTCCCCACATAAGCGGTACCTATATTTCCTACTTGACAGGTGCAACTGTCTTTCAGGCTGCAAAGGTCGACCGCAAGCTAGACAAATGGTCGGGAGCTTACTCCGACCTTAGCTGGCTTTGAACTCATGACCTTTCGGTCAGTGGTAATTTAATGCAGCTGACTCCTAGCCAACTACGCCATCTCCCTCGATAGTAGTATTTACGTAATGTTTATCTCACCTCTGCTCCCCATAGGGACTCAAGGTGGCCAACAATAATATGACACAATAGAACATTTTTTTAAAATAACCAAACATATACATGTGAATATATATTTTTAAAATGTGTCATGAATGTAAAAGCTAAAATACATGCAAAGTCTAGAAATGGTGATGGCTGGATGGTCATCTGTCGGGAGGGCTTTGATGGTGCTTTTTTCTTGCAATGGTAGAATGGGGTTGGATTGGATGGCCTTTTAAGGTCTCTTCTTCCCAAGCTCTTCTGAACCTGTTTTGCATTGCAGATGGTTTTTCTAGGATTCTATAGATGCATAATGTACTGTAGAATGAATGCACTTTGACGCCACTTCAACTGCCATGGCTCAATGCAAAGCGATCCCGGGAGTTGTAGTTTGGTGAGAGACATTTTGGGGCCTAATTCTTGGACTTGCATAAGTTTTCTTATGAAGCCGTCAGTCCCCAAAAGTATCCAAATGGAGCGTTTTGTTCTGTCTTGCGGCCACATTCTATAATCCTTCATTTCACGCAGGGCTTTAAGCTGATGATTTCGCAGTAATATATTTGCAAAGTCAAAGAGGTCCCTGAAATGTACAAAACCCATTTATTTTTTGAGTTTTCTATTTATAAGCAGCCAAAGATGGGGTCCAGCCAGTTCCAGAGAGCGCCAAGGAAGAAAGTTTAGGAAATCATGAGCATCTATCCGTCTTTTTCCCCTTTCCCGCTCTCTCCATCCGAGAGATACCGTTGCCTCGGGTGATCGAGAGATGCTGGGTTGCAAGGGTGCTTTGTTTTCCAAGATGTAACTGGAAGCCATTGTTCTTTTGCCAGAATTGAACAGATCCTTTTCCAAGAAGCAGCATTTCCCAAGAGTAGCCTGTAAAGAAATCCCACCAGATCAATAGAAATTGTCTTTGTTTGACTGTCGGGCTCGACTGCAGAAGAGCAGAGTTCAAATCTATGCCTCCTTATTGAGATGAAATTTAGACCTCGATAAAATGAGAGGGAACAGCCAGGCCCGGATTAACACCTTTTTGCACCCTAGGCCACACTTTGTAATTATGCCCCCTTTAAGCCAACCTCTACTGCATGCCCCCTCCCCCCCCTGGGAAAGGGCCGGGGGCCCTACTTACCCACCGGGCAGCAGAGCAGGAAGGCCAAGGCCACCAGGAGGCTCCGGCAGGCACTTCCTATGGCCAGGCGGAAGGAGGAGTGTACCGGGCAGCCGAGAACCAGGGTCCGGGCCGGGACAGGAGAGCCGAGGCGAAGCAAGTGGGCAGGCGGGTGTCCTCCGTCCCTGTGTCTGTTCGTCCGTCCGTGCCTGGCCGGTGTGCCAGGAAGGCAGAAGAGTCCCGTCTGGCAGGGCAAGGGGCAGGCCACGCCCACAGCCAGCTCCCCCTCCCCTCGGCGGAGAACGTGTTCTCCCCCACCCCCCACGTGGACCCTGAAGCCTTGACCCTCGCTCAGCCCAAGTCTTCTGGAGGAGCCTCTTCCCTCCCTCCCTCCCTCCCTGTCTGTCTGCTGGTTGCAAAGGTCCTGAGCTGCCCCCCTCCTCCGAAGATGTGCCCTCAAGGGTGAAGGCTCCCCGGGGGGGCGGGTCCGTTGCCAAACAAGAGCGAAAGGGGCCCCCTCCCTCCCTCTGTCCCTCCCTCCCACAAAAGCCACGTTTTGGCAGCTGAACCCACCCATGTTTTGATGACAGAAGCCACGAGGAAAGACTGGCTGACATGGGCAACTCACCAGCCCTGGAGGAGACTCCGGCAAGAAAGACCCCCCCCCGGGACTGCCTCCCCCCACGCAATCCATGCAGAACACACACACACACACTCGTAAGGGTCATTATTTGCACAAAAGCAGAGAATTCCCTTGGTGAACAATAGGTCTCTCTTTCTCACACACACACAGTCAGGAAGCTCTTCCTCCCTCCCTCCCAAGAAGCAGAGCCCCCCACCTGGCCTCCTTCTCCTTCCCAGCCAAGGGAGCAGCCAAGGGCCCCGGGGACAGCCTCCCCAGGAAAGATGGAGGGAAGGGGCCAGCTAGGCCGGGGTGCCCGCCTGCACACCATTCGCTCCCTCCCTCCCTCCCTCTCTCCGCAAAGGAGGCCATGTCCGGAAGGGAGGGAGGGAGGGGGGAGAAGAGGGCCAGATCCTTGGGATTGGACCCGGGGACAGAGCCAGGCACCCTCCCCACAACCAACACACCCAACTCCCCCTTGGCATTCAAAAGCTCCCATAGTTGGGAGAGACCCCAGGGGCCGGCCACAGCGTTTTTATTTATTTCAACATTTTTTTTGCCGTGATCTGCACTCCCCTCGGCTTGTGCCCCTAGGCCATGGCCTAGGTTGGCCGTATGGGTAATCCGGGCCTGGGAACGGCCCAGTGAGCATCTATATAAATAAAAGTGTAATTTTGTTTTGCGGAATTAACATAACTCAAAAGTCACAATACACCTCTCAGGCCAATGATTGACCACCACTCATAAAAATGATATCGAGCAGAATTTAGGGGTCTTACCATGAAGGCAGAGACCAGTCAGACCCACCAAAGAGGGTTTGATATAGCCTGGTGAGATAGCAGTTAGTTTTAGAATTAGTCTAGGAAAAAGATGGCACCAAAATGGAGGCGATCCATTGACATGTGGATACAGGGGCTCAATGGGTTTCAGTATCCGCGGTTCAAAGTAATGCGGTTTCGGCCTCCCTGGGACGCTGTAAGAGCATCCCGGGTGAGCCTGCAGTGATCTGCTGCTTGGGAATTGAAAGATTCATGCTTGGAGAGAGTTGGAGACAGTAAAAGACACAATATATCACTATGGAGAGGGAAAAGTTGCAATTAGATTATTTATTGGGGGATTTGTTACAATGTTAGGATCAGGGGAAGACAAGCAAAGTGAAGAAGGATTGCTTGTTGAAGCTGCTGCTGTAGCCACACTCCCATTGACGCTGGCCCAATAGGGTATCCAGGAACTGCGGAACTCCCTGCTGCAGGTCAGATCAGCTTGAACGCAGGGGGCTTTCCATTGTACGCTATCAAAAAACACAGGAGAAAGGACTTTAAAAAGCAAAAAAGCAAAAAGACGCTACAGCGCATGTACAGAAACAACTCTCAAGGCAAACAAAACACACAATAGCATATCCAGACTCTCTTCTGGACTACGGTTTCCAGCATCCCTTAGACCAGGCCCTTTAGGAGAGGAGGATGATCCAAATGCACTGCTTCCGAGATACAAGCTTTCTTCTCCTTGGATCTCTTTGAGAACATCCCAATCCCTGCATATTTCCAATTTCTTAATCCCAGACTGCAACTCCCAGCAATCCTCCAGATAGATAGATAGATAGATAGATAGATAGATAGATAGATAGATAGATAGATAGATTAGATAGAGAAACCCTGGCCCTTGAGCACCAGGAATATGGTGCAGCTGGCTGGGTGTCAGCTGCATAAGATCCCTACTGACCAGAAGGTCATGAGTTCGAGGCCTGCCCGAGTCAGGGGGAGCTCTCGACCAATTTGTGTAGCTTGTTGTCGACCTTTGCAACCCAAAAGACAGTTGCATCTGTCAAGTAGGAAATTTAGGTATCACTTTGTGGGGAGACTAAATTTAACTGATTTCTGGAATGTTAAATTGCCTCTATGTCTGTCTATATATGTTGTATGTCAATGGCATTGAATGTTTGCCTGTATATGTGCATTGTGATCCGCCCTGAGTTCCCTGCGGGGTGAGAAAGGCGGAATATAAATGACGTAAATAAATAAATAAATAAATAAATAATTGAGCGCTCTAGATGGAGGTCAGCTGTGACCAGCAGTGCTGTAGAATTTGAAGAGGCACGAATGGAGGGCGAAAGAGAGAAACCAACCCTGACCGTGACTGCCTTCCATCTGGAAACCAATGCCCTCACTGTGACTCCACAGTCACCTACAGACCCACCGCCAGGACACCGAACTTGGAAGACAATCTTACTTGGTCAAGGAGGGGTCGTCTACGTACGTAAGGACTGGTTGGCGATTTGTTGGGGGGGGGGGGCTTGGATGGTGTCTTCCTGCATGGCAGAAGGGGTGGACTGGATAGCCTTTCCATCCTAGGGTTCTTGGAAATGTGAACCCCAAAAGAGCTGTGTTATGGTCTTCAAACCCTGTCCATCCCATACTAGTGAATTGCCAATTTTCGGAACAAAGCGGGTCCCTATGGGAGCAGCAATTGAATTTTCAAAATGAATCAGGGCTATTTATGTGCCTCTCCCTTTCTTCTCAATGCTCAGGCTGCCCATGTGTCTGAGCGCACTGGCCCCTGGACCTGCCAGCCTTGCCCAGCCATGCTCTCAAGATGTTGCAAATGGGGCCTATTAATTCCAAGAAGGAAACAGTAATGACCCCAAAGGGAGCCCATATTTGCAGGCCCCCAAATGCATTGCGTAACGCTGCCAGAGTGGAGAAATAATTTGGAAATCCGCACAATGTTTGCTCCAGGCTGCCAGAAGTACCTCTCACAGCGATCTAGAACAAAGCCCTGATTTAAATGGGAAGGAAAAGAGAGAGAAACCCCCAAACGAACCTTTGGAAGCGGAAAAAGCAAGCCTTGTTTTCTGCTTGACTCTCTCCCTTTCTCGGCCTCCAGGTCCTTTTAAGCTTCGGATCAGAGAGAATGGTGAGCTTCACAATCCAGAGCCTGACAAATGCCTCCTCTTTTGCAGCACAGGATACCTGACACTCAATGTCAGCAGCATGACTCTTGGGTGAACTTCTATATTTAACTTCCCATATTTCATATCTGTCCGGATCTGGTAAAAGATTTGGAAGGCTCAGATCATGCATTAAGCAATACAAAGCATTCCTGCATTTTGCACAGATTTAGGGTGCATCTGTACTGCCAAATGAATGCAGACTGACACCACTGCAAAGCCTTTTAGACATGCCTGGATTACCCATAAGGCCAACAAGGCCATGGCCTAGGGGCGCAAGCTGGGGGGGCGCAGATCACGGACCAAAAAAAACCCTGGTCCACGCACCTCTTTCCCCCTTTCTCATGCCCCTCCTTGCTCCTTCTCCCGGCAAAGTCTCTGCTCCGTCCCCTCTGGGACCGCACACCAAGTGGACATCTCTCTCTCGCGCGCGCTCTCTCTCTCTCTCTTGTGCACTCTCTCGCTCTCTCTCGCACGCATGCTCTCTCTCGCGCGCACGCTCTTTCTCTCGCTCTCTCACAAGCTCTTGCTCTCTCGCGCACGTGCTCTCTCTCGCCACACTCTCTCTCTCTCTCTCTCACGCGCACGCTCTCTGTTTCTCGCGCTCTCTTGCTCTCTCTCTCATGCGCGCACACACTCTCTCTCTCATGCACGCCCTCTCTCTCACCCGCGCTCTCTCTCTCGCTCTCTTGCTCTCTCACGCGCTCTTGCTCTCTCACGCACGTGCTCTCTCTCTCTCTTGCCACGCTCTCTCTCGCCGTGCTCTCTCTCTCGCTCTCGCGTGTGCTCTCTCTCTCACGCTCTCTCGTGCTCTCTCTCTCTCTCATGCGTGCACACACTCTCTCTCGTGCACGCTCTCTCTCTTGCGCTCTCTCTCTTGCACTCTCCCTCTCTCTTGCTCTCTCTCTCTCTCTCTCTTGCTCTCTCTCTCTCTCTCTCTCTCGTGCGCCCGCTGCGCTCTCCCCAAGCCTCCTGACTCCCGAGGAGACTTTCAGAGCACAGCGGAGCTTTTCAGCCGGTGGGAGTTGAGGCCTTAGAGGTGGCAGGATGGTGCCTACTCGCCTTTCTCTCTGCTCCGGAGGCACCATGGCGAAATCCAGCCAAGTGTGGGTCTGAATGGTGTGTGTGTGTGTGTGTGTGTGTGGGGGGGTAGAGGTTGGCTGGGGGCGTAATTCCAAAGTGTGGCCTAGGGCGCAAAAAGCGTTAATCCGGGCCTGCTTTTAGATCCTTGGGTTGTTGTGAGTTTTTTGGGCTGTATGGATATGTTCTAGCAGCATTCTCTCCAAAGGAATCCTGAGCCAGCTGAGTGGAAAACAACACCCAACGCTCCTCTCTGGAAGCTCTCTGCCTCGTCCGGAAGTGACCTCACAGGGTAAGGCGCCACCCGGCCCCTCTCCTCCTCAGCCTCCAACCAACCACTTCTCCAGGAAGTCGAGGCCCCGCCTCCTCCCCTCCCCTCTCTTGGGACTTCCACCCTGACCAAACATGGTGGTGCCAGGTGGGAGAGCCTTAGAGAGGCGGGGCTTGCTTCTTGGCCAGCGTTGATTGGCCGTGCTGGCGCCCCAGAGAGAGAGAGAGAGAGAGAGAGAGAGAGAGAGAGAGAGAGAGGCAAGCTGCCCAGATGACTCCTGGCGGTGTGGTCGGTTCTTCCACAGCACACCTGATGATCGCTCATGGAACACTAGTGTGCGGCACAGCGGTTGGGAAACACTGCTCTAGACACAGTGGCTTGCATCCCCTCTCAAAGCAATGGCTTGTAACAGTCTCTGAGGCTGTCCTAAGGATTGCTTCAGCATCGAAGGGATGGACTAGATGTCCCTCGGAGGTCCCTCCTATTCCTGTGCTTCCAAGTCCCGATTTGCCATTTTCTCCTTGTTGGCAGCCGATGATGAGTAGCCCGGCTACCGACCTCCTTCCCATTATGGCAGGCTTTGAAAATAATGCTTAAGCAAGCATCTTTATCAGGAGCGTGCCTCCCAGCTCTCTGCTTCTGTGCCTTTTCAGATTTATGAGTGAGCGTATATGGAGTCTGTGTGGAAATTGCAGGCAGGCAATTGCAGGGACAAGATCGACTCCAGCCCATAAAATTCTGCACAGGCCACTCTCTTCTGGGGCAGACCTTGTCTTGCAAACCAGAAAAGATTCCTTGTCCCGACACTGAGTCCAACAGCTTTGCCACGGGCATTTTTGAGAGCCATCTTGACTCACCCCAATGAACTTTTGGCCAGATCACATTGGGAAGGACACTTCGGGCTCAAATATTCCATTAACACGTCGTTGGGTCCTTTTTTGCTTTCTTTCAGTGTGCGCTTGAGCCCTTGCAATACAATTCTCTGGAGGGAGGGTTTCATCAATCGCTTGGAGTCCTCTCATTTTCTGAGCAGAAAAACCGAGGACTTATTTTCAGGGGAGAAGAGTTGCACGAAGAGAACCACAGAGTCCTAGAATCCTAGAGTTGGAAGAGGCCTTGTGGACAATCCAGTCCAAGCCCATTCTGCCAAGAAGCAGGAAAACTGCCTTCAAAGCGCCCTCGACAGATGGCCATCCAGCCTCTGCTTCAAAGCCTCCAAAGAAGGAGCCTCCGGGGCAGAGAGTTCCACTGCTAAACAGCTCTCACAGTTAGGAAGTTCTTCCCAGTATTCAAGTGGGATCTCCTTTTGTGTAGTTTGAAGCCATCATTCAATTGTGTCCTAATCTTCAGGGCAGCAGAAAGGAAGTTTGCTCCCTCCTCCCTATGACTTTCCCAGCCTCCCATCTTGATCCCTGGCCATCATCCTGTCTCCTCTCCGCCTTCTCTTCTTCGGGCTAAACATGCCCAGCTCTTTCAGCCGCTCCTCATAGGGCTTGTTGTCCAGACCCTTGATCATTTTGGTCACCCTTCTCTGGACACATTCCAGCTTGTCAACATCTCCGTTCAATTGTAGTGCCCGGAATTGGACACAGTGTGATTCCAGGTGTAGTCTGACCAAGGCAGAATAGAGCACGGGGAGCATGACTTCCCTGAATCTAGCCACTAGATCCAGGGAATGTTTATGTATGCATATAATGAATTCTTGTCCCGGCTTTGAATGTTTGCCATATATGTTGTGCTCAGGTGGAATCGCCTTTCCTGTAGTTTGAAGCTATTGTTCCATGGCATCCTAGTCTCCAGGGCAGCCAAAAGGAAGCCTGTCCTCTCCTCCTCACCTCTTGATCCCAGGCCCTCCTCATGTCTCCTCTCTGCCGTCTCTTCTGAAGGCTAAACATGCCCAGCTCTTTCAGCTGCTCCTCACAGGGCTTGTTCTCCAGACCCTGGATCCTTTGATTCCAGATTAGAGTCAACCTCTCCCTTCAATTGTAGTGCCCAGAATTGGACACAGTGTGATTCTAGTTAAAGTGGTCTGACCAAGGCAGAAGAGAATAGAGCATGGGGAGCAGGACTTCCCTGGATCTAGGCAGTAGGCTCCTCTTGGCTTTTTCAGCCACTGCATGGCATTGTTGGCTCATGTTCTCCTTTCTCCCCACGAGGACTCAAAGATCTTTTCCACACGTCCTGCTCCCGAGCCAGGCATCATCCCCCATCTCTCTCTCTTTTCTGCCTAAGTGGAGTATCTTGCATCTGTCCCTGTTGAACTTCATTGTGTGGGTTTGGGCCCATCATCTCTCTAATCTGTGAAGATCGTTTTGAGTTCTGCTCCTGTCTCCTGGAGTCTTGGCTCTCCATCTGGTCCCTTCTGCAAACTTGATAATCCTTCCTTTCTAACCCTTCACCTAAGTCACTGATTCTCAAAGTGGGCGGTACTGCCCCCTAGTGGGCGGTAAGGTGATCCAAGGGGGTGCTGGGAGGCACAGGGGAATTTGGGGGTCGGTGAACTCCTTTAAGGGGACGGTGAACGATTGGGGGTTCTGTGTGCCAAGTTTGGCTCAATTCCATTGTTGGTGAAATTCAAAATGCTCTTTGATTGTAGATTAACTATAAATCCCAGCAACAACTCCCAAATGAGAAGGGCTATTTTCTCAAAACTCCACCAGTGTTCAAATTTGGGCATATTGTGCCAAATTTCATCCAAATCCATAGTTGTTTGGGTCCATAGTGCTCTCCAAATATAGTTGAACTACATGTCCCCAAAATCACTGCCAATTCCTCCCAAACCCCTCCCGTATTTTCTGTTGGTCATGTGGGTTCTCTGTGCCAAGTTCGGTCCAGTTCTGTAATTTGTGGGGGGTCTCAGTGGTCTGTGGAAGTCAGAGCTGAATCGATTGAAGGTACTGCAAATCCCATCATCCGTTGTCCATACTCCCCCAAACATATTGCTTTTGTGATTAATCACTATGCTTTAATTATGTTCAATTTGTAACAATGAAAATACATCCTGCATATTAGATATTTGCATTAGAATTCATAGAAGTAGCAAAATTATTTATGAAGTAGCAACAAAAATATGGTTGGGGGTCACCACAACATGAGGAACCTTATTTAGGGGTCATGGCATTAGAAAGGTTGAGAACCACTAAGTCATGAATGAAGATCCTGAGCAGGACCCGACCCAGGAGGGAACCCTGCCGATGGCACTCCACTTGTGACTTCTTTCCAGGATGAAGAGGAGGAAGCACTGGGGAGAATCACCCTCTGGGTTCATTTGCTTAACCAATTCTAGATCAACTTCACTGCTTCGCCCACATTGCTTAGCCCACATTGGACTAGTTTCCTTGCCAGGAAGAGGAAGAAGAAGAGGAAGAAGAAAAAGAAGAAGGGAGAAAGAATGGTAGGAAGGAAAAAGAGAGGGAGGGCCGAAGTTTGCCCATGCCTGCTCTAGAGACTGTGAACTGGGATATAAATACATTCATGGTGTGATGATGATGCAGATGAAACAACAACACTCTCCTCCTTTCCTGAGACGCTTCCGATTTCCAAATCAATAAATTGATTGTAATGCACACTGCTCCGAGATCATGTCATTTATTGTGGGGCATAAATATTTAAATAGATAGATAAATACAGGCACGCTTCAGTTAACAAAGCCTCCAGTGAGCCAATTCCCTTTTTTCACAATGTCTTTTTAAGTAAACCAAGTCTTGTCTTGTGTGGATCATAATAAATAGTGGCAAGTTCTTGGTGGTCTGGGGAGACCAAGCCGCTTTGTCTATCTCAGGGCTGTCCAACAGGCGGCCCTGGGGCCGTACACGGCCCCCGAGCCCCTTCCCTCTGGCCCCCGAACTTGTTTTAATAAATACAAATTAAAATAAATAAATAAATAAAAATACCGACTTCTGGGTTTAGGCAAGCATTGCGAGACTACGCCAGCCACAGACAAGATTTCGAGGAAGGTCGAAATCCCGTCTGTGGCTGCATAGTCTCGCGATAGCTGCCGAAATCTCGGGTCCCGCAAGATTTGCGGCCGGCCTGGGCGCACGCCTCCTCCTCCCTCACGGCTGCTTCCAGGCCAGCCCCCATTCCTTTAGAGAGAGGGAGGAGGGGAGTGAGGCAGCGAAAGCCCCTCCTGGCCCCGTCCTCTTCCTGTGGAGGGCCCTCGCTTCCCGCCCCGCGGATGGGAGAGCCACCGCGCCCGGCCTGAGCTTGACCTTGGCTCCAACGGGGCTCTTCGGGGACGGCGGCGGCGTTGGCGCTTTGGCCCTGTGGCGGGGCTCCCGCAGTATGGGTAAGGAAGGGCCTGGCTCGAATCAATCAATCGAAAAACAGTGGGACGTTGGGGGAAGGAGGGGTCCCTCAGTGGCGGTTTCCTTGGCGACGCTTCCTTGCCCTCCCCCCGACCCCTCCCCCTTGTGCTGCCTTCCCCCGCGTGTAGGGCGCAACGTGGCTTCCTTTGCGCCTGCCCCCGTGGCGTGTTTTCCCTTCAGGGAGGGAGGGAGCTCTTTGGGCCTCCTCCACCCGCCTCTGGGAAAGGAGGCCCCATCAAGCCCTGCGACGGCATTGAGGTGTTTGGGTTTTTTTTGGTGTGTCCCAATTTGAGTGTGGACTCAAATAACTCAAAGGTATTAGGAAACATTCCCCTAAATCCGCCAGTGTTCCCATTTGGGTATATTGAGTATTCATGCCAAGAGTTGTCCAGATCCATCATTATTTGAGTCCACAGTGCTCTCTGGATGGAGGTAAACTACAACTCCACAACTCAAGGTCAATTGTAAGTAAATTAGAGCCGGGGAGGGGGCGGAGCCGGGGAGGGGTGGGGGCGGACCTGGGGAGGGGGCGGAGCCGGGGGCAGAGGCAGACCCTTCGGCCCCCCAGGTGATCAGTGACCGGAATTCCAGCCCTTGGGCCCGTAGAAGTTGGACAGCCCTGGTCTATCTCCTTCTTGGGAAGAGAGCAAGGACCAATCTAGATCAAAGAGTGAAGAGCAGAGACATCACACTGGCAACGAAGATCCGCATAGTCAAAGCAATGGTATTCCCGTAGTAACCTATGGATGTGAGAGCTGGACCAGGAGGAAGGCTGTGCCAAGGAAGAGAGACGCTTTTGAACTGTGGTATTGGAGGAAAATGCTGAGAGTGCCTTGGACTGCGAGAAGATCAAACCAGTCCATCCTCCAGGAAAGAAAGCCCAACTGCTCATTGGAGGGAAGCAGATTAGAGGCAAAGTTGAAGTCCTTTGGCCACATCATGAGAAGAGAGAAAAGCTTAGAGAAGACAATGATGCTGGGGAAAATGGGAGGAAAAAGGAAGAGGGGCCAACCAAGGGCAAGATAGTATACTTGAAATGACTGGCTTGACTCTGAAGTTGCTGGGAGTGGTGACAGCTGACAGGGAACTCTGGCATGGGATGGTCCAGGAGGGCACCAAGAGGCAGAAGCGACTTAACAGATAAAACAACAACAACAGGAAACGTTAATCATGAATTTGAGAGCTGAGACAGGAACCCAAACCTTACAGCAATGTTGTCTCCTCTGAGAGACACCAAGTAAACACCACTTAATTTAAGCCCAAGCCAGCCAAGATGCCATCATCATCATCATTGGGAATGTGGCGCAGCTGGCTGGGAGTCAGCTGCATCAGATCTCCACTGACCAGAAGGTCATGAGTTCAAGGCCTGCCCGGGTCGGGGTGAGCTCTCGATCAATTGTGTAGCTCGTTGTCTATATATGTTGTTTGTCTATGGCAGTGTTTTTCAACCTTTTTTGAGCCGCGGCACATTTTTTACATTTACAAAATCCTGGGGCACACCACCAAGCAAAATGACACTTTAACACAGTAATACATATAGTTGGCCTTGAGTTTTGGAGTTGTAGTTCACCTATATCCAAGGAGCACTGTGGACTCAAACAATGTTGGAGCAGGACCAAACTTGGCATGAATACTCAATATGCCCAAATGTGAACACAGATGGAATTTGGGAAAAATAGACCTTGACATTTGGGAGTTACAGTTTCTGGGATTTATAGTTAACACACAATCAAAGAGCATCCTGAACTCTTGCAACAATGGAATTGAACCAAACTTGGCATATGACCTCTCATTACCAACAGAAAGTACTGAAAGGGTTTGCTTGGGAATTGACCTTGAGTTTGGAAGTTGTAGTTCACCTACACCCAGAGAGCACTGTGGACTCAAACAACGTTATGTTATGTTGTTGTTTGTTTTCCATCCAGAAACACAATGTTGGAAGGAGGCTCACCACTTTAAGGTCCCTAAAACAGGCAAGGGAAAACTTCGGCCCTCTGGGTGCTTTGGACTTCAACTCCCACCATTCCTAACAGCCTGAGGCCCTTTCCTGCTTAAGTGGCTGAGGGGAAAAAGGAAAAGGGCCTGAGACTGTTAGGAATGGTGGGAGTTGGAGTCCAAAACACCTGGAAGGTCCAAGTTTGCCCATGCCAGCTTTCGAAGGAGACCTCTTCCTCCCCCTTCCCCTTCGCGCCCTTTCTTCCCCCTCCTGCCGAACACTTACTTTTTCTTCTCCATTCGTGCTCCCTTCTTCCCAGCCTCGCTCTGCTCGCTTTGCCTCGCTTTGACGTGACCCGTGCGGGTGCTACTGCGCAGACCCGCCCCACGTCTTTTCCCTTCCCCCCTCCCCTTCTGAACACGCTCACGCTGCCCCCTTGGATCAAAATGGTGGCAGAAGCGGCAGAGTGAGCAAAGCGAGCAGAACGAGGCTGGGAAGAAGGGAGCCCAAGTGGAGAAGAAAAAGTAAATGTTCGGCAGGAGGGGGAAGAAAGGGTATTGGAGGTTCCAATTTCCCATGGCACACCTGATGATCGCTCACAGCACACTGGTCTATGGCATTGAATGTTTGCCTATATATGTGCATTGCGATCCGCCCTGAGTCCCCTGTGGGGTGAGAAGGGCAGAATATAAATGATGTAAATAAATAAATAATCTTTATTTATACCCCGCCACCAACTCCCCAATGGGGACTTGGGGCGGCTTACATGAGGTCAGGCCCAAACAACAAATTACAATAAAATCAAAATCCAAAACATCAACAACACAATAAAAATACAAACATATAAATAAAAGAACAATATGCAAATACAATATTTAAAATCACAAATGACAAGATAAAATGTTAAAAACTCAGGGTGAGATAACAGGAGTAGATTCTTTGTGAAGGAGAGCTCATATAGACACAGGTTGTGAGAGGCCTTCGTATACGGGGGGGGGGGGGAGTGTACTCCGGAGACGGAAGCATTGAGGAGAGCAATAGTATAAAGTTAGGCTACTCTCCAAAGGCGTAGTGGAAAAGTCGGGTTTTAAGGTGTTTTTTAAAGGTTTCCAAGGTAGGGTTTTCCTAATCTCTCCGGGCAATGAGTTCCAGAGTTGGGGGACCACAGAGGAGAAGACTCTCTCCCTTGTGCCCAACGCATCATGCTGAACACACCTGGGCTTCAATGATTTCTCCCAGAGTCTCTCAGAATGCCTAATTAACCTATCTTTCACTCCCTCCATCCGGAGATCTAATCTGACTTTGTGGGAAAACTCCCCATTGGCTGAAGGCCATTTCCCAGGAGAAATGGACCTTTCTCCAATTTTCCTTTCCCGTGTTGCTAAGGAATGAATATCGGAATCCAAAATGACCTCTGCCTCATCTGCAATTCTCCCTGATCGCACACAGACTCCTCATTTTGAAACCCATCATCCCCTTCATCCTCTGAGAAATCCCCACGTGCTGGGCCACAACAATGTCATGGCTTTCTTCTGTTCTGATTGGCTCAACAGGCAGGGCTCAAAGGGAAACCCCGTGCAGGTGCCTGGCTACCTCTCTGTGCTTCATCTGCAGCCAAATGAAACAGAAAGCAGTTGTTTTTGGCAGCCACGTAGTCTGTTATAGCCGGGGGGGGGGGGTGGCAGTGGAACCTGTGGCATTATGGCTGGCCGAAGGAACTGAAAGAGCCGAAACAGCCGGAGCCTGTTTGAAAAATGGATCTGTGCACAGCCCTAGAAACCACTACACCAGGGGTGCCCACACTTTTTCAGCATGCGAGCTACTTATAATAAAACCAAGTCAGAAAGATCTACCTACCTCCTCAAGGCTGGAGAGGGGAGGGGCTTAGCACGGCCTGGCTCTGCCCCCCTCTGGCTTTGGAGCTCCCAGCAGCTTCTCAAGGCTTGAGGATGGCAATGCCAAGCCAGCCTTGTGCTAGCTATGCCACCACTGGCTTGGCATTCCCATCCTCAAGCCTGGAGAAGCTGCTGTATCGCGGAAGCCAGAGGAGCCAGGCCCCCCCAAGCCCCGCCCCTCCCTCTGGCTATGGAGCTCCCAGCAGCTTCTCCAGGCTTGAGTATGGCAATGCCAAGCCAGCCTTGGGCTAGCTATGCCACCACTGGCTTGGCATTGCCATCCTCAAGCCTGGAGAAGCTGCTGGTATGCTTGAAGCCAGAGGGGCGGAGCCAGGCCACGCCAAGCCCCGCCCCCTCCCCTCTGACTTTGGAGCTCCCAGCAGCTTCTCCAGGCTTGAGGATGGCAATGCCAAGCCAGCCTTGTGCTAGCTATGCCAACCACTGGCTTGGCATTGCCATCCTCAAGCCTGGAGAAGCTGCTGGTATCGCGGAAGCCAGAGGGGGGCGGAGCCAGGCCATGCCAAGCCCCTCCCCTCTGACTTTGGAGCTCCCAGCAGCTTCTCCAGGCTTGAGGATGGCAATGCCAAGCCAGCCTTGTGCTAGCTATGCCACCACTGGCTTGGCATTCCCATCCTCAAGCCTGGAGAAGCTGCTGGTAGAGCAGAAGCCTCTGGGGCGGAGCCAGGCCACGCCAAACCCCGCCCCCTCCCCTCTGACTTTGGAGCTCCCAGCAGCTTCTCCAGGCTTGAGGATGGCAGTGCCAAGCCAGCCTTGTGCTAGCTATGCCACCACTGGCTTGGCATTCCCATCCTCAAGCCTGGAGAAGCTGCTGGGAGTGCCAAAGTTGGGGAGGGGCGGGGCTTGACACGGCCAGGCTCCGCCTCCTCTGAGAAGCGCCCCATCCGGCTGGGATCAACCTCCTTCGGTCCCGCGATCGATTGGTCAATCGCGATCGACTTCCTGGGGAGCCCTGCACTACACTCTGACTCAGTGTTATGGAATCACTGGGGTAGTCGTTGATTAAAATAACTTTTTGCAAATCAACAAAATTGCAGGATTCTAGGTAGTTGACTTTGTGGGAAGGGAGGGAAGGAAATGCTTTGGGTCACAGGTTTGCATCCTACAAGGGTGGTGACTTGATAGTCCGTAAGGCCTTTTTGCACGTAACTGAAGCTCTGAAGCTTTGCAGACCTCAGCATAATAAGCAGTTCAGTAAAGTCACGAATTGAGGACAGGAAGGTCAAAGCGTTTTCACGAAAGGCCTTATGCTAAGTTGCTAATGGCCGGAATCGTCATGTTCCTATCAGCTGTGATGTTCCTCTCCTTCCCAAAGTAAGAGAGATCTCGAGAACACGGTGCTAAAATAGGTGCCCTGCAAAACAGAGAGTACCAACTTTATGGGAACTGAAAAGCCACAATGGCTAAATCTCTCTGTTAATGGTCTGGAGCAGGGGTCGGGAAGCTTTTTGACTCAGAGAGCCATGAAAGCAAAATATTTGGAAATTTATTTCAGTGAGAGCCATATAATATATAAAATATATTTTAAGACTGAATTCAACTAAATGTCAGCATAGAGGCAGGCGAAACATCAGGAGAGAATGCTTCTGGAACAGGGCTATACAGCCCAGGAAACTCACGACAACCCAATATTGTGTAGAACAGGGGTGCCCACACTTTTTCAGCATGCGAGCAACTTATAATAAAACCAAGTCAGAAAGATCTACCTACATGGAGGGGAGGGGCAGGGGTGGGGCTTGGTGCGGCCTGGCTCCACCCCCCCTCTGGCTTCTGCTCTACCAGCAGCTTCTCCAGGCATGAGGATGGCAGTGCCAAGCCAGCCTTGTGCTAGCTATGCCACCACTGGCTTGGCATTGCCCCCTCAAGCCTGGGGAAGCTGCTGGTGGAGGAAGCCAGAGGGGCAGAGCCGCACCAAGCCCCGCCCCTCCCTCTGGCTTTGGAGCTCCCAGCAGCTTCTCCAGGCTTGAGGATGGCAATGCCAAGCCAGCCTTGTGCTAGCTATGCCACCACTGGCTTGGCATTTCCATCCTCAAGCCTGGAGAAGCTGCTGGTAGAGCGAAAGCCAGAGGGGGGTGGAACCAGGCCGCACCAAGCCCCGCCCTCTCCACTCTGGCTTTGGAGCTCCCAGCAGCTTCTCCAGGCTTGAGGATGGCACAGCCAAGCCAACCTTGTGCTAGTTATGCCACCACTGGCTTGGCATTGCCATCCTCAAGCCTGGAGAAGCTGCTGGTAGAGCGGAAGCCAGAGGGGGGCGGAGCCAGGCTGCACCAAGCCCCGCCCCCTCCCCTCTGGCTTTGGAGCTCCCAGCAGCTTCTCCAGGCTTGAGGATGGCAATGCCAAGCCAGCCTTGTGCTAGCTATGCCACCACTGGCTTGGCATTGCCATCCTCAAGCCTGGAGAAGCTGCTGGTAGAGGGGAAAAGCCAGAGGGGGTGGAGCCAGGCCGCACCAAGCCCCGCCCTCTCCACTCTGGCTTTGGGCTCCCAGCAGCTTCTCCAGGCTTGAGGATGGCACAGCCAAGCCAGCCTTGTGCTAGCTATGCCACCACTGGCTTGGCATTGCCATCCTCAAGCCTGGAGAAGCTGCTGGTAGAGCGAAAGCCAGAGGGGGTGGAGCCAGGCTGCACCAAGCCCCGCCCCTCCCCTCTGGCTTTGGAGCTCCCAGCAGCTTCTCCAGGCTTGAGGATGGCAATGCCAAGCCAGCCTTGTGCTAGCTATGCCACCACTGGCTTGGCATTTCCATCCTCAAGCCTGGAGAAGCTGCTGGTAGGGCGAAAGCCAGAGGGGGTGGAGCCAGGCCGCACCAAGCCCCGCCCCCTCCACTCTGGCTTTGGAGCTCCCAGCAGCTTCTCCAGGCTTGAGGATGGCAATGCCAAGCCAACCTTGTGCTAGCTATGCCACCACTGGCTTGGCATTGCCATCCTCAAGCCTGGGAGAAGCTGCTGGTAGAGCGAAAGCCAGAGGGGGTGGAGCCAGGCTGCACCAAGCCCCGCCCCTCCCTCTGGCTTTGGAGCTCCCAGCAGCTTCTCCAGGCTTGAGGATGGCAATGCCAAGCCAGCCTTGTGCTAGCTATGTCACCACTGGCTTGGCATTGCCATCTTCAACCCTGGAGAAGTTGCTGGAAGTGCCGAAGCCGGGGGAAGGGGCGGGCTTGGCGTGGCCTGGCTCAACCCCGCTCTGACAAGCGCCCCATCCAGCTGGGATCGACCTCCTTCGGTCCCGGGATCGACTGGTCGATCGCGATCGACTTCCTGGGCAGCCCTGGTGTAGAATTACCTTCAGGTTGTGCATCCGAATGTTTTTGGCAGTTTTATCTATTTTCATATTCCCTAGTTTATATGTTTAAGGCTCTTCATGGAGGAACGGGGCGAAACTATGCTTTAGGCCACGCCCCTTTCCTCTAGGCATTTCTCCTCAGAGTGGCAAGCAGGTGGCTGCATACACACAGACCACTCAACCAATGGGTGGCTTCCTTGCAAGCCCATGGGCAACGGGCGCACTCGCTTGCTGCGTACACAAAGGGCGCCTTGGCAATGGGAGGCTGGGGCCGCCAGCTTCCTCGCAAGCACATTGACCAATGGGCTTTCTTCTGTCCTGGGTTGTCGGGTGCTGCCAAGCTTGTGTGGGGGACGGGGAACAGAGGCGCGCGTGTGAGAAAGAGGGAGCGAGAGAGCGAACACGCGAGAGGCCTCCTCGCGAGTTGGGAGATGCGCAAAGGTCTGTCTTCCCTGAGCCCGACATGTAGAAAAGGCCTGGGCCAACTTCAGCCCTCTATTCAGGTGTTGTGGACTTCCACTCCCAGAGTTCCTATGCTGTTGCGAGCCAGATGCAATCATCAAAAGAGCCACACCTGGCTCCCGAGCCATAGGTTCCTAATCCCTGGTCTGGAGGAATGGAAAAGGACTGATAACACACTTCTGTCTCATGTTCTGACTAATAATAATCTCAAGATCCTTTTCATGTATCCCATGCTTTTACTTACTTACTTACTTACTTACTTACTTACTTACTTACTTACTTATGCAATCTCTCGTTGTCCGGGTATGATAGCCTTCCACGACTTGGCGGTGCATACATAGGTGGCTGTGGAGCCCTATTCTTGATCCACATGTTCTCCCACAGTGAGGACATCGGTTTCCAGGTGGAAGGTGGTCCCGGTCAGGGTTGGCTTGACGCGCCTTCCTCTTGGCATGTTTCTCCCTTTTGCCCTCCACAGCACTGATGGTCACAGCTGACCTCCAGTTAGAGTGCTCGAGGGCCAGGGCTTCCCAGTTCTCTCTGCGTATCTCTACCACAGTTTGCAAGGTTGGCATTAAGCCCATCTTTCAATCTCTTTTCCTGTCCACCAACATTATGTTTTCCATTCTTGAGTTGGGAGAATATTAACTGCTTTGGGTGATGGTGATGTTTTAGCATTTGGACAACATGGCCAGTCCAGCAGAGTTGATGCCGTAGGAGTGTCGCTTTAATATTGGTGGTCTTTGCTTCGCCTTCCAGCATGCTGACATTTGTCTGCCTGTCTTCTTCTCCCCAAGAGATTTGCATGATTTTTTTGGAGGCAACACTGATGGAATCGTTCCAGAAGTCGAGTGTGACATCCGTAGACAGTCCATGTTTTGCAGGTGTATAGCAGGTTGGGAGGACAATGGCTTTATCAACAAGCACCTTGGTCTCCCTACGGATGTCCTGTTCCTCAAACACTCTCTGCTTTATTCAAAAGAGTGCTGCACTCACAGAGCTCCAGCGGTGTTGTATTTCAGTGTCAATTCTGACATTTGTGGAGAGGTGGCAGCCAAGGGAGCGGAAATGGTCAACATTTTCTAATGTTACACCATTAAGCTGTATTTCTGGTATTGCAAAGGGATTGTCTGGTGCCTTTTGCTGGAAGAGCACTTTGGTTGTCTTGATGTTCAATGAAAGGCCAAGCTTCTTGTATGCTTCTGCAAAGGCGTTTACAGTGGCTTGTAGGTCTTCTTCTGAATGTGCACAGACTATGCCATATCAGCATATTAGAGTTCTGTAACAGATGTTGTGACCTTGGTTTTGGCTTTCAGTCTGCTGAGGTTAAATAGCCATCTGTCTGATAGATGATTTCCACTTCGATTGGAAGCTTCCCATCAATAATATATTGTTGTTGTTGTTGCTATTATTATTATTATGATTCAAGTGGTTGTTTTGCCTAGAATTAATTATGTTATTTGCACAGAAAACAAATGTATGTTAAAGAACGGTATAAAAGTGAATTGGCATTTAGAGACATGGAGGGGAGATATGTAGGGGTGCTAATAGAGTGGGATAAAAAGGTACTGTTGATCTGTAATGTATATGCGCCCAATGGCCCAAAGATCAAATTTTTAAGGGAATTGAAGAAATGTATTGACAAGGTATCCTATGATGAGCTGCTGGTGCTAGGAGATTTCAATGGGGTGGTGATGAGGGAACTTGATAGATCCACTAAAAAGGTTAAAGATAACAGATCGGGACAACTACCAAAGGAAGGATTAATGATTTTGGAAGAGTTAGATCTGGAAGACGGGTGGAGAGTACAAAATCCGAAAACCAGGGACTATACCTGCTACTCAAGCAGATATTGCTCCTGGTCAAGGATTGATATGGTGTGGGCCACAAAGAGTTTGATAACTAAGATGGGGAAAATAAGGGTTTCTCCTCAGATTTTCTCTGATCATAACATACTTGAATTTCAATTAGGGCGGACGAGACCAACGACAAGGAGATGGAGGCTTAAGGATGATCTGATACGAAATGAGAACCAGAAGGAAAGGTATAGGAAATTAATCAGAGAATATTTTGAGATTAACGACACACATGGCATGCACCCACACATGGTCTGGGAAGCTAGTAAGGCAGTTCTCAGGGGACACTTCATTCATCAAAGTATCTTAAAACAAAAGCAAAAAAGGAAGGCAGAGGATGAACTTGATGAGAAGTTGAAGGAAGTAGATACAGAACTCAAAAGAACCCCGAGTAGGAAATTGAGACTGCAATATAATATGCTCCTTAAACAGAAAGAAAAACTAGACCTAGATAGGGTAGAAGCCAATTTAAAATTTATAAAACATGACCATTTCCAAAATGCTAATAAGCCGGGGAAATGGATGACAGCAAAAATTAGAAAAAAGAAGCAACAAAATCATGTCTCGCACCTGATAGAGAAGGGGGAAACATTAAGTTCGGACAAGCAAATCAGTGAGGCCTTCCAAAATTTTTATAGAAGGCTCTATTCAAAGGATGAGATCAAAAAAGAGGAGGTACAAAGGTATATAAGTTCCCTTAGATTAGAGAAGGTCTCGGATGAGGATAGGGAAGCCCTAAATCACCCCATAGACAAGGAAGAGCTAAGCCGGGCTATTAAAAAACTGAAGAGTAATAAGGCCCCGGGGCCTGATGGCTTCACCGCCAAATATTACAAAATCTTTGAATAAGAGATTGCCACCCATCTATTGAGATCTATGAATGAGATTTTAAATACTAAAACCTTCCCGAAGACCTGGTCAAGAGCGAGTATAATAGTAATCCCTAAAGACGGCCCAAATAAATCGGATATCTCAAATTATAGGTTAATCTCGCTTTTAAATGTGGATTATAAAATCTACGCGAATATCATGGCAGAAAGATTGAAAGCCCTATTAAGTAAGTGGATTAAACAAGACCAGAAAGGTTTCCTCCCGGACCGTTATTTAAAGGATAATATCAGAACGATCTTGGACTCTCTAGAATATTATCGGTCGAACATTTCTAAAAAAGCGGCCCTCCTTTTTGTGGACGCGGAAAAAGCTTTTGACCGCATTAATTGGGACTTCATCAAATTATTAATGAGGGAGTTGGACTTGGGCAATAAATTTCAAAACGCTATAGAGGCGATATACACGACTCAGTACGCAACAATATATGTTAATGGAATGGGTTCAAGTGAGTTTGGAGTATGGAAGGGTACCCGACAGGGGTGCCCCCTCTCACCCCTCCTTTTTATTCTCACCCTGGAGACTCTGCTAGAAAACATCAGGAGAGACAAGAACTTAAAGGGCATTGGTATAAATAAGGAAACAATAAAAGTAAGGGCCTACGCAGACGATTTAGTCTGTATAGTCGAAGAACCAACGGAAAAAATCAATTTATGGATAGACAAACTGGAGGAGTTCGGCACAGTCTCAGGTTTTAAGATAAACAAGGAAAAAACGAAAGTATTGGTGAAAAACCTCTCCCAAAATGAGAAAAGGCAGTTAGAGGAAAATACAGGCCTCTCCATCACTAATAAAGTGAAGTACTTGGGCATTTACATAACCCCCAAAAGCATAGATTTGATTAAGAACAATTATACACCAAAATGGCTCCAAATTAGGCGGGACTTAAAAAAATGGGAACATCTAAATATCTCCCTTTTAGGGAGGATATCTTTAATTAAGATGAATGTATTGCCCAAGCTAATGTTTCTTTTTCAAAATCTACCAGTCCTTACAGACGATAAACTGCTCTTGAGCTGGAACAGAGAGGTGCGCAGGTTTATTTGGAAAGGAAAGAAAGCCCGCATTAGCTGGAAAAGTCTGACAGATGCCAGGGAGAGAGGAGGGATGGGAGCGCCAGACCTAAAATTATATTATGAGGCTAATGTACTGGAATGGGTGACAGAGTGGACCTCGCTCAAAGATACCCAACTGCTGACACTAGAGGGCCATGATCTTAGAACAGGATGGCATGGGTACCTATGGTACAGTAAGGCCAAAATTGAGAGAAACTTTAATGACCACTGCATTAGGAAATCCTTATTGAAAATTTGGCTAAGATGGAAGGATAGACTGTTTGATAGTACACCAAAATGGCTAGCACCCCAAGAGGCACATTTTAGAAGACAATACGGAAAGAAAAATTGGTTAAGATACGAGGAGATTATTCAAAAAGTAGGTAACGAAATAGAGATAAAAAATTTGGAAGATATTAAAAAACTAGATCAATCAATAGATTGGTTCCAACACAGACAGATTTGTGAGATCTTTAGGAAAGACAAAAGAATGGGATTTAAAGACACCAAACAACCATGGGATCTCCTGCTGATAAAGCGGAGGGGAAAAATAGCCTTTCTTTATAAATTACTACTGCAATGGCAAATGGAGGAAGAAAATATAAAGAACAATATGATCAGATGGGCCAAGGATATAGGGCATACAATACCCCTAGTACGCTGGGAAAGGTTCTGGAAGGTGCATCTGAAGTGGTTATATGCATATGATCTGAAGGAAAACGGATATAAGATCTTCTATCGATGGTATCTAACACCAAACAAAATAGCGAAATTTAATAATAGATATAGTAATAAATGCTGGCGAGGTTGTGAGGAAGTGGGATATTTCTTTCATATGTGGTGGGGCTGTAGGAAGATTAAAAAATTCTGGGCAAAAGTGAAGAGAGAAATGGTCAAAATGTTGGGTATAGATCTACCTTTAAAACCAGAATATATGTTACTGGGATTGCTGGACTTTAAAATAGATAAGAATAAAGAAAAACTTTTTGTATATAGCATAACAGCGGCACGGATGGTGATCGCTAGACACTGGAAGGAGGAAGCCATCTTGAAGTTGGACGACTGGATAATCAAATTAACGGAGATCATGAACATGGACAATCTGACGAGGGTCATGACAGACCGAATGGAATCAACGGACTGGTCCCCGCTAATGGAGTACATGAGAAATCATAGAGACATTAAGAATATTTTATATGTTAAGAACTGGCAGTAACGCGCCCGGATCGGGGAAAAGAGGGATCGTGGGAAATAGTAGCTTGAGGAAATAGCGTCTAAGATGTATTAGACGAGGTTAGCTGATAGGAATAGGGAAGTCTAGTAATAGTAGGACATGTTTTTTGTGGTGTTATAGTGTGACGGCCCAGATGGTTAGCTGGGTATGGACGTATGTATGATTCATGTTTGTTCTGTCTGTTTTTAATGTTGGAAATTCAATAAAAACTATTTAAAAAAAAAACAGGAAACAGGGATTGAGAAACAGGGATTGGACTAGATCAGTGTTTCCCAACCAGTGTGCCGTGGCACACTAGTGTGCCGTGAGCGATCATAAGGCGATCATAAGGTGTGCCGTGGGAAATGGGAACCTTCAATACCCTTTCTCCCCCCCCCCCCCACCGAACACTTTCTTCTCCACTCGGGCTCCCTTCTTCCCAGCCTCGCTTTGCTCTGGGGCGGGTCTGCGCAGTAGCGCCCGCACAGGTCACATCTTCCTTCCTCCCTCCTCCCCTCCTGAACACGCTCACGCTGCCCCCTCGGATCAAAATGGCGGCAGAAGAGGCAGTGTAGAAGAAAAAATAAGTGTTCGGCAGGAGGGGGAAGAAAGGACGCGAAGGGAGAGGGGGAGGAAGAGGTCTCTGTCAAAAGCTGGCATGGGCAAACTTGGAACTTCCGGGTGTTTTGGATTCCAACTCCCACCATTCCTAGCAGCCTCAGGCTCTTTTCCTTTCCCCCTCTCAGCCACTTAAGCAGGAAAGGGCCTCAGGCTGTTAGGAATGGTGGGAGTTGGAGTCCAAAGCACCCAGAGGGCTGAAGTTTTCCCATGCCTGTTTTAGGGACCTTAAAGTGGTGAGCCTCCTTCCAACATTGTGATTCTGGATAGAAAACAAACAACAACATAACATAACATTGTTTGAGTCCACAGTGCTCTCTGGGTGTAGGTGAACTACAACTTCCAAACTCAAGGTCAATTCCCAAGCAAGCCCTTTCAGTTCTTTCTGTTGGTAATGAGAGTTCAATATGCCAAGTTTGGTTCAATTCCATTGTTGCAAGAGTTCAGGATGCTCTTTGATTGTGTGTTAACTATAAATCCCAGAAACTGTAACTCCCAAATGTCAAGGTCTATTTCCCCCAAACACATTTGGGCATATTGAGTATTCATGCCAAGTTTGGTCCTGATCCAACATTGTTTGAGTCCACAGTGCTTTCTGGATACAGGTGAACTACTACTCCAAAACCCAAGGTCAATGCCCTCCAAACTCTTATAGTAATTTCTCTTGGTTATGGGAGTTCTGTGTGGAAAATTTGATTCCATGCCATCATTGGTGTCTTTCTGCCATTCCTGCCAGGATATCTATGTTGTATTCATCGAAACAGCCCCAGGTTTCACACTGAGTGTATAAATACATTTAAAACATATTAACTATATGTATTACTGTGTTAGAGTGTCATTTTGGTTGGTGGTGTGCCCCAGGATTTTGTAAATGTAAAAAATGTGCCGCGGCTCAAAAAAGGTTAAAAAACACTGGACTAGATGACCGCTTGGGTCTCCTTCTAATTCTATTTCTATGATTGTAGGAATAATTCCATCTGTTACTAATTAACACTTTTAAAGCCATCCAGGCTGAAGAACATCCGTGCATCTTGCGGCAATGAGTTCCGCGGTCTCAATAAAGTCGCGACCTTTTTTGCTGGAAGCCTCATCCATCAGCTAGATGTAGTGCCTCGTGCAAAGTGACAAATTGGCCTAATTGGGATGAAGGAAAGCCAAATATACACAAACACAAACACCGGCACGCACAATAGGTTGCATTTGAATGCGACACCGGCTGGCTGGAGTCAATCACGACTGCGTTTTTGCCAAACGCTTCGGAGCCGGCCAAGGCTTGAGTTTCTATTAACGGCCGCTTGAATAATTCATGGGACAAGAATATTTGGACAGGAACAGAAGGAGGTGGAGGAGGCATCTATTTCCAGGGACGACTTTTTGCTGCATTTCCCTTCCTCAAAGCAGAGAGGTTCCTTTGGGCTCGGATGGGGGCATTTTATGATCAATAGGATCCATATTAATGCAAAAAAACCTTAAAATAGCAATGCAGATTGCAGAAGCAGGTGCAGCAAGGATAGCCCTTGACATTGAAGGTGGGATTGGGGAGTCCAGGTTCACATCATAGCCATTGATTTGAATCAGTCTCCAGTGGGCTGACTGGGGGTGCGTCTACACTGTAGAACTAACACAGTTTGACACCACTTTAAATACCATGCCTCACTGCTATGGAATCCTGGAAGTATTAGGAGAGGAGAGGAAGGGACCAATTCTTGCCCTTCCCAATAGCAAACTGTTGCATAGACTCATATAATTGGAAGGGACCCCAAAGGCCATCCAGCCCAACCCCATTCTGCCATTAAGGAATACAATCCAGCCTTTGTTTATATCCCATTGTCAAACAGCTCGGACCATCAGGAAGTTCTTCCTAATGTATACTAATATATCATTATCTAGATCAGTGTTTCTCAACCTGGGGGTCGAGATCCCTGGGGGGTCATGAGAGGGTGTCAGAGGGGTCGCCAAAGACCATCAGGAAACACAGTATTCTCTGCTAGTCCTGAGGGTTCTGTGTGGGAAGTTTGGCCCAATTCTATCATTGGTGGAGTTCAGAATGCTCCTTGATTGTAGATGAACTATAAATCCCATCTACTATAACTCTGTATCCTGCTTTGCAGCAGCTGCAGAGCTGTTTGGGCTGGAAGTCAGCCTGAAGAAAATGGAAGTTCTCTACCAGCCCGCACCACAGGAAGAACACCATCACCCCCACGTCAGCATAGGCAAATCTGTGCTTAAGTCCGTTCAGCACTTCACCTACCTTTGAAGCATCATCTCTTCAGACACCAAGATTGACAAAGAGATAGATCACAGATTATCAAAGGCATATCGTAAATTTGGAAGGCTTCACAAAAAGTCTGGAGCAACAAGCACCTGAGGCAAAGCACCAAAATCAGTGTGTACAGAGCTATCGTACTGTCTATTCTCCTCTATGGGTCTGAAACATGGGTCACCTATCGCCAACACCTATGACTCCTCGAACGCTTTCATCAGTGCTGTCTTCGCACAATCCTAAACATACACTGGACCGACTATGTGACTAATGTTGCTGTCCTTGAGCAAGCAGGGATCACCATGCTATTGTGAACACAGCTGTGCTGGGCAGGGCACGTCTCTAGGATGGAGGACCACCGCTTACCAAAGATACTACTCTATGGTGAACTCGCCACGGGTCAGCGCAAGAGAGGCACCCCCAAAAACAGATATAAGGACTCCCTGAAACAACATCTCAGGCTCGGCCAGATTGATCACCAACAATGGTCCACCCTGGCCTCACATCGGGAAGCATGGAGACACACTATCCACAATGCTGCGGCCTCTTTCGAGAAGACACACCGAATGGGTCTAGAAGAGAAACGACAATGCAGAAAGAACCGCAACTTGGAAACAACATCGCCCAAGGAGACTTTCTGCTGTGCTCTCTGCAACCGAACTTGCCTATCTCAGATTGGCCTTTTTAGTCATCAACGCGCTTGTAAAAAGCATGGGATGAGTCCTTCCTCAGAATCTTCATTCGCGAAGTAATGCCGTGATAACTCCAAAATGTCAAGCTCTATTTTCCCCAAGCTCCACCAGTGTTCACATTTTTGCATATTGAGTATTCATGTCAAGTTTGGTCCCGATCCATCATTGTTTGAGTCCACAGTGGTCTCTGGATATAGGTGAACTACAACTTAAAAACTGAAAGTCAATGCCCACCAGACCCTTCCAGTATTTTCTTTTGGTCATGGGAGTTCTGTGTGCCAGTTCCGTCATTGGTGAAGTTCAGAATGCTCTTTGATTGTCGGCGAACTATAAATCCCAGGAACTACAACTCCCAAATGACAAAATAAATCCCCCCCAACCCCATCCTCACAATCTCTAAGGATGCGTATTTTATTTACACTATTTATATTCCGCCCTTCTCACCCCGCAGGGGACTCAGGGTAGATTACAATGTACATATACATGGCAAACATTCAATGCCATAGACACACAACATATATAGACAGACACTCAGAGGTTATTTAACATTCCAGCTTTTGGCCACCAGGGTTGCTGTTGCTTCCTTATTCTTTGCATACTTCCTGGAGATTTTTATGGCCTCATAAATCAGTTAAATTAGCCTCCCCACAAAGTGGTACCTAAATTTCCTACTTGACAGATGTAACTGTCTTTCGTGCTGCAAAGGTCAACAACAAGCTACACAATTTTGGTCGGGAGCTCACTCCGACCTGGGCTGGCTTCGAACTCATGACCTTTCGGTCAGTAGTGATCTTAATGCAGCGGACTCCCAGCCAGCTGTGCCGCAGTCCCGGTGCTTGCCACAGATACAGGCGAAACATCAGGAGAGGATGCTTCTAGAACATGGCCATATAGCCCGAAAAACCTACAACAATCCATTCTGTGTCTAGGTTGGTAGGCTGTTAGGAATTGTGGGAGTTGAAGTCCAAAACACTTGGAGGACCCAAGTTTGCCTGTGCCGGAGCTAACTGCATTATTCGATTCCAAATTGACCTTATAACACACTTTGAAACTTCATTATATGACAGTGTAGATGGAGCGTCAGATGACAGATAGCAACCAAATTTTGCATCTGACTCCAGTCCATCAGATTCCTGGCCTTAGCTTGAGGTTCCCTCCACAATATATCTTTAACGTCCCAGTTTTAAAAATCCAATTTGCAGCAGGATGCGAAGAAAGGAGAAGGAAAAGAACGGCTGGCTTCTAGCTGGACACTAGTTCATAGATCAGAAAAGCAAGTAAATAAATCATGAGCCTTGGCGTTCACAGCCAGGCAGCCATTTGGATAGAAAAGCCTCGTGTCCCCGTCCCCAGGCTTTGCATCAACCCTGCGGAGCCACAAAGGCCCTTTTCCAAATGCCACTGATGAAATCTTTATAAGACCACGCTGTTTCAAGGCTGCTAAAAATAAGAAGGTGGCAAAGAAGGATTCTTGATGAATAAGGTCCTTTTGGGGGGCTTCTTGTGTTGTCTTTTGCTGCTTACCATGGTCCTCCAAGCTACCCAAGAACCATACAAACATGGAGCCAAAGAAATGGAAGGGATCCGCAAAAGCAGGCCCGGGTTAACACAATTTTGCACCCTAGGCCAGTGTTTCCCAACCAGTATGCCGTGGCACACTAGTGTGCTGTGAGCGATCTTCGGGTGTGCCGTGGGAAATGGGAACCTTCAATACCATTTCTTCCCCCCTCCTGCCGAACACTTTTTCTTCTCCACTCGGGCTCCCTTCTTCCCAGCCTCGCTCTGCTCGCTTTGCCTCGCTTTGTTCTGGGGTGAGTCTGCGCAGTAGCGCCTGCACGGGTCACGTCTCTCTCCCTCCCCCCTCCCCTCCTGAACACGCTCACGCTGCGCCCTTGGATCAAAATGGCGGCAGAAGCAGCAGTGTAGAAGAAAAAGTAAGTGTTGGGCAGGAGGGGGAAGAAAGGGCGCGAAGGGGAAAAGGGAGGAAGAGGTCTCTGTCGAAAGCTGGCATGGGCAAACTCCCACCATTCCTAGCAGCCTCAGGCCCTTTTCCTTTTCCCCCCTCAGCCACTTAAGCAGGAAAGGGCCTCAGGCTGTTAGGAATGGTGGGAGTTGAAGTCCAAAGCACCCAGAGGGCCGAAGTTTTCCCATGCCTGTTTTCGGGACCTTAAAGTGGTGAGCCTCCTTCCAACATTGTGATTCTGGATAGAAAACAAACAACAACATAACATAACATTGTTTGAGTCCACAGTGCTCTCTGGGTGTAGGTGAACTACAACTTCCAAACTCAAGGTCAATTCCCAAGCAAGCTCTTTCAGTACTTTCTGTTGGTAATGAGAGTTCAATATGCCAAGTTTGGGTCAATTCCATTGTTGCAAGTGTTCAGGATGCTCTTTGATTGTGTGTTAACTATAAATCCCAGAAACTGTAACTCCCAAATGTCAAGGTCTATTTTCCCCAAACCCCATCTGTGTTCACATTTGGGCATATTGAGTATTCATGCCAAGTTTGGTCCTGATCCAACATTGTTTGAGTCCACAGTGCTCTCTGGATATAGGTGAACTACAACTCCAAAACTCAAGGTCAATGCCCACCAAACTCTTCTAGTATTTTCTCTTGGTTATGGGAGTTCTGTGTGGGAAGTTTGTGTCTTTCTGCCATTCCTGCCAGGCAGGGCCGTAGCCAGGAATTTGGTTTGGGGGGGGGGGGCTGAGTTTGGTTCGGGGGGGGCTGAGACTGGGCGGAAGAGGGTCTACCCTAGCAAACCTGTTGTATTGGTATCCCAATAACCCCATTAATGTGGGATATAATGAGCATGGTGATCAGATCATGATATGAATAAACATAACAGTTTAAATAATGTACCAGTAAGGCCTTTTCGCGGACCACCCTGAGAATTTCGCGGGGCTGAAGCCCCTTAGCCCCCCTGGCTACATGCCTGCTGCCAGGATATCTATGTTGTGTTCATCGAAACAGGCCCAGGTTTCACACTGAGTATATAAATACATTTAAAAACATATTAACTATATGTATTACTGTGTTAGAGTGTCATTTTGTGGCATTTTGGTTGGTGGTGTGCCCCAGGATTTTGTAAATGTAAAAATTGTGCCGTGGCTCAAAAAAGGTTGGGAAACACTGCCCTAGGCCACACTTTGGAATTACGCCCCCGCGTGTTGTGCTCCCTCCTGCCCTCCCTCCCTCTCTTGGACCCCTAATCCTAAAGTGAACTATCAAGAGGATTTATTAGCAAGTTGAGGTTTATGTTTCGTCTTCCTCTTGAAACCGAAAGCAAGTGCTGGTTTTTTTTTAAAAAAACAGAGAAAGTAGCCGAAGAAAAAAGCAGTGGTAGAGGTTGCCTAGAGCAGTGTTTCTCAACCTTTTTTGAGCCACGGCACAATTTTTTACATTTACAAAATCCTGGGGCACACCACCAACCAAAATGACACAAAATGACACTCTAACACAGTAATACATATAGATAATATGTTTTTAAATGTATTTATACACTCAGTGTGAAACCTGGGCCTGTTTCGATGAACACAACATAGATATCCTGGCAGGAATGGCAGAAAGACACAAACTTCCCACACAGAACGCCCATAACCAAGAGAAAATGCTATAAGAGTTTGGTGGGCATTGATCTTGAGTTTTGGAGTTGTAGTTCACCTATATCCAGAGAGCACTGTGGACTCAAACAATGTTGGATCAGGACCAAACTTGGCATGAATACTCAATATGCCCAAATATGAACGCAGATGGAGTTCAGGGGAAATAGACCTTGACATTTGGGAGTTGGAGTTGCTGGGATTTATAGTTCCCCTACAATCAAAGAGCATTCTGAACCCCGCCAATGATAGAACTGGGCCAAACTTCCCACACAGAACCCCCAGGAGGCAAGAGGAGGTCTCTACTTGGGGAAAGGGAGGCAGGTCTTCCCAATGCATGGAGAGGGAGAGACCAAGTAGACAACGGGTGGGGAGGGGGGTGGTTGTAGTTTTGTGTCTTTATCGAGGTAGGTTTCTTAGGGTTTTTATACTTCAACACACTAGACTCTCCCCCCCCCCCCCCCGGAGGTTCCAATTTCCCACGGCACACCTGCTGATCGCTCATGGCACACTAGTGTGCCCCAGCACACTGGTTGAGAAACACTGGCCTAGAGGGAGCACAACATGTAGGGAAGCTGCGCCTGATCCCCCTCCTCTCGCCCCAAGCTCGATCCACAACCCTTGCGCCTCGAAACCTCCACCTTGAGAGCTGAGAAATCGAGACTGAGCCCTCTTTAGCAGCCTCCCGCCCCTCCAGGCGACTCACCCTCAGGCAGGGCCGTAGCCAGGATTTTGATTCGGGGGGGGGGGCTGAGTTTGGTTCGGGGGGGGCTGAGACTGGGTGGAAGAGGGTCTACCCTAGCAAACCTTTTGTATTGTTATCCCAATAACCCCATGAATGTGGGATATAATGAGCATGGTGATCAGATCATGATATGAATAAACATAACAGTTTAAATAATGTACCAGTAAGGCCTTTTCGCGGACCACCCTGAGAATTTCGGGGGGGGGGCTGAAGCCCCCTTAGCCCCCCCCCCCTGGCTACATGCCTGCTCAGGACGCGCTTCTCATTTACTTGGGGTCCCTCCCTCCTGGCCAATCAGGCTCAGGCCTCCCCTTCCCCCACCCCTCCAGCGCCCCGACCCCCGCTTTCCCCCTCCCTTCGCCTCAAGCCCTAAACCTAAGGCGGTGGTTTTGGAGCCCCGCTCGCCGCAACAGGGGATGGTGAAGATGCCTAGCTTACCTTTGGTGGCCTCTGGGTCGAGGCTCCTGTTGCACCCCAAGTAAATACCTCCGGGGCTCTGCCTGGGGGCGTGTGTGGCGGTGGGGCTCCGGATCCTCCTCCTCCTCCTCTTCCTCTTCTCCTCCTCCTCCTCCTTCTCCCCACGGGCGAGCCCCTCAAACGTTGCTACGCGGAGGAGGCAAGGTGGGGAAGCCACAGGCTGCCGGCGGCCCAAGAGTGACCTCCACGAACAGATAGGAGGCTCTGAAGGGCACGGATGTCAGAGGGCAACGCATTCCAGACGACTGGAGCTATGATCAAAAAAGCCCTTCGCCAAGTTGCAGTCAAATTGTATATCTTAGAGCTTGGAACAACCAGGAGGTTTTGCTCTTCGGAGCGTAAGGATCTGGTGGGACAATATGGGATAAGGCGGTCCCGTAAGTACACTGGCCCCAGACCATTTAAGGCCTTAAAAGTCAGAGCTAACACTTTGAAGGTAATCCGGCATTCTATAGGAAGCCAGTGCAGCTCGCACAAGATCGGCGTGATGTGACAGCTCATCGGGACTCTGGCAAGGAGTCGAGCTGCAGCATTCTGCACCAGCTAAAGTTTCTGGATCACCGACAAAGGAAGGCCAATGTAAAGAGCATTACAGTAGTCTAACCTCAAGATGACCGTAGCTTGGACCACTGTGGCCAGGTCGTGCCGGGACAGATAGGGGGCCTTCAACACAACAACCCACAGTGGGGTTCTGTATATAATCAATATATTCAGGCTTGCATATAAGCTCAATCTTATTACTTTCCAATAACACAAAAGTATATCTATTACATATAAACGGCGCACAAACCAAAGAAAAATACCAGAGTCACTCACGATACAGTAAGTCCCTCTTCACGGAGTCTAATAGACTCAATAATATAGTCCCATTCTTCTGTGATGTATTCTTCGAGACCCAATGGTCAAATCAAAAATATATTTGTAATCCGTGGCCCGTTGGCCCAAAATAAATCAACTTGGATACAAGTATGGAATGTAGTATACTTTGTTTAACAGATAGGGGGCCAGCTTCCTCGCCTGGCTAAGATGGAAAAACGCCACTCTGCTGATGGTGGAGACGTGAGACTCCATCGACAGCAGAGGGTCCAAAGTAACCCCAAGGCTCTTTACAGATGACGACGGGCATAATGTCATGCCGTCCAGGGTTGGAAGCTGAACATCCCCACTGCCCAGACCAGTGTTTCCCAACCTTTTTTGAGCCGTGGCACATTTTTTACATTTACAAAATCCTGGGGCACACCACTAAGCAAAATGACACTCTAACACAGTAATACATATAGTTAGTATGTTTTTAAATGCATTTATACACTCAGTGTGAAACCTGGGCCTGTTTCGATGAACACAACATAGATATGACTTCCTCTCACATACTTATACATGGCTATCATGTCTCCTTTCAGCCTTCTTTTTTACAGGCTAAACATGCCCAGCTCTTCAAGCCGCTCCTCATAGGGCTTGTTCTCCAGACCCTTGTGAAATTTCACCATGTCGGTGAATTGGGCAGTGAGTGAACCTGGGAGCATCGGGAGGCTGAAGCAGCCCTGAGCGGGAGCTGGACCCCTGCTGAGTCGAGGCTCCTGAAGGCTTCCTCAAGGCAGGCCTGGCCCTGGCATTCGGCGGAGCCCTTCCTTTGCCTCGGGGAGGATCTTTGGGGAGGGAAAGAGGTAGAAAGAGCTGCTAGGAGGGGGAAGAGTGCCAATTTCTCATGGCACAGCTGATGATTGCTCAAGGCACACTAGTGTGCCCTGGCACACTGGTTGGGAAACACTAACCCAGATGACCAAGCCACAGGATCTCTGTCTTTGCTGGATTCACTTTCAACCTACTGGCTTTCAGCCATCCAGTAACGGCTTCAAGGCAACGATGGAAATTATCGGGTACGGATTCGGGTCGGCCCTCCATCCTCAGAATGAGCTGAGTGTTGCATTTATGAAAATATTTCTGTTGTATTTCTGAAAATACAACCCCCAGGACTCCGTAGCATGGAGACATGGAAGTTAAAGCGGTGTCAAACTGCATTTGTTGCACAATATAGAACTGTGAATGCCCCCTTTTGCTGCATGAAAAGAGGTGCAGCTATACTGTAGAATGAATGCCGTTCGGTTCCACTTTAACTATCCTGGCCTTTGGCTTTCTCTGCCAGAGGGGCCTCGTGCCTCATCAAATGGCAAACTACACAGCCGTGAAAGTGATGCCCAGCTGCATTAATTCTTCAATGTAGAAGATGCACTACATTGTTTCTTGGAGCATGAAAAGGGGAGAAGAAAGCCAGCCTGCAAGCAACGACATTGATCCCTTCTCTTGCTCTTGGCATCCTGAATGCTCCCAGCTTCCGGCATCCACAGATTCACACCAAGATTCGGTAACTTAGTGGTAAATTAAGCAATTTTGCACCTTTTACCCCCCACCTCTTCCTCTGCAGAGACTTTGGCTCTCCTGAGAGCTGATAATGCGATACTCACAATGGAGGCATGAAAAGGAGCAGAGATTGTGCAAGGAAAACTTTTATGCCGAGTATGCAATCTCACATAGCAAAAGAAGGCACCTTCCTTCACATATTTCTGGGGAATAGGTCATTTTTTGCATACAATACTAGGTTGGTTTGCCTATTTTAAATACGGATGCTGAGGCATGCAGGATCTATTTGCAGCCAGAGCGAGGAGAAGTTCCATTTTAGATGGATAGCATTGCCAAGTGCATGATTTCTACTGTTGTAATTGTCGTGATCCAGACCACCTTAAGAAGCCAGGCACAATAAAGTAAAAAGTTAGAACTTATTAGCAACAGTCCCAAAGCTTCTCACAGCATCTCACAGTATTGACAAAAGGCACAGCAAAATGATGAGAAAAACCAATAGGTACAAAAACTCCAAGTTCCAACTCCTTCACAAAAGGAAATGAGGCTGAGAGAGAGTGTGTGTGTGAGCAGTCCAAGATCACAACCAGCCCAGAACAGACTACTCCAAGGCAGAATAACAAACAGATGGTAACAGCATTGTCAAGAAGTAGTAGCGTTGTCACACAGTCCAAACGTCATGCCAGGAGGAAAACAGGATGAATAAAGTCGTCAGTCAGTTCTTACGTCAAGCCAGCGAAGCAGCGAAGTCAGGTCAATCCAGAATCCAAAACGAAGAAACAGGGAAATCTAGCACAGAAGGGATTTAAGGTGGAGCAGCCAAAAGGCAGGATACAAAGATGCGGAAGCCCACAAAATACAATACCAAGATCCAAAATTCCACGTCCACAGTCAGTCCAACAATTAGTCCAGCAGCAATCCAGCACAGAAGGCAACAGACTGGATAGCAAGAACAACGCCTTGCCAGCTGCAACGAATGGTTAATTGCCATCCCCCTTTATTCAGTCCTCCTCAGGGCTTGATTGCAACAACACCCCTTCCTTTTCCTTCAGCTTCCAGCATCTCCTCCCGTGTCGCCCTTTGTCTTTCTCTCCAAGCGATCTGTCTCCTGCGACGACTCAACTCTCCCCAACAGTCCCCATGAGACCCATTCCCAGCACTCCAACTCCCATCTCTCGTGAACACTGCTAGTGGGTTCCAAGCAGACATCCTGTATTTGTTGCACCTTAGTCCAATCCATCTCAGTACTCTGTGGACCCTCATCCATACCTCCCGATGACTGTTCTTCATCCCCACTCCCATCATCCTCTCTCTATGAACCGCCAAGGACCTCAAGATCATCTGGAGAGGCCCTGCTCTCGGTCCCACCGCCATCGCAGTCACATTTGGTGGGAACGAGAGACAGGACCTTCTCGGTGGTGGCCCCTCGGCTGTGGAACTCCCTCCCTAATGAGATCAGATCTGCCCCCTCCCTCATGAACTTCCGGAAGAAGCTCAAATCCTGGTTATGGGATCAAGCTTTCGCAGAATAGATTGTTTTAATGGACTCTTTTTAGCTGATGGCAATGGATTGATTTGGAAGACGACGTGAAATAGTGAACTGTTTTAATGTATTTATAATTGTTTTAAAGTATGCTAAATGTATATTATGCTTTGTTTTTATTGTTCGGCACCGAATGGTACCTGTTGGTAGCCGTCCTGTGTCCTTCTTCGGAGGTGAGAAGGAAGAGATAGAAATGCTCGGAGGAAGAAGAAGAAGAGGAGGAGGACTATAGAAACTTCCTAAAATATGAATCCAAACTCCCAAGATCTTAGAGTCCCCCTACGGAGGTGAGAAGATTAGGATACAAATGTTTTAAATAGATAAATAAATAGACTTAAAATATGAAAAGCCTATGGGATGTTGGTCTGCATCAATGGGAGCCTAGTGCCTAGATCCAGGGAAGTCATGCTCCCAATGCTCTATTCTGCCTTGGTCAGATCACACCTGGAATCACACTGTGTTCAATTCTGGGCACCACAATTGATGGGAGACGTTGACTCTCAGCTGGAATGTGTCCAGAGGAGAGCGACTAAAATGATCAAGGCTCTGGAGAACAAGCCCTATGAGGAGCGGCTTAAAGAGCTGGGCATATTTAGTCTGAAGAAGAGAAGGCAGAGAGGAGACATGAAGAGGGTCATGTATAAATATGTGAGGGAAGTCATGGGGAGGAGGGAGCAGGCTTTCTTTCTGCTGCCCTGAAGATTAGGACGCAATGAAGCAATGGCTTCAAAAGACAGGAAAGGAGATTCCCCCTGAACATGAGGAAGAACTTCCTGACTGTGAGAGCTGTTCAGCAGTGGAACGCTCTGCCCCGGAGAGAGGTGGAGGCTCCTTCTTTGGAGGCTTTTAAGCAGAGGCTGGATGACCATCTGTCAGGGTGCTTTGAAGGCTATTTTCCTGCTTCTTGGCAGAATGGGGTTGGACTGGATGGCCCACCAGGTCACTTCCAACTCCAGAATTCTATATGATTCTATGTCCCCTCCCATGTATGACAGGAAGTAATTTTTCAATGGAAATATTGACTATCCTTCTCATACATCTTCCACGGTTTGATTTCTTTTACGCTCTGCCCATCAAACTCCCCTCCAGCCAATGCATTTCAAAGGCATTTAATTCCCTTCCGATCTGCTTTCTTCTTCTTCTTCTTCTTCTTCTTCTTCTTCTTCTTCTTCTCTCTCTCTCTCTCTCTCTCTCTCTCTCTCTCTCTCGTTTTCTAGTCCTAGGTCCCTTCTGCACTGCCAAATGAAACCCAGATTATCTGCTTTGAGGTGATTATCGGGCAGTGGGGAAGGGGTCCCAGGCCAAGCAGACAAGTGGGGGACACAGCAAGGGAGCTGATCCTCTTTGAGGATTGGGTTTTCTGTCCAAAGCCGAGGGTGGGACTAGGTGGCCTTTGGCGTCCCCTTCTGGCTCTGCAAACTGGAGGATTTATTCCTCGAGGCTGAAGATGTAGAGAAAACTTAACATGCAAGGTTTTGCAATGTGTTCCCTCACTTATTGCTGGGGTTAGGTACCAGGACTTCCTGCAATAAGTGAAAAAATGTGATGTAGGGATGTTCTATTTATTTTAATATTTATACATTATTTTAGTAGTTATACACTATGTTAAGTCTTTACAAACTTAAAATAAAGTGAAGGAAAAGAAGGAAAGGCCCTTCAAGGCTGGAGGGAGGGAGGACTGAGGAGGGAAAGCGTCTTGGAGAGCGACAGTGGCAAAACCCCACAAAACAGCATATATATATATATATATATTTAAAATTAATATTTTTTGATCTTGAATAAGATTTTGGGATTCGAGGAAAAACAACAATTTTGGGATAAAATACTATTGAAAAAGTCCAAAAAGATAACACTACTCTATGCTAAACTCTTAGAAATAAAATCAGAACAGGAGGTTATAAAAACCTGTATGATAAGGTGGGCACAAGACCTGGGCCGTGAAGTTCCCTTAGCTCTATGGGAAAGGCTATGGAAAACTCACTGGAGATACACCTACTCTTATGAGCTAAAAGAAAATAATATAAAAATATTTCATAGGTGGTATCTTACCCCGCAAAAAATTGCTTGCTACAACAAAAACTATAGCCCCAATTGTTGGAAGTGCAAGACGGAGGCTGGTACCCTCATGCACCTATGGTGGAACTGTAGAAGAGTACAAACTTTCTGGTCTAAGTTACATAAAGTTATATCAAATATGTTAGAGCTAAAGTTACAATTAAAACCTGAATATCTTTTACTGGGCCTATTGGACTTTGATATTTATTTATTTATTTATTTATTTTATTTTATTTATTATTCGGGCTTCTATGCCGCCGACTCCCCGAGGCTCGCGGCGGCTTACAGGAGCCGAAGGGCACAGTAAAGTACAGGCAATAAACAGTTAAAAACATTTAAAAACAACAGCAGTAAAGCAATTAATAACACAGTTAAAACAATGAACAGCACATCGTCCTCAGAAGAACGAATAGATGGCGGGGCATGGGCAGGACTTACTCACCAAAGGCCTGCTTAAACAGGTATGTTTTACAGGCCCATCTAAACAGGAGCAAGTCCTTCATAGCCCGAGTTCCGGCCGGGAGGGCGTTCCACAGCGTAGGTGCTATGACAGAGAACGCCCTCCGGCGGGTAGCAGTCAGCCTTGCGAGTTTAGCTGAAGGTATCTCCAGGAGATTGGAGTCCTCAGACCAAAGTGATCTCGGAGGGCAATATGGGGTGAGACGGTCCCTCAAATACGCTGGCCCCAGGCCGTGTAAGGCCTTAAAGGTAAGAACCAACACTTTGAATGTGATCCGGTGCTCAATTGGCAGCCAGTGCAGATCCTGCAAAACAGGTGTTATGTGGGTGCCAGCTGGCGTGCCAGACAGGAGCCGGGCGGCAGTGTTCTGCACTAGCCTGAGCTTCCGGGTCACCGACAGAGGAAGGCCAACGTAGAGCGCGTTGCAGTAATCCAGCCTTGAGATGACCGTGGCTTGGATCACCGTGGCCAGATCGTTTCGGGAGAGATAGGGGGCCAGCCTCCTTGCCTGTCGCAGGTGAAAAAAGCGATCTTGCTGACCGCAGAGACCTGGGCCTCCATGGTCAGCTGGGAGTCCAAATATTGATAGAAATCTAGAAAGGATCTTTGTGTATTGTATTTCAGCAGCCAGGCTGACACTGGCAAAGAATTGGAAAACGGACAACATTCCGGATATAAAAGACTGGTCGGCTAAACTTTTCGAAATTATGAAGATGGACATTTTAACGCAGAAGTTATCCCAAGGAAATATACTTAAGAGAACAGACTGGTCCAAGGTGGTGACGTTTTTAAAGCAGAAAAATCATGAAGCGTGGGCAGAAGTCAAGTTAAATGATAATCTGGGAATTTTTTTTTCTCTAGAAAGTAAGGATGCTTAGCTATTGGGCACCGGTTATACACAATGTAGACAAGTAGAGGATAACATAGGTAACACAATATAGGGTGTTACAGAAGGTGGGCCTGCGGGTTGGAAGTACTCGTGTAATGTCATATTGTATGTCTTTTAGAGTGTTATGTTAGTAGTGTCCTTAGTGTGGTTTGTCAACAGTCTTTCTGTGATGTCTTGGTCTAACTATATGTACAAAATCAATAAAGATATTTTTAAAAAATTGAAATCCACGAAACAGCTACTTTGCAATAAGTGAACCGCGAAGTAGTGAGGGAACACTGTATGCCCAAAGCCGCAGGCATGGTTTCCCGAGCCGGGCTTGATGCGCGACAGTGGAAGGCTCCCCAATGTGGACGCAGCCTCTCTCTCGTGCTTGCCATCCTTTGCATGGACCCCTTCCCTCTCTCATATATAACCTCATCACCCTAGATCAGTGTTTCCTAACCTTTTTTGAGCCGCGGCACACTTTTAACATTAAAAATATCCGGGGGCACACCACCAACCAAAATGACACAAAATGACACTCTAACACAGTAAAGAATGGCTGGGGGATGGTGGCCTGCTGGGAGCAGCTGCTGGGAGTGCCGAAGCTGGGGGAGTGGGGGGGGAGCCAGGCCGTGCCATGCCCTGCCCCCTCCCCCGGCTTCAGCTCTCCCACAGCTTCTACAGCCTTGAGGGGGCAGTGCCAAGCCAGCGGTGGCAGAGCCAGCACAATGCTGGCTTGGTACTGTCCCCTCAAGGCTGGAGCAGCTGCTGGGAGTGCCGAAGCCGGGGGAGGGGGCGGAGCCAGGCCGCACCATACCCCGCCCCCTCCCTTGGCTTCAGCTCTCCCACAGAGGAGCATGAGCGGTAGACGGCCTTCAGTGGGCGGGGCTCTTCCTCCGTGTAGCTTCAGCGAGAGTCATGGCGGGAGTCATGGCGGATTGGAGGCTGGCTGGGAAACCACTGAAGGAGGCGGCGCCCCAGTCCCTTCTTCTTTTTCTTCGCCGCTGCCCGGCCCTTCCTCCTCCTCTCCCAAGCAACAGGAGTTCGGCAGGAGAAGGAAGAAAGGAAGGGGGGCAGAGAGCTTTACTCGCGGCACAGAAGGAGGTCCGTCATGGCACACTAGTGTGTTATGTCACGGCGGTTGGGAAACACAACCCTAGAGAATGAATCCACTTTAAATCCAGAGAATTGCTGCTTCTGCAGAATTCTGGGGTTTGTAGTTTAGGAGGAGCCTTTAAACAGGCTTGCTAAACTACAAACTCCAGAATAATGCAGGAGGCAGAAACCCTTGATTCATTCTCAAGGGTGATTAAGACATAGAATGTTCCCGGGCTGCCAGTATCATTTCCTAATTGGTTCTATCAGAAAGGCAAGGAACAAGGCTATTAAACTACCAAAACTTTGTTTCTGCAACACATTTGGATCTAGTTCAGTATTGAGCAAACTTGGGCCCCCCTTCCAGGTGTTTTGGACTTCAACTCCCACCATTCCTCACAGCCTCAGGCCCCTACCTTTTCCCCCTCAGACGCTTAAGCGGTGATGTATCTGGTAGGTTTGTGTAGGTTTGTCGAAATGCTCATAAAATCGGAATGAATTCGGATTAAATTCACAGAAAGGATCCAGAGGTGATCCAGGAAATTATAGACCAGTCAGTTTAACCTCAGTTCCAGGCAAAGTGATGGAAACCATTATTAAAGAAAATATTACTAGGCACATAGAAGAACAGGCATTGCTGAAAGAAAATCAACATGGTTTCTGCAAAGGCAAATCATGTCTTACTAACTTGTTAGAATTCTTTGAGGGTGTAAATAAACACATAGATGAAGGGGACCCAGTCGATATTGTTTACCTTGACTTTCAAAAGGCTTTTGACAAAGTCCCTCACCAAAGGCTCCTAAATAAGCTCTTCAGCCATGGAATCAGGGGACAGGTCTTGTCCTGGATTGAAACCTGGCTAAACTGTAGGAAACAAAGGGTGGTAATAAACGGACATTTCTCTGGGTGGAAAGAGGTGAGAAGTGGCGTACCCCAAGGTTCAGTTTTGGGTCCATTACTTTTTAATTTATTCATTAATGACCTGGATGTAGGAGTGAATTCTGAGGTAGCAAAGTTTGCAGACGACACTAAATTGTTCAGGGTAGTTAAAAATGAAACTGATTGTAAAGAGCTCCAGAAAGATCTCTCGAAATTGAGTGAATGGGCAACAAAGTGGCAAATGCATTTTAACCTAAACAAGTGTAAAGTCATGCACATCGGGCAAAGAACCCCAACTACACCTACCAATTGATGGGGTCAAAGCTTTCCGAGACAAACCAGGAAAGGGATCTTGGGGTTTTGGTGGACAGCTCAATGAAGATGTCAACCCAGTGCGCTGCAGCAGTGAAAAAGCAAATTCTATGCTTGGCATGATCAGGAAGGGAGTCGAACATAGGTCAGCAAATGTTGTATTACCTCTCTACAAATCGATGGTAAGGCCACATTTGGAGTACTGTGTACAATTCTGGTCTCCGCACCTTAAGAAGGATATAACGGAACTGGAAAAGGTACAGAAAAGGGCAACAAGAATGATCCAAGGGATGGAGCGGCTCCTTATGAAACCAGGTTGCAACGCCTTGGTCTTTTCAGCCTTGAAAGACGGCGTTTAAGAGGTGACTTGATCGAAGTGTATAAAATCATGCATGGGATAGAAAAGGTGAATAAAGAAAAACTATTTTCTTTGTCACAAAACACTAGGACTAGAGGGCACTCCCTGAAGCTCCAAAGGTAGGAAAATTAGGACTAATAAAGGAAATATTTCTTCACCCAGAGGGTCATTGGGTTATGGAACTCACTTCCAGAAGAGGTTGTGACAGCTGTCAGCCTGAACAACTTCAAGGCAGGATTAGACAGATTCATGGATACCAAGTGTATCGGTAGTTACTGAAAAGGACATTCAAGTGCCACCTCGAGTTGGTTGAGGTAGGCAGGATTTCCCTGGGTACTGGTTGTGGGGGTCAGGAGCAGGTCAGGTTTTGCCTCCCTTCTGCTCGAGATCCCCGTGTACAACTGGGGGCCACTGTGTGATACAGAATGCTGGACTAGATGGGCTGAGGTCCGATTCAGCATGGCTCTTCTTATGTTCTTATGTTCTTACTTTTGAAGCGGTTTCAAAGCGATGTAAGCAAACCCGGAAGTGAATTTGCCATTTCGAAGCCACCACCGTCATTTTCAGAAAGGAATCAGCATTAGATTCCCACCCCTCCTGAGGTGCTTAACCCTCATTGGCTGTTTACCCAGTTTGGAGGCGGTTGTTCTTCCCTCCGCGTCAGAATCAGGGAGACAGCCACATCCAAACTGGGTTAAACATGGTTGCCACCCCAGTTCTGATGTGGAGGGAAAACATCCCCATCCAAACTGGGTTAAACATGTGTGTCTGCCATTAACGAAGCCATTCCGAAATTTCGGAATTAATTGGGGGGAAAACTAGGAGGCTAATTAGCTAGCACTGACACAATGGGTCTGAATAGCTACGCTCACAGCAATACAATAATGATGTTATGGCTTAATACAGGCATGGGCTAACTTTGTCCCTCCCTCCAGGCATTTTGAATTCCAACTCCCACCATTCCTAACAGACTCAGGCCCCTTCCTTTTCCTTTTCCAGTTCCTTTTATTATTTACTAGCTTGGGGACCCGGCGGTGCCCGGGGTATTTGAGGAAGGCATTGTGTGCCAAGGTTGGTTCCTATTAGATGCTTATGTGGCTTGCAGTGGTCTCAGGAACTTAGTGAAGGTACTGCAAGTCCCATTGGCCATGATCCATCCCCCTCCAAACAGCACCAGGATGTAGAGTGGGTCAAGGGGGCTCTGTGTGCTAATTTTGGTCTGTATTGGTCATTTGGTGAAGGTCGCGTTGTGAAGTGGGCCATTGGGCCCCTGTGTGGCAAGTTTGGTCCTGATCCGTCACTGCTGTGGGCTGCAGTGTCTGACTGCCTGAGGCCTTTCCTTTTCCCTCTGAGTCACCTTAGAATGTTGGAATGTGGATGGCCAATCGGAGTCCTTTATGCAAATATCATTTCAGTGGCAAACAATCCCCTCTGTCTGGGGCCGTAGAATGTTGGAATTCTGAGGCTGGCCAATCAGAGTCCTTTATGCAAATAATCCCATAGTGGCAACCTATCGAAATGCTGTCGCATATTATTTGGCACCTCCGCACCTCCCAGAAAATGAACATTCCATTTCCAACGGGGGGGAAACTGTCATTTGGCTAACTCAAGCATTCAGTTGCATTCTGTTTTACTGGCCAATCAGAGTCCTTTATGAAAATTGTTTCTCAGTGGCAACCAATGCCCTCTGTCTGGTGCCTTAGAGTGTTGGAGTTCTGAGGCTGGCCAATCAGAGTACTTTATGCAAATAATCTGGTGCCTTAGAGCAGTCTTTCTCAACCAGTGTGCCGTGGCACACTAGTGTGCCATGACGGACCTCCTGCTGTGCCGCGAGAAAAGCTCTCTGCCCCCTTCCTCCCCCCCCCCTCCTGCCGAACTCCTGCTGCTTGGGGGAGGAGGAAGGGCCGGGCAGTGGCAAAGAAAAAGAAAAAGGGACCGGGGCGGCGCCTCCTTCGGCTGTTTCCCCAGCCAGCCTCCAATCCTCTGTAGGAGAGCTGAAGCTGGTGGGAGGGGGCGGGGCATGGCACGGCCTGACTCTGCCCCCTGCCCCTGGCTTCGGCACTCCCAGCAGCTGCTCCAGCCTTGAGGGGACAGTGCCAAGCCAGCATTGTGCTGGCTCTGGCACTGCTGGCTTGGCACTGCCCCCTCAAGGCTGGAGCAGCTGCTGGGAGAGGTGAAGCCGGGGGTAGGGGGCGGGGCATGGCACAGCCTGGCTTCGCCCCCCTCCCTGGCTTCGCACTCCCAGTAGCTGTTCCCAGCAGGCCACCAACCCCCAGCCGTTCTTTACTGTGTTAGAGTGTCATTTTGTGTCATTTTGGTTGGTGGTGTGCCCCCGGATTTTTTTAATGTTAAAAGTGTGCCGCGGCTCAAAAAAGGTTGGGAAACACTGCCTTAGAGTGTCGGTGTTCTAAGGCTGACCAATCAGTGTCCTTTATGCAAATAATCCCACAGTGGCAACCAATCGAAATGCTGGCACATATTCCTCCCTACTCACCACCGCAAACATTGACTTTTATTATATAGATAGATAGATTTATTAACCATCTTTATATACCGCCTTTCTCAGCCCGAAGACGACACAGCTTAAGCGGCTGAGGGGGAACAGGAAGGGCCCCGAGGCTGTGAGGAATGGTGGGAGTTGCAGTCCAAAACACCTGGAAGGAGGGCCCAAGTTGGCCCAGGCCTGCTGTAATAGCACCTTAGGGTCGGGAGGGCTCCCCAAAGGCCACCCAGTCCATCCCTCTGCTTCTGCCTGGCGGGAAGGCACGACCCATCCAGCCTCTGCATCCCAAAAGAAAGAAGGGCCATCAGAAAGAAGGGCCAAGTTCTTACTAAAGTTTGGGTGGGATCTCTTCCTGGAAGACTCCATCAGCCGGCTTTCTGCTGCTCGGGAGGCACACGGAACAGAAGGGGGTTTCCTTGCCTCGCGCTGGCTCCCCCCCCCCCACACACACACACACCGTTCCTCCTGACAGTGGCCCCTCCCTCCCTCCCTTTCTCCTCCCTCCCTCCCTCCCTCCCTCCCTCTCTCTCTCTCTCTCTCCCTCCCTCCCTCTCTCTCTCTCTCTCTCTCTCTCTCTCTCTCTCTCTCTCTTTCCCTCCCAGTTAATCCCTTCGTCCGGGCGAAGCGCCATCAACCTGCAGCCGGAGACAGGAGAGGAAGAGAAGGAGGAGGAGGAGGAGGAGGCAGGAAAGAAAGAAAGGTCGCCACCACTCCGCCGCCGCCGCCGCTGCTGCTGTCAGGCCAGGATCCGGGCCGGAGGAGCGCTTCCTGACGCCCGAGAAGAAGGAGGAAAAGTAGGAGAAGGAAGAGGAGGAAGAAGGGCAAGAGGGAGAGGAAGGCGAGGAGAGGAGAAGGAAGGAGAAGGAGAAAGAGACAAGGAGGAGGAGGAAGGAGGAGAAGCGGGAGGGGAAAGAAGAGGAGGGAGGAAGGAAGGAAGGAGAGGAGGAAGAGAAGAAGAGAAAAGAGGAAGAAGGAGAAAAGACAAGGAGGAGGAAAGGGACAGAAATTAGTGGAGGTGAAAAGGGGAGGAAGAAGGAGAAGAGGAGGAGTGGGGAGGAAGGGGAAAAAAGAACAGGAAGAGGAAAAGCGGGAGAAGAGAAAAAGAGGGAGGAGAGGAAGAAGAGAGGAAGAGGGTGAGGCAAGGAGGGGAGCGGGAAGGAGAAGGAGAAAGAAGAAGGGGAGAGGAATTAGTGGAGGAGGAGGAAGAAGGAAAAGAAGCGGGAGAAGGGGAAGAAAAGGAGGAAGAAGCAGAGGGAGAGGAGGAAGAGAAGACGGAGAGGAGGAGAGGAAATAGCGGAGGAGGAGGAGGAGAAAAGAGGAAGAAGAACGAAGGAAAGAAGGAAGGAGAAAAGGGGGAGGTGGAGAAAAGAGGAAGAGCAGGAAGATAAGACGAGTGAGGAAATAGAAGAGGAGGAAAAGAAGAGAAGGAGGAGGAAGAAGGGGAGAGGAGGAAGTGAAGAAGTAGAGGAGGAGGAGAGGAATTAGCGGAGGAGGAGAAAAGAGGGAGAAGGAGAAGAAAAGGGTGAGGGAAGGACGAAGGAAAGAAGGAAGGAGAAAAGGAGAGGAGGAGGAGAAAAGAGGGAGAGCAGGAAGATAAGGAGAGGGTGAGGAAAGAGGAGAGGAGGAGAAGAGAAGGAGGAGGAAGACGAGGAGAGGAGGAAGAGAAGAAGCAGAGGAGGAGGAGAAAAGAGGGAGAAGAAAAGGGTGAGGGAAGGACGAAGGAAAGAAGGAAGGAGAAAAGGAGAAGGGGAGGAGAAAAGAGGGAGAGCAGGAAGATAAGAAGAGGGTGAGGAAAGAGGAGAAGAGGAGAAGAGGAGGAAGGGGAGAGGAATTAGCGGAGGAGGAGAACAAGAGAGGAGGAGGAGGAAGGAAGGAGAGGAGGAGGGAGAAGGAAAAGAAGAGGGAGAAGGGGAAGAAAAGGAGGAGGAAGAGTAGAAGAGGAGGAGAGGAATTAGCGGAGGAGGAGGAGGAGAAAAGAGGGAGAAGGAGAAGAAAAAGGTGGGGGAAGGACGAAGGAAAGAAGGAAGGAGAAAAGGAGAGGAGGAGGAGGAGAAAAGAGGGAGAAGGAGAAGAAAAAGGTGAGGGAAGGACGAAGGAAAGAAGGAAGGAGAAAAGGAGAGGAGGAGAAAAGAGGGAGAGCCGGAAGATAAGAAGAGGGTGAGGAAAGAGAAGAGGAAAAGGAGGAAGGGGAGAGGAATTAGCGGAGGAAGAGGAGAACAAGAGAGAGGAGGAGGAAAGAGGGCGAGGAAGAGAAGAAGAAGAAGAAGAAGAGAAGGAGAAGGGGATGAAATAGTGAAGGAGGAGTGGGCGTGTCGTGGCCGTCCCTTCCCTTCCCTGCGGGATGCCCCTCGTGGGCTAGGGATGGCCCGCCGGCCGCCGCGCCGTGCCGGGACCCCTCCGGGCCTGCTGCTGCTGCTGCTGCTCCTGGGCAGTCTCCTGGCTGCCCGCCTCCTTCCTCCTCCTCCTCCGGGACTCCTTGCCGGGCCGGGCCCTGTCCCCGGGGGCGCGGTGCTGCTGGCGGAGGTGCTGCTGCTTCTCCTCCGCGGGGTGTGCCCGGCCTCGCCGCCCGCCTGCCCCTCGGCGCCCTGCTTCTGCTTCTCCACGCCGGACACGGACCAGTGCCGCTACCTGGCGCTCCAGGCCCCGCCCCAGGGCCTCCCGGAGCCCGTGCGCAACCTCTCCATCCTGGGCGGGAACCTCACCTTGCTCCCCGGGGCCGCCTTCGCCGGAGGGTGGCGAGGAGGAGAAGACGAAGGAGAGTGGGCAGGTGACCCAGAAGACGCGGCCTTCTGCGCCCCGCGCCGCCCTCTGCCCCACCTGCGGGTGCTGCTCTTGACCCACAACAAGGTGGAGGTGGTGGAAGGGGCCGCCTTCGCCGGCCTGCCCTCCCTGTCGGTGCTGGACTTGAGCCACAACCCCCTCCAGGCCTTGTCCCCCTCGGCCTTCGCCTCCTGCCCGCACCTGCGCCTCCTGCGCCTCAACCAGGCCTTGCTCTCCTCACCTGAGACTCTCCTCCAGGAAGGCAGCTTGGCCAACCTGAGCCTGACCCGCCTGGAGCTCAGGGGCAACCGCCTGCGCGACCCTCCCCCCGGCTGGGCCTTGCCGCCCTCCTTGCGCGACTTGGACCTGCGCAACAACTCCCTCCGGGGCCTCAAGGCCCAACGCCTGGACTCTTTCCTGCCTTTGCTGGCCCTGAGGCTCCAGCTGGCCGCCAACCCTTTGGACTGCCAGTGCGCCTCCCTGCGGCCACTCCTGCGCTGGCAGAGCAACGCCACCTGGCGCCTCCCCGACGCCCGCAACCTGCGCTGCAACAGCCCCGCCCGGCTCAAGGAGGCCCTGCTGCGGAGGCTGCGGCCTGCCCAGTTGGGGTGCCCCCCGAGTGAGGAGGACCAGGAAGAAGAGGCGGGAGGGTGGGGGCTGCTGGACAACAGCAGGCAGGGCCCCGACCCCCAGCTGGAGACGGCCTCCTACGTCTTCTTCGGCATCGTCCTGGCCCTCATCGGCCTGGTCTTCCTCATGGTGCTCTACCTCAACCGCAGGGGCATCAAGCGCTGGCTCAACAACCTGCGGGAGGCCTGCCGGGACCAGATGGAGGGGTACCACTACCGCTACGAGCAGGACAGCGACCCACGGAGGATAGGCTCCGGGGACCTCTGAGGATGGAGCCAGCAGCAGCTTCTTGCTGGCAGCAACGTCCCTGCCGGGATTGCCTTGAGGAGGGAATGTGCTTATGGCACCGGAAATGGGTGGCACCAGCTGCTGCTCTTTGCCCAAAGGGAATGTTGACCTGGGCACTGGAGGTGGACCGATCCACATTCCATCTATTCCAGGGCTAGGCTGAGGATGGACACTGTCCTGGACACAGGAAGGACATCACCCCGGACACTGGTGTTCGGCTGCTCTGTGCTCCAGCCTCTGCTCTGACAACGTTGCACAAGGCCCTGGAGGTGGGCTGCTCCATTCCTTCCAGGTTTGCACTTCCATGCTCCGTTCTTTCCTTGGGCTCAGAGAGGACATTGCCCCGGACACTGGAGTTTGGCTGCTCCATGCTCCGTTCCTTTCAGGGACTAAGGAAGGACATTGCTGCGGACACTGGAGTTCGGCCTGCTTCCTCCCTTCCAATGTTGACTGAGAGAGGATTCTGTTCCAGGCACAGATGGGCTTTTCCTTGCCCCAACCCTCCTGAGAAGAAGGGTTGACCTAAGCGCTGGAGGTGGGCTACCCCATGGCCTCTCCTTCCAGAGCTGAGTGGAGTAACGGTGTTGTTGCTCTGGGGAAAAGGGATTCAGCAGCCGCTCTCTTCCGAGGCTGGGCCAGGCCCGGATTACCCATAAGGCCACCGTAGGCCATGGCCTAGGGTGGCAGCTATGGGGGGGGGGCAGCAGATCCAGACCTCCCAAAATGAAAAAAAATGATTTTTAAAAAAATTCAAATCTTCAGGCACTTGCTTCTGCACCTGCGCAGGGAGAAGGAGCCGGGGGGAAGTCCCGCCTCCCCTAGGGCGTCTGACGTGGCTTCCCCCCGCCGCCTCCTCGCTTGCGTCGGGTGCCGCTCCTTCCTTCAGTGAAAGAAGGAGGGGCGCCCATGCCAGCGAGGAGTCGGTGGGGGGAAGCCACGTCAGACACCCTAGCGGCGGCGGGAACCCCCCCCCGGCTACTTCTCCCTCGTGCCGGCTCTGCTCCTCGGCACCCGCCCGCGCGAGAGAGAAGGAGCCGGGGGGAAGTCCCGCCACCCCTAGGGCATCTGACGTGGCTTCCCCCGCCGCCGCCTCGCGCGCGCAGGCGGGCGCCACTCCTTCCTTCAGTGAAAGAGGAGGGGCGCCCGTGCGAGCGAGGAGGCGGTGGGGGGAAGCCACGTCAGACGCCCTAGGGGCGGGACTTCCCCCGGCTCCTTCTCCCTCATGCCAGCTCTGCCCCTGCAAGTGGCTCCACCCCCCGCAAGCAGCTCCACCCCCCGCAAGCGGCCCCGCCCGCCGGGGGCGGCATTTACAGAGTGTGGCCTAGGCCGCCACAAAACGATAATCCAGGCCTGGGCTGGGCTGAGCTGAAAGGAGATGGTGCCCTGAACAGAGGAGGATGCCTATGTTCCATGCCTGGCTGGGGTTAGTCTGAGTGGGTTCATAGCCCTAGAGCAGCCATACTTCGACCCTCCCTCCAAGTGTTTTGGACTTCAGCTCCGGGAGGCTGTTAGGAATTGGGGGAGTTGAAGTCCAAAACACCTGGAAGGCCGAAGTTGGCCCATGCCTGATCTACACTTGTTGTGTGCCTCTAGTCATTTCTGACCTATGGTGACCCTATGCCAAGAAGGTACGCCATTGCCTTCCTTCGAAGCCCAGAAAGCGCAACAAAGTCAGGGTCTGGAGGAAGATATTTTGCAGCCAGGACGTTCCCAGTTCCCAACTCCAACTGAAAAGACATCGAATTCCAAATTTGGTATCCATCCCCAGAGGAGATGTTGAAAGTATTTCCAAAACTCAGCCATTTGGTCAGGGATGGATGAGAGAGACATGGGCTCTGCCAGGCCTGGGGCTTGGGCTAGATGACCTTCTGGTGCCCCTTCCCACAACCAACAGCACCCCCATCCACTTCCATTTCCAACCCAAAGGAAAGAGTGGTACATTTTGAGATGCTAATGGGATCCATTCCCCAAATATAGGGGCCCAAATCTGCAACCCAGCATTCAGGAATTGGGGATGCTTGGCTTTTGTTTCTCTCTGTATCCCCAAAAACACACACATTATGGGGAGGGGAGGGCCTCTTCCTCTCTCCTCTGACTTTCTCACCCTGTAGGTGCATTTTAGGGACACGTTTCCCACCGTTGTTTTTTATTAGGACAATGTTGCAATCTGGGGCTGGATCCTCCAGAAAGCAACCCACAAAGTAAACAAGTATTTATTTATTTTTATTTATTTACTTTATTTATATTCCGCTCTTCTCACCCCGAAGGGGACTCAAGAGTGGATTACAGGTACACATACTTAGCAGACAATCCCTGCCGTTTCCACATACACACATACAGACGAACAAAGGCAAATTCTGGCCACCAGGGGGAGCTGACGCACTCCTCATCTCTCAGCGTTCCCAGCGTCCCTTGTTGTTCCTTCCGCATTCCTGGAGTTATTTAATGGCCTCATAATTCAGTCAAAATTTGCCTCCCCACTTAATGCGGTACCTTTATCTCCTACTTGACAGATGCAACTGTCTTTCGGGCTGCAAAGGTCGACAGCAGGCTACACTTAAAGGTCGAGCACCCACCTCGATCCGGGCAGGCCTTGAACTCATGACCTACTTGGTCAGAGAGATCTTATGCAGCTGACACTTAGCCAGCTGCGCCAAATTCCCGGTGCAAGTATTGAGTCCAGTGGGAAACCTAAAGGGGAAACCAAAAATCCCAGAAAGGATTCATTTGGTTGTATAGATTCTCCTCCAGATTGAGGTCCAGATTGGGATTTGTGGAAGAGATATCACACTTTGGACATATCGTAGGACCCTTTAGAAAAGGCACTGGGGTTCCGCCATTGAAACATGGGCAGGTTACGTTAAATCGACCCCATTAAGGAGGCCTTGGCTTGGCTTTCGATAGGATGGCTGTCAGTCTTGCAGAGCTCTCTCGCTCAGAGGGTCACCATAAGTCATTTGGATGGATGGATATTAGCAGCAGCAACAACAAGCTGGATTCGTTTGGCATTTAGAGAGAGAAACTCGCAGTGCCAGAGTCTAGAAGGGGATAAAATTCAACTTTCCACTTGGGGGGAAATTATACAGAAGAGAAAATTATACAGAAGAGAAAAGAATCCTGCTTTTAGTTTTCTCTCTCCGGTCTTACCGTTCCTGTCCCGTTCAGTCCTTGCATTGCTCCCTAGAAAGGAATCTATTATTGGGTTGTTGTAGGTTTCCAAGACCTGACAAAACCTCTCAACCTCTGAGGATGGTTGCACAGGTGCAGGCGAAACGTCAGGAGAGAATGCTTCTAGAACATTGCCATACAACCCGAAAAACCTACAACAACCCAGTGATTCCGGCCATGAAGGCCGTCGACAATACACTGAATCTATTCTTGCCAAAGGAAATGCCTGGGTGCCGGCCAAGCCCAGATTTGCCCCGGGCTGGCCATCTCAAAAGGACTTTTCTCGGAATTGTATGGATTTCGCAGATCCGGATGTCGCACGAAATTGGAAACCTCCCGGCTCTGAGTCCAGACGGACCTCTAAGCTTCAGGGAACAAACGGGGCAGGATTTTTTCTCTCTCTAGAAATGCCGGTAATCTGTTCCAGGTGAACATCTGTCCGCTTGTTTGCACCGATCCCTTCCCAATTCCACTCTGAATCTCAATCTGGCCAGACCTGGTTTTGGGACCTTGGCTAGCACCTTTAAAGTTTGGAGTAGAGTTGGGAGCGGATCCTCCTTCTCCCATTGAGCAGCCAAACCCAAAGGCAATGGCCCAGTTCAAAACAAACAGGTAAAAACTGGCTCCAGGTGCAGTAGAAAGGGTTTCCTTTCGCATGTAGACCTATTGAAACCAACATCTGCTTCAGAATGATTAATTGGGGGGGGGGGGTCCCTGCAGTCATAGAAAACAATAATCACCACCACCACCACCACCATAGAATCATAAAATCCTAGAGTTGGGAAGAGGCCTGGTAGGTAATAATAATAATAATAATAATATAACAACAACAACAAATAGAATCATAGAATCCTAGAGATGGAAGAGGCCTGGTAGGTAAAAACAACAACAACAACAACAAATAGAATCATAGAATCCTAGAGTTGGAAGAGACCTGGTAGGTGATAATAATAACAACAACAACAACAAATAGAATCATAGAATCCTAGAGTTGGAAGAGGCCTGGTAGGTAATAATAATAATAACAACAACAAATAGAATCATAAAATCCTAGAGTTGGAAGAGGCCTGGTAGGTAATAATAACAACAACAACAACAACAAATAGAATCATAGAATCCTAGAGTTGGAAGAGGCCTGGTAGGTAATAATAATAATAATAACAACAACAACAAATAGAATCATAGAATTCTAGAGTTGGAAGAGGCCTGGTAGGTAATAATAATAATAATAATAACAGCAACAACAAATAGAATCCTAGAGTTGGAAGAGGCCTGGTAGGTAATAATAATAATAACAACAACAAATAGAATCATAGAATCCTAGAGTTGGAAGAGGCCTGGTAGGTAATAATAATAATAATAACAACAACAACAAATAGAATCATAGAATCCTAGAGTTGGAAGAGGCCTGGTAGGTAATAATAATAATAATAATAACAGCAACAACAAATAGAATCCTAGAGTTGGAAGAGGCCTGGTAGGTAATAATAACAACAACAACAAATAGAATAATAGAATCCTAGAGTTGGAAGAGGCCTGGTAGGTAATAACAACAACAACAACAACAAATAGAATCATATAATCCTACAGTTGGAAGAGGCCTGGTAGGTAATAATAACAACAACAACAACAAATAGAATCCTAGAGTTGGAAGAGACCTGGTGGGCCATCCAGTCCATCCCTAGTCTGCCAAGAAGCAGGGAAATCACATTCAAAGCACCCCGACAGATCGTCATACAGCCTCTGTTTCAAAGCCTCCAAAGAAGCCTCCACCACACTCCCTCTGGGGCAGAGAGTTCCACTGCTGAACAGCTCTCACAGTCAGGAAGTTCTTCCTCATGTTCAGGTGAAATCTCCTTTCTTTCCTGGAGTTTGTAGCTTGCTCCCTCCTCCCTCACCTCTTGATCCCCTGGCCCTCATCCTGACTCCTCTCCGCCTTCCCTTCTGCAGTCTAAACATGCCCAGCTCTTTCAGCTACTCCTCATAGGGCTTGTTCTCCAGACCTTTGAGTCTCCCTCTTTCTCAGGACACATTCCAGCTTGTTGACATCTCCCTTCAATTGTGGTGCCCGGTATTGGACACAGTGTGATTCCGGGTAAAGTGGTCTGACCAAGGCAGAATAGAGCACGGGGAGCAGGACTTCCCTGGAGCTAGGCACAAGGCTCCTCTTGATACAGGCCAACATCTCATTGGCTTTTCGCCACCGCCACATGGCCCACGAGGTCTCTTCCAACTCTAGGATTCTATCTCTCTAATCTGTTGAGATTGTTTTCAATTCTGCTCCTGTCATAATAACAACAACAATAATAATAAGGAAGTTGCTGATTCTGACAGTTGATTTCCAGATTACTATCACTACTATTACTGTATTCCTAAAATTATTACTATTAATATTAACAATAATTTTAACGGTACAGCCCTTATATCCACAGAATGCAGATGATGATGATGAGTTGAACAGTACAACTCTTATATCTTCAGGACTATTATTATCGTCATCATTATTAATTTATACCCTGCTTTATCTCCCCTGAAAGAGACTCAACAACAACAATTAATAATGTGTTGTTGTTAGAACAGTACAATCCCGATGATGATGATGATGATGATGATTATTATTATTTGAACAGTACAACTCTTATCTCCTCAGGATTATTATTATTATATTTATACCCTGCTTTATCTCCCCTAAAGGAGACTCAACAACAACAATTAATAATGTGTTGTTGTTAGAACAGTACAATCCCGATGATGATGATGATGATGATTATTATTATTATTTGAACAGTACAACTCTTATCTCCTCAGGATTATTATTATTATATTTATACCCTGCTTTATCTCCCCTAAAGGAGACACAACAACAACAATAATTAATAATGTGTTGTTGTTGTTGTTAGAACAGTACAATCCCGATGATGGTGGTGGTGATTTGAACAGTACAACTCTTATATCATCAGGACTATTATTATTATTATTGATTTATATGCTGCTTTATCTCCCCTGAAGGAGACTCAACAACAACAACAACAATTAATAAGTTGTTGCTGTTGTTGTTGTTGTTGTTAGAACAGTACAATCCTGATGATGGTGGTGGTGATTTGAACAGTACAACCCTTATATCATCAGGACTATTATTATTGTTATTATTGATTTATACCCTGCTTTATCTCCCCTGAAGGAGACTCAACAACAACAACAACTAATAAGTTGTTGCTGCTGTTGTTGTTGTTGTTAGAACAGTACAATCCCGGTGATGATGATGATGGTGGTGGTGATGATGATTTGAATAGTACAACTCTTATCTCCTCAGGATTATTATTATTATTATTATTATTATTATTATACCCTGCTTTATCTCCCCTGAGGTTCAACATTTTCTGTTTCATTTATCCATCTGTAGGCATTTTCTCCAATGCAAGTCTTACAGGATTATTGAGCCAGAGGTCCTTTATTTCGGTAGGATTCACTATTGACTTCAGTGCATCCACCCCCCCCCCCCCCAAAATTGGGGGTTGAAAAAAATGGGATTTCGGTGCATTCAGAAACCACAACCTTGGGTTCACCTACACTACACCTCTAGAGGACTGTCGATGCCAGAATGGCAGAACGGGGTTGGACTGGATGACCTCTTGGGAGTCCTTCCAACCCTGAGATCTTAGGACCAGATCAGGCATGGACAAACATTTGCCCTCCAGGTGTTTTGGACTCAAGCTGTTAGGAATGCTGGGAGTTGGAGTCCAAAACACCTGGAAGGAGGGCCCAAGTTGGCCCAGGCCTGGGCTAGATCCATTCCTTGCTAATGAAGTTGGGTTTCCTCCTCAAACCCTGCAATGCTGATGGCTTCCATCCCATGTCTAGAGGAGCCCTATGAAATCCATGGGAATTAGGTAAAAGTCAGCATTTCCTGAAGTCCCAAATTTGGACCAGTGCCTGGAGCGCAGTCCTGTGGACAGTCCAAACTGCATTGTAATCCTAAAGTGTTGCAACGCGAAAGTGAAAAATTGTCTTCCAATGGACCACTGCGATTGATTTCCAAGTCTTCCTCCTTTGAGCCCGCACTTCTCCGCATCTCCAGAAGGGGGCGCCATTTTGCAATGCTGTTTTTGCAATCTCCAGAAGGGGGCGGCGTTTTGCAAGAGCCCAGACTCAGCATTGGGAAGAATGCGAGATTTGACCTTTGCACAAACCCCTGGTGGAAACTCTCTCTATATATATCTATATATACATTTTTAGCGATGCAATAGGAAAGCCAGGGGTCCCGACTGTGTTGCCTTGAACCTCTGGATGCTTCTGGACCAAAGCGCCATCCCCACGGGGTGGGCTCGTACTTCCTGCAGCTGGCTCTGTGCTGTTCTGTATATCACCTCCCATCCGCCGCTTGGGAAACTACACATCCCTCCTGTGCTTTTTCATGCATCAACTCTTCTCTTCTTCCTTACCTTACGTTTCAGGTACTTGAGGTTGAAAATTCATGGTTTTCTTCGACACGTTGGACACTTGTTAATTACTATTATTGTTATTGTTATCATGGCTATTATTTATTTGGCACGAAGCAATACCAATGGGGTTAGAAAAAAAACATAAGCAAACTGTTCTGTAGGCCGAGTCTTCCTGAAGCATGCAGAAACAACCAATTTCCCCCCGAATTACGACAACATAGAATTAGGGCTGTTTTGTTCCTTGCTGAAATCCCACCCTGAAAACAAGTGCTCCTTCTGGTTTTGTTCCTCTCGCTTGAGGATACTAAAAGCCTGCAGAGTCAGGGTGTGTTGACGACACTGTAGAATTAATGCAGTTTGGTAGCACTTTAACTGCTCTGGTTGCATGCAATGCAGTCATGGGAGTTGTAGTTCTCGATGAGGCAGAGAAAGGCCTCCCAATGCTATAACTTCCAGCATTCCATAGCACTGCGCCATTGACAGTTCATACCACATTGATGTCTACTGTGGCCGATGCACTCTGCAACATCCACATCCCTCCTTTTGGACTACAACTCCCAGAATTCCCAGCCAGGCAGCTGACTGGGGGTTTTGGGAGTGGCGGCCCAAAGACTTGCATCCTGTTGTAGCCCAAAGCTGCTGTTAGTTTCCAGCTAGAGCAAAGCAATGGAAAAACTTGCCTCTCTTCATAACCGTGTTGTGTTTTTCTTTCTTTCTTTTTCTATAAAGCTTAATTGCAATAATTTTGGAGAACACTTGGGCTTGTCATCCTTTCTTCGTATGATGGGATCTCTGGAATCCATTGCAGGGGTTACGCAGTGAGGTTGATCACTTGTCTTCATTCACATATCTCTATCAGGCCGAGAAATAGGTAGACTATTTTTCTATACATAGATAGACAGACAGACTATCATTCCATCAGCCGATCAATTAGGCCTGGGCAATCCATGGTTCTAAATGGTTCTAAAGTACTTACAAAACTAAAGTTCTGTTGGTGAACACTAGGTGGCGCTGGTGCTTTGCTTCTTTCTATAGTGTTGTTAAAGTTCTGGTGGTGAACATTTCAGAACTCTAACAAAACTTTCAAAATTTCGTTATAAATGGCAGTTCCTAATTGGTTCTGTCTTAAAAATCGACAATAATGAAATAATAATGAAGTTTTGAAAGTTTTGTTAAGAGTTCCGATAGATGATAGATTTGCTTATAAAGGAAGTTAATTAGATACTAAACTAATTAACTTCCTTTGTAAGTTACTCTATCATCTATCAGTCTGTCTGTCCGTATATCAGATAGATACATAGATGGATGGATGGATTAGTAGATAGGTAGGTAGGTAGATAGATGATAGATAGAGACGGTTGCTATTTAGATGGAAAGGAAGAGATGATTGGTAGATATCTATCAGCCTATCTATCTACTAATCTATCCATATATCCATCCATCCATCCATCTATCTATCTATCTGATAGACAGACTGATAGATGATAGATTTGCTTAGAAAGGAAGTTAATTAGATACTAAACTAAGTAATTTCCTTTATAAGTTAATCTATGATCTATCAGTCCATCTGTCTGTATATCAGATAGATACATGGATGGATGGATAGGCAGATAGGTAGATAGATGATAGAGACGGTTGCTATTTAGATCGAAAGGAAGAGATGATTGGTAGATATCTATCAGCATATCTATCTACTAATCTATCCATATATCCGTCTGTCTGTCTATCTATCTATCTATCTATCTATCTATCTGATAGACGGACTGATTGATGATAGATTTGCTTAGAAAGGAAGTTAATTAGATACTAAACTAATTAACTTCCTTTATAAGTTCATCTATCATCTGTCTGTCTGTCTATCAGATAGATACATAGATGGATGGATAGATAGATAGATTAGTAGATAGATAGGCAGATGATACACACACACACAGAGAGAGAGAGAGAGAGAGAGAGAGAGAGAGAGAGAGAGAGAGATGCAAAGGGGGAACAGAGAGGAGCAAATAGACAGGAAAAGATTATTGCTATTTAGAATGGAAGAGGCAATTCGTTAGATAGATATTAAATAGATAGATGATAGATGATAGATAGATAGATAGATAGATAGAGACGGTTGCTATTTAGATAGAAAGGAAGAGATTATTTTTAGATAGATAGATAGATAGATAGATAGATAAGAGAAGGGAAGAGAGAGGAGTAAATAGACAGACAATAAGATTATTGCTGTTTTGAGTGGAAGAGACATGATAGATAGATAGATAGATAAATAGATAGATAGATAGATAGATAGATGATAGATAGATAGATAATACACAGAGAGAGATGCAAAGGGGGAACAGAGAGGAGCAAATAGACAGGAAAAGATTATTGCTATTTAGAATGGAAGAGGCAATTCGTTAGATAGATATTAAATAGATAGATGATAGATAGATAGATAGATGATAGATAGATAGATAGATAGAGATGGTTGCTATTTAGATAGAAAGGAAGAGATTATTTTTAGATAGATAGATAGATAAGAGGAGGGAAGAGAGAGGAGTAAATAGACAGACAATAAGATTATTGCTGTTTTGAGTGGAAGAGACATAGATAGATAGATAGATAGATAGATAGATAGATAGATAGATAGATAGATAATACACAGAGAGAGATGCAAAGGGGGAACAGAGAGGAGCAAATAGACAGGAAAAGATTATTGCTATTTAGAATGGAAGAAGCAATTCGTTAGATACTAGATATAGATATAGAGATAGATAGATAGATGATAGATAGATGACAGACAGATATGGCTGATATTTAGTAGGAAGTGACGATTGGTAGATGTATGGCTGCTGGCTGGATAGAATATGTTCTGTCCTATGGTGAGCCTAAGGCAAAAAAAAGAAAAAGAGAAGAGTTTTGTATGTATAATTTCCTGAGAAGAGGTGTGCCTTCCCATGAGGCTGAGAAAGTGAGGCTTGCCCCAAGATCCCCCATGGGTTTGCAAAGCTAAGCAGGGATTCGAATCCTGATCTCCCAGTGTCCATTACAGAACAGAACTATAGAGCTGCACGGGACCCCAAGGGCCATCCAGGCCCCTTGAATCGGGTCGCATCAGGATTTGGAAGCAAAGTTGGGTCGGCCTTGTTATTCCTCAGATGCAGGATCCCTGGGGAGAAAACAAATCTTAGAATCCTAGACCTGGAAGAGGCCCTCAAGGCCATCCAGTCCACCCCCTCTTTCCATGCAGGAAGGCACCATCCAAGCCTTCCTGACAGATGGCCACCATGATATCACATTGGGTCTTGATACTGGGTTTCCTGGTGTAACATCTAAGGAAAATGTGTTAGAAATGTTTCGTTCACTTTATGAAATAGAATAATCACTGGTAAGAATCGGCTCTGACTTGCACTGAGTTCCCCAGTTGCACGCGCAGCTGGGCCGCTAAATGAAAAACTGGATTTCGGAGCGTGTCGGCTCTATCTTGCTGCTACAAAGCCGGAACAAAGTGGATTTGGGAAGTGATTGCTCAGGGACGGGACAGCCACCATTCATCATCTCCTTCCTTTCTCTGCTGATATCAGCCTTTTTAATTTTGCACTCCTTGGGCTGAGGACCAAGTCATCCAGATGTGCACTCGGTCGACAGTTGGGAGGCCTCTTCCTCCGAAGGAACACCAAAATAGCAACTGCTTTGTGAGTCCTTCACGTGACAGCCCTTCCTCACTGCCCTTCTCAGGGCAGAATCATTGCATCATAGAACAATGGAGCTGGAATCCTAGAATCCTAGTTGGACGAGACCCCATGGGCCATCTAGTCCAACCCCCTTCCATGCAGGAAAAGCACCATCAAAGTACCCCTGACAGATGGCCACCCATTCTCTGTTTCAAAGCTTCCAAGGAAGGAGCCTCCACCAGACTCTGAGACAGAGAGTTCCACTGTTGAACAATTATTCTTACAGTCAGGAAGTTCTTCCTCATGTTCAGGTGGAATCTTCTTTCCTGCCATTTGAACCCATGGCTCCCTTGAGGCCTAGTTTCCAGGGCAGCAGAAAGGAAGCATGTTCCTTCTTCCTGATGGCATCCTTTCACATATGTATACATGGCTATTGTAACATGTACCATGTTATCCTCTGGATTCTCCGCCGTCTTTGGGTCATCGCAGGGGTGCTCATTAGGTAGATCGCGATCTACTGGTAGATCGCATAGGGCGTCCTGGTAGATCGCAGGCAGGGCGGGAGGAAGGCTCAGTCCGGCCCCCAGGCTCCCGATGCCACCCAGGTGCAGGAGGTTGGACTGGATGGCCCTTGGAGGTCTCCTCCTAATCCTAGGAACCCATTGTTATTATTATTATTGTTATTATCAGAGGCTGAATGGCCATCTGTGAGGAATGCTTTGATTGTGTTTTTCCCTTATGGCAGAAGGAGGTTGGACTGGATGGTCCTTGGAGGTCTTCTCCTCTTCTATGAACCCATTATTATTATTATCATTATCATTATTATTATCAGAGGCTGAATGGCCATCTGTGAGGAATGCTTTTATTGTGTTTTTCCCTTATGGCAGAAGGAGGTTGGACTGGATGGCCCTTGGAGGTCTCCTCCTATTCTAGAAACTATTTTTTTGTTGTTATTATTATTATTATCAGAGGCTGAATGGTCATCTGTGAGGAATACTTTGATTGTGTTTTTCCCTTACGGAAGAAGGAGGTTGGACTGGATGGCCCTTGGAGGTCTCCTCCTATTCTAGAAACTATTTTTTTGTTGTTATTATTATTATTATCAGAGGCTGAATGGTCATCTGTGAGGAATACTTTGATTGTGTTTTTCCCTCATGGCAGAAGGAGGTTGGACTGGATGGCCCTTGGAGGTCTCCTCCTATTCTAGGAACCCATTGTTATTGTTGTTATTATTATTATTATCAGAGGCTGAATGGTCATCTGTGAGGAATGCTTTGATTGTGTTTTTTCCTTACGGAAGAAGGAGGTTGGACTGGATGGCCCTTGGAGGTCTCCTTCTACTCTAGGAACCTATTGCTGTTGTTACTATTATTATTATTAGCAGAGGCTGAATGAATATTATTATCATCATCATTATTATTATGAATAAATTCAGGGGCTTATTATACTCACATTTAGTTGAAATTCAGTCTTAAAATATATTATATGGCTCTCACTGAAATAAATTTCCAAATATTTTGCTTTTATGGCTCTCTGAGTAGCGGGTAGGTAGATCATTTTGACTTGGTTGTTTTATAAGTAGCTTGCATGTTGAAAAAGTGTGAGCACCCCTGGGTCATCGGATTATGCTTGGTCTGGAACCTCTCCTGCAGCCACTCCTGGGAGTGCACGACTCCAGTGGTTGCAAGCCCCCTCACCATGACAAGGTGATAATCGGTTGAGGGGGTTCTCTGCAAGCAGTAAATAAACAGCAGGGCTCCTAGGTCAAACAGTTAAACACAAAAAGATGTATGCACAAGCACACTAGTGAGGACACACCTATGTAAGTATAAAGGAAAAGTATAGTATGATAGCCCTATATGTAGTAAAGCATGGATGTGGGGCATGTAATGGTGTATAGGACCAGCAGATGGTGTAGTAACCTCTTAAAGTATCAACATACAATAATAAATACAAAATAAATCACACCAGTGGTGTGCAGGCTCCGCAGGATAGCACAATCGCTGAGTAACACATAATAATAAATGATATACAGCAATGCAGACTGTAAACATGTATATACAATGCTATTAACACACAGGGAGAGTATCGTAGCGTATCGAGCAGGACTACATTACCCAGGTGGCCAGCGTAAAAGTCTCGTCAGCAGTCTCGCGGTCGTGCGCTCTGTGCAAGAATGGCGATTGGGACTACATTACCCAGTGTGCCGCGGGGGAAAGCTCAAGTCTCATCGGAGCAAATTACATGTATAGTAATGTGAGCGAAAATGCTCTCGCGATAGTAAAAGTTCCTTTACGTCACGGCCGCGCCTGGCAAGGTTACTCGAACCCGGAAGTAAGTTGCTGAATGCCACAATAATCATAAGGGTGGCTCTAATGGAGCGAAAATGATGAAGATAATGTCTGTGATGAGTAGTCCAGAACTCGGTCCCTGGATATCAATGTTGCGCTTGTCCTCAATGGCGGGCCGCACTGCGGGGCGTTCCTGCGGTGGAACCGTCGTCTGTCGGAAAACACGCCAGCCACAAGCGTCCCAGGGCTAAATAAACATATAGGGTGTCCCAAAACGTGGAATGTATGAAGACACAGTGGTCTAAGTTCAGTTTGAATGTTCAATGGTTTTATTCACACAAAGTTCTTTTCTTTCGAGGTGCAGGCAACCCAATGACACAAAAGCCGACGGGATTATTACCTTGGATTAAAATTCATCCTGGATATTTAACGGCCTGCCCGTTTCGCCTTGGTACTCAGTGGTACCCAATGCTTTATCAAGGCTCATCAGTCACGTTGCCAACATATCAGCAGTGGATAGTATAGAAGGCACAAGACTCCAGCATCTACAGCCGGGTCAAAATGTTTCCATTCCAAAGGCTTCAGCCTGCTCCCTGGGCATAGCCCAACCAATCAGCTTCATGCATTTTATTTTACAATTGACACAGACTCATTAACTGATTTCTCACATGCTCCAGCAACTTTCCCCCTTTGTTCTCAGCTGACTTCCATGGTTGCAAACTGAAGTCACATCTATGCTATAGAATTAATGCGGATTGGCACCACTTGAACTGCAATGGCCCAATACCATGGAATTGTGAGATTTGCAATTTGATAAGGAACCACCAGCACTTTTTGGCAGAGAGGGCTGAATACTTTGTAGAACCGGGTTGTGACGCAGCTGGTTGGGAGTCAGTGCGTTAAAATCACTACTGACCAAAAGGTCATGAGTTTGAGACCAACCCGGTCGGAGTAAGCTCCTGGCCATTTGTCTACCTTGCTGTCGACATTTGCACCCCGAAAGAAAGTTGCATCGGTCAAGTAGGAAATGTAGGTACCGCTTTATGCGGGGAGGCTAATTTAACTAATTTAAGTACTCCATCGGTGTCACAAGTGGGTGGTGAAGCGACAGCTCCCCCGGTGGCTGGAATTCAAATAGCATACCCTCATGAAACTGGAAAGTTAAATAGCCTCTGTGTGTCTGTCTATATATGTTGTGTGTCTATGGCATTGAGTGTTTGCCATGTGTATGCACATTGTGATCTGCCCTGAGTTCCCTGCGGGGTGAGAAGGGTGGAATATAAATACTGTAAATAAATAAACGTCAACTCCCAGAACTTGAACCATGGCAGTTCAGGTGGGGTCACACTCACATACATATATGTATATATACATATGTAAACACGCAGATATATACAGCTAGAACTCCCAGGATCTCATAGCATTGAGCCAAGAGAGTGAAAGGGATGTCATGCTGCATTCATTCTACAGCAGTGGTGGGCAACCTATGGTCCGCGGGCGCATACGGCCCTCTGGGTGATGCCATTCGGTCCACGGCTTCCTTGCCGAAGAGAGGGAGGCGAGGGCAGTGTGGCTTCCTTGCCAAAGAGAGGAAGGCGAGCGAGGGCAGCCACAAAGTAACGTGATGCTTTGTGTCCAGCAAAAAAGGAGGGAGGGAGCAAAGTGCCTTCTCCTGTCCCTCGTTGCGGCTCCAGGGGAGCTTCCGCGGGAGGCCCCGCCTCCCCAACGGTCTCTGCGCAATGAGGTCACAGGTGGCATCGCGCAGAGACCCTCAGGGAGGCGGGGCCTCCCGCGGAAGCTCCTCTGGAGCCGCAACGAGGGACAGGAGAAGGCACTTTGCTCCCCCGCTGGACACAAAGCACCACGCTGCCCCGCAGCTGCCCCCGCCTACCTCTCCTCGGCAAGGAAGCCATGCCACCCCCGCCTCCCTCTCTTCGGCAAGGAAGCCGCGAGCGAGAAAGAGGAGGAAAGAAAAGGAGGAGGAAAAAGCGGGTTGGGGTCTCTGTGTGTGGTTTACTGTGCGGGTTGTGGTCTCTTTGTGTCTCTGAATTTGAACTGCTGGGCTGGCAGAAGCTGGGGCTAACAGTGGGAGCTCCCCCCACTCCCCAAATTTGAACTAGCAACCTTTCAGTGAGGAAGTTCAGCATCTCAGCGCTTGAACCCACTGCTCTAATTCTCAGAAGAGCTTGGCTCAACCTCTGGTTTCCTAGTAAAACTGAATTACTGGGTTCCGAATGACCCACTTGGAAAAGAGCATTGCCAATAGGAAATGTCTGGAAATAATAATAATAATAATAATAAATCTTGCCTGTCCCTCCTCAGGGTCTATTAATGTGAATGCACTTTGGTATATGTTCCTTTCTTGTAGAAGCAGGACCTCACATTTGCATGTATTTAAACTGCTGGGTTGGCAGAAGCTGGGGCTAACAGTGGGAGCTCCCCCACTGTTTTTCATTTTATTTTATTTTAGTGGTTTTTATTATTATTTTATAATAATTTTATAATAATATAATAAATAATATAATGTTATATTATATTATAATTTCAATATATTATAATGTCTATATATATATACTATAATATAATAATTATGATATCAATACTAATAATATATGAATATTTCTTGATATATTAATATGTTAATATTAATGTGTAATATATAGTAAATATAGTAAATAAATAAATAAATAATGTAGATTAGAATGTAGTTCAGCCTTTAGGTGCGGCCCTCCATAATATTTTTTGGCTCTCGTGTGGCCCCTTGGAAAAAATAATTGCCCACCGCTGTTCTACAGTGTAGATCGGGCATAGGCAAACATCAGTACCTCTTAGAGACACAATAACCATGTCCAAAACGGAAACCCTGGCTGCCTCACAGGCTTGATTCCCCTTCCAAGAATTCAAAGCAAAACGTGACCCACCTCTCCTTGAATGGCTCATTTCTGGCCAAAAGCTTTTTAAAAGAAATAAATCAAGAGTTGTGAGATTACTAGTCATGCAACGTGACTCATAGGCTCCTATGCATTTGTTCCTGCAAAGTGCTGTTAAGGACGATGATTTATCTTGGTTGGATGCTGGAGAGGCTTCCTTCCAAGGGGAAGAAATGGGCACCGGCTCAGGAAACCTGGGCGGATTGCTTTCCACATCCATGCTTCACATTATGGGGCCTTGAATCCATAACACATTGCATGGAGTGTGCTTTGGGGTCACCTTGGACCGGCTGCTACAGCATAAAACTACAAGGAAAATGGAGAATTTGACCCAGAAAAGCCCAGAAATGAAGGTCCAACAGCTTGGAAAATTCACCTGAATCTTCACCATCACCAGGGCCAAATCCAAGATGGGAATTATGTAGATGCTTAGAAATTTTAGGGCCAGAATTCCAGAATATTATCATACCTTTTGGGCTCTCGCATTGCCTGACCAACCTTAATCTTCCTACAAAACTATTAAAGCAGCGCTGCCTGGGCCCATAACCTGTACCTAGCCACTGCATGTATATGCGCTTCCTAGCAGCAAAGGGCTATGCATACTTACGAACATCCTTTTTAAGTGAAACCATCCCAATTCTGTTTTCAAACTACTTTATTTTCTTTTAAAAATAAAAATATAAGACTTGGAATGGGAAAGAGGAGAGAGGGAGGGAGAAAAAGAAGGGAGAGAGGGAGGAAGGGGAGAGGAAGGGGGGAAATGAGGGAAGGAGAGGAAGGAAGGGACAGGAAGAATGGAGGGAGGGAGGGAAGGAAAGGAAGAAAGAGGGAATGGACAGGAGGGAGAAGGGAAAGGAGGGAAGAATGGAGGGAAGGGAAGGGTAGGGAGGAAGAAGGGAGGGAAGGAAGGGAAATGGTTAGATTGGATGGATGTATAGAGGGCTAGATGAATGTATAGTTTGATAAGCAGAATACTTGAATAGATGAGAAACAAAGAGAAAGAGAGAAAAGAGAGGGAGGAGAGATTAAAAATGAACAGAATAGAAACATATCATAGAAGACAGGCAGACAGAAAATAGGTAGAATATTTACATTAGAGAAAAAGAGAGGAGAGGTAGGTAAGTAGATAGATAGATAGACAGACAGACATATAGGATGTTTCCATGAGGGAGATGGAAGATGAGGGAGGGAGGGAGAGAGGGAGACTGGATTGCCGGATATGATGGAAGATAGGTAGGTAGGTAGGTAGGTAGGAAGATATAATATTTCCATGAGGGAGATGGAAGATGAGAGAGGGAGGGAGACTAGTTTGCCAGATATGATGGAAGATAATTAGGTAGGTAGGATATTTTCACGAGGGAGATGGAAGATGAGGGGGAGAGAGAGACTAGATTGCCGTATATGATGGTAGGTAGGTAGGTAGGATATTTCCATGAGGGAGATGGAAGATGAGGGAGAGAGGGAGACTAGATTGCCAGATATGATGGAAGATAGGTAGGTAGGTAGGATATTTCCATGAGGGAGATGGAAGATGAGGGAGGGAGGGAGACTAGATTGCCAGATATGATGGTAGGTAGCAGGGCCGTAGCCAGGATTTTGATTGGAAGATGGGGGGGGTCAGTTTGGTTCGGGGGCTGAAACTGGGTGGAAGGGGTCTACCTAGCAAACCTTTTGTATTGTTATCCCAATAACCCCATGAATGTGGGATATAATGAACATGGTGATCAGATCATGATATGAGTAAACATAACAGTTTAAATAATGTACCAGTTAGGCCTTTTCGCGGACCATCCTGAGAATTTCGGGGCTGAAGCCCTTAGCCCCCCGGCTACATGCTTGGTAGGTAGGTAGTAGGCATGGTTTCGAATCCAAAAATGGCGATTCTAAAATCAAATGGGGGGAGGGGGATTTTTTTTTTGATTAGTAAAAGAAAGACTTACAAAAAATTCCCAAAATTTCTAAAATGTAACTTAAGTACTAACGAAATTCGTTAGTAATTCATATGCCAGAGCATGCGCATTCAGATGGTTTGGCCTACAACTCCCAGAAATCCTAACAGCTGGTAAATTGGCTGGGATTTCTGGGAGTTGTAGGCCAAAACTTGAATAAACCACACTGAATTCTAGATGGGACTCTCCAAATAGGAAGGAGGGAGGGAAGGAGGGAGGGAGGGAGGGAAGGAGGGAGGGAAGGAGGGAGGGAGGGAGGGGGGTATTCTATTCTTGGAAGCAGCAAAAAAAAGAGGAGGAGCCCCCCCCCCCCCGCTGCCTCTCTCTCACCCCGATCCTGAGGGAGCGAGGGCCCAAGTTTGCCCAGGCTGAGAGGAAAAGGAAGAGGCCTGAGGCTGTGAGGAATGGTGGGAGTGGAAGTCCAAAACACATACCTGGAGGGCTGAAGCTGGCCCCTGCGATGGGGCATGGCAGAGCAACGGGGAAGAGAAGCATCTGAGAGAGCGGGGAGAGAGAGAGGAGGAGAAGCGTGTGTGTGTGTGTGTGTGAAGCTGGCCCCTGCGATGGGGCATGGCAGCAGAGCAACAGGGAAGAGAAGGAGGGGGGGGAAGCGTGGAGGACTACACTTTCCAGAATGCATTGCCTACCTAGCAGCAGCGTCACTTCCAGTTCCCCATAGAAATGCGGGAAAAGGAGAAGCTGAATGAAGGCGGGAAGGAAATGAGGGGAGAAGACAGGGAGAAGTGAGTACGTAGTACAATAATTAAGAATTTATTACGATCATAACGCAAATTGTTGGCCTCAAGGACCGTAAAAGGAAGTCTACTTCCGGGTTCGCGGCAGCGATCCGTAAAAGCTCAAAAGTCCCATTACATACGAATCTCTTACGAATCCTTTTAATTTCCGTTTCATTTTTCTCATGCCTAGTAGGTAGGTAGGTAGGTAGATAGGATATTTCCATGAGGGAGATGGAAGATGAGAGAGGGGGGGACACTAGATTGCCGGATATGATGGATAGATGATAATAGATATATAGGTAAATGATAGATCGATAGAGTTTGATTGGTTTTTGCAAAGAGTCATCCTTCAGAAGATGCTTCTCCATGCTGCCCAGCTTCACCCTCCAACTCCTTCTCTCTTAATGGAACCAAATATCTGTTGCCGGAGGCAAACTGTAGCCAATTCCCGAGTTTGTAGGGCAGTGTCTTCTTATTTTGAATTATTGCCACCTGGCAGATGATACAGGCTGACAAAGACAAGGTCAAATAGACCGAGACACTACTTTTATCCTAGAGCTGTAATTATACCGAACTCCATGGCTTCGCATACATGTGGCATTAGGAGCCGTGTGGTGGTGGTAGTTGGGATTTGGAGGGATGGTTGAGTTGTGTTGTAGTGTGTGCTGGGGAAGGCATTTACGTAATTTCGTTGTGCAACAGCACAATGACAATAGAGCTATTCAAGGCTATTCTCGGGAACCAAGCAGCTGTGCAGCCTGGGGATGTTATTCCATGTACTACAACTCCCAGATTCCCCCCAGAGGTTTGGGTGAGTTGTAGTCCAAAATATCCTTTGGTGAGCTCTGTAGGGACCTGCAACTTTGAGATTTGTACAAAACCCTTGAGAGGAAACAATCTCAGATGCAAACCAGCCAGCTCTCCATGTGGCAGAGGACGAGAGTGAAGCATGCATAGCTCAGAGCACATGCTTGCACCAAGGAGCATCGGCATTAGGAAAGCAAGGCCAGCATTGTTTCAAAAGTAAGGCTTAAATCTTCATCCCTGACAGACTGCCGGGAGGGAGAGCACACTTTTCCATTATCTGCAGCCTCCAAATCGATGCCATTCATCCTCCGAGGAGAGCTTCACTTCAAGGAGGGTTGCTGCAGAAAGAGCTGGAGGCCACTCCGTTTGAAGAAGTCAGGCTAGATGGCATCGCTGCAATCCTTTGGCTTTCCATCATTTACACATTTGCAAAATGTAAATAGGTGGGTTTGGATTTTTTTTAAAGCAAAGGTTTGTTATTGCATTTGGTATCATTATCTGGCCCAGGGCTGTCCAACTTCTACCGGCCCAGGGGCCTGAATTCCGGTCACTGATGACCTGGGGGGCCGGAGGGTCTGCCCCTGCCCCCGGCTCTGCCCCCGCTCTGCCCCCTCCCCGCCCCCGGCTCCGCCCTCTCCCCGGCTCCGCCCCCACCCCTGCATGCATACAGTCAAATATAATCTTTTACTGAGATAAAATGCAGGGTGGGCATTCAAAAGGGGCATCCATACAGTCAAATATAATCTTTTACTGAGATAAAATGCATCGGTGGGGAGCCCCTCCCACCAGCACCAACTGACACTCTGAAGCCAGAGTGAAGAGGGTGAGCCAGGAAGACAGATTTCCACCATGTCTCCTGGGTCATTGGTGGGGAGCCCCTCCCCCCAGCACCAACTGACACTCTGAAGCCAGAGTGAAGAGGGGGAGCCAGGAAAACAGATTTCTACCATGTCTCCTGGGTCATTGGTGGGGAGCCCCTCCCACCAGCACCAACGGACACTCTGAAGCCAGAGTGAAGAGGGGGAGCCAGGAAGACAGATTTCCACCATGTCTCCTGGGTCATCGGTGGGGAGCCCCTCCCCCCAGCACCAACTGACACTCTGAAGCCAGAGTGAAGAGGGGGAGCCAGGAAAACAGATTTCTACCATGTCTCCTGGGTCATCGGTGGGGAGCCCCTCCCCCCAGCACCAACTGACACTCTGAAGCCAGAGTGAAGAGGGTGAGCCAAGAAGACAGATTTCCACCATGTCTCCTGGGTCATTGGTGGGGAGCCCCTCCCCCCAGCACCAACTGACACTCTGAAGCCAGAGTGAAGAGGGTGAGCCAAGAAGACAGATTTCCACCATGTCTCCTGGGTCATCGGTGGGGAGCCCCTCCCCCCAGCACCAACTGACACTCTGAAGCCAGAGTGAAGAGGGGGAGCCAGGAAAACAGATTTCCACCATGTCTCCTGGGTCATTGGTGGGGAGCCCCTCCCACCAGCACCAACTGACACTCTGAAGCCAGAGTGAAGAGGGTGAGCCAGGAAGACAGATTTCCACCATGTCTCCTGGGTCATTGGTGGGGAGCCCCTCCCACCAGCACCAACTGACACTCTGAAGCCAGAGTGAAGAGGGGGAGCCAGGAAAACAGATTTCTACCATGGCTCCCGAGTCTTCGGTGGGGAGCCCCTCCCACCAGCACCAACTGACACTCTGAAGCCAGAGTGAAGAGGGGGAGCCAGGAAAACAGATTTCCACCATGTCTCCTGGGTCATCGGTGGGGAGCCCCTCCCTCCAGCACCAACTGACACTCTGAAGCCAGAGTGAAGAGGGTGAGCCAGGAAGACAGATTTCCACCATGTCTCCATGGATTAATTCCATCATCCCCTCTCCCCTTATTTTAATTTAATATTAAATATATTTAATTCCATCCTCCCCTCCCCCCTTATTTTAATGTATCCCATCTCCCCTTATTTCATCTTTAAATATATTTAATTTTATATTTAATACATGAGGGGAGATGGGGGGAGGGAATGAGGAGCCCCTGAGGCCCCCCTGCTTCGGCCTACCTTTTCCAAACGCGCAGGATCCAGGAGTACCCGGACGACGAGAGAGGCGATGACCGACTGAGTCGAAGAAGGTCCTAATCGCGTCTGTGGGCCTCAGCGATCCAGTAGTAGAGTAGCCGAGAGAGTATCGAGAATACGCAATCCACACGGGATTTCGCTGTCAACGCTGGCATGATCTGCGTTGACAGCGAAATCCCGTGTGGATTGCGTATTCTCGCAATAGTACTCCGAACCTGGAAGTAGGTTTTTTATTTATTTTTTTATTTATTTTATTTTTCAATTTTTATTTTTTATTAAAAAGCTTGGGGGGCCGGATGGAAGGGGCTGGGGGGCTGTATACGGCCCCCGGGCCGCCAGTTGGACAGCCCTGATCTGGCCCATTTTGCAACCCAAGCCACAGCAAAGCCCACCTCTTTTGTTCACCTGGGCAGCACTTTGCAGACGTGCTCTTATATTTTGAGTTTGAGTCTGCGCTACATAGCGCTTCAAAACACATCTTGGATAATTTGGTTCATAAGGAGACACACTGTCCTTAGAGATCATAGGGTTGTAAAGTCGGAAAGTACTCTAAAGGGCTGCTTGGTACAACTCCTTGCATGCGGGAATCCACTGCAAAAAGCATCCATGGTGTTGACTGTCCAGCCGCTGCTCAAGAACACACAGCAAAAGATAGTCCAATGCCTTTGAGAGGGCAGACATCTAACACAATGCTCACTTCCAACATTTCATTGGGTTACATTTGGCAAGCTGCCTTGGAGAGTGCTCAAGAGGAGAAACGTCATTAACGACAAAAAATATCTCCTTTTGGATAGAACTTCAAGCTTCGTAGATGAAGGGCATGCTGTGGATGGACTACATACAGATTTCAGTAAGGCCAGATCAGCCCGCGATACTTTTGCCAAATGTGGGATACACAAGGCTATAAGGTGGATTGGGAAGCGGTTAACCAATGACCAGACAAACCCAAAGCGGTGCTTCTGTACAACACTGCATCACTGTTGTAGTTGAGCCTGATCAAGAGTCAGATGAGGAGCAAGAAAGGAAGAGGCAAATACTTAGCGATTCTTCTGGGGATGAAACATTTCTGGGTATTTCGGAGGACGATGGGAGTGGGGACGACGAGCAGTCATCGGGAGGTATGGCTGAGGATCCACATCGGGAGGTATGGCTGAGGGTCCACTGATTTGAACTGGGTTATCCGAGTCCACACTGACAAAGATCAAAGTTCAAAGCAGATACTGCGGGATTTTATTCAGTTGTGTGGATGGGGCCTAAGACATAGAGCAGACCTGGGCATCTTACGGCCCGCGGGCTGGATGCGGTCCGCCAGCTGATTCTGACCAACCTGGGGAGAAGGGCGTCGCGGGCAAGGCCATTTCTGCAAGAGGAAGGGCTGCCGCTGCCGCCATCCCATCACGGGCTGTGGGGCCTGTGTCAGCAGACAGCCCGCTGCTCAGGAGAACGATCGGAGGAGCGGTGGCTTTGGAGTGCCTGCCATCCTGAGAGGCAATCCGGTCCTGCAGCGGGAGCAGTCGGCGAGCTGCGGCGGCTGATCGCCCTGGCGACCCGGAAGACTTAATTGTCTTCCAGGTCACCAGGGCGATCAGCCGCCACAGCCGCCAACTGCTCCCGCTGCTCCCGGGATGGCAGATACTGCATGGCAGGGATCAGCTGATCGGGAACACCTCTGACGGAATCCCACGGGGCGAGCTGCGGCGGCTGATCGCCCTGGCAGGGCGATCAGCCGCCACAGCTCGCCAACTGCTCCCGCTGCAGGACCGGATCGCCTCCCGGGATGGCAGATACTCCATGGCAGGGCAATCAGCTGATCGGGAACTGACGGAACGGCTGGGGGCGAGAGCGAGTGAAGGCCTGCAGCCTCCGATCGTCCTCTGCTCTGCTCTGCTCTGGCGGCAGCTGGGTCCACTTCGTCATCCTCTGGGCTGGGTCCATTGGGGACCGGCTGGGGGCGAGAGCGGGTGGAGGCCTGCAGCCTCTGATCGCCTGCTGCTCTGCTCTCCTCTGCTGCGGTGGTGGCTGGGTCCGCTTTGTCATCCTCTGGGCTGGGTCCACTGGGCCATTCCATCTTGGGATCCTTCCTCTCTTGAGGATGTCAGCCTCCATCTTGGCTCGCACCTTGTCTTCTTGAATTTCATTTTATTTTAGTGGTTTTTATTATTATTTTATAATAATTTTATAATGATATAATATAATAAATAATATAATATAATTTCAATATATTATAATGTCTATGTATATACTATATACTGTAATTATGATATTAATACTAATAATATATATTTCTTGTTAATATTAATGATGTGTAATATATAGTAAATATAGTAAATAAATAAATAATGTAGATTAGAATGTAGTTCAGCCTTTAGGTGCCGCACTCCATAATATTTTTTGGCTCTCGTGTGGCCCCTTCGAAAAAATAATTGCCCACTCCTGACATAGAACGATGGATTCAAACTTAAGAGAGGAAATTGTACTGATGCTAAAAGTTGTTCAAGCATGGAATACGCTGCTGCCTGGGAGTCTTCTGTGGAGGTTTTAAAGTAGATGCCAGATGGAACATCTGTCAGGAGGGCTTTGATGGTGCCTGACAGATTGGGGTTGGACTAGGTGGCTTCTGGAGCCCTTTCCAACTCTAGGAATTCACGGTCGTGTGACATCCTAAAACATAAGGCTCTCACCCCATTGCTGCGCTTCAGTCCTTCCAGAGCGGATGGTCCTTGGTGAATTCTCTTAATCACAGAAAAGAGCATCTGTCAGTGTTTTTGTGGGAGGGATTAATTAAACCCTCCAAGGAGCTGATAGGGTCATTTTATCAGATTAATGGGAGGCTTTGGGAAAGGAGGTCATTCAACCTCAGGCGGGTGGTGCAGGTGGGGCTGGAGCGAGATGGGTAGCCAGGGAAGCCGTTGATGCACACACACATATGTTGGATTCATTAATATGCTAGATTATAATCTGCAGGCTTCCCTGAAACAGGGTTAGGGACACTACTGCGATTTGGAAGTCTACAAATACATGAGATTCAACATTACAAACCATAAAGGAAAAGCTTTGAGAAAGGGTTTTCATCGTCTCCATAGACCTGAAAGATGCGTATCTCCACATTCCAATTATAGAACCGCACCAAAGATACCTTATATTCCCCAAATCATTATTCTCTCAAATTCTTAGGAAGTGCATTGATGACTAAAAAGGCCAATCTGAGATAGGCAAGTTCGGTTGCAGAGAGCACAGCAGAAAGTCTCCTTGGATGATGTTGTTTCCAAGTTGCGGTTCTTTCTGCGTTGTCGTTTCTCTACGAGACCTGTTTGACGTGTCTTCTCGAAAGAGGCCGCAGCATTGTGGATAGTGCGTCTCCATGCCTCCCGATGTGAGGCCAGGGTGGACCATTGTTGGTGATCAATCTGGCCGAGCCTGAGATGTTGTTTCAGGGAGTCCTTATATCTCTTTTTGGGGGCACCTCTCTCGCACTGACCCGTGCGAAGTTCACCATAGAGTAGTATCTTTGGGAGGTGGTGGTCCTCCATCCTAGAGATGTGCCCTGCTCAGCGCAGCTGTGTTCTCAATAGCATGGCCTCAATGCTGGTGATCCCTGCTTGCTCAAGGACAGCAACATTAGTCACATAGTCGGTCCAGTGTATATTTAGGATTGTGCAAAGACAGCACTGATGAAAGCGTTCGAGGAGTCGTAGGTGTTGGCGATAGGTGACCCATGTTTCAGACCCATAGAGGAGAATAGACAGTACGATAGCTCTGTACACACTGATTTTGGTGCTTTGCCTCAGGTGCTTGTTGCTCCAGACTCTTTTGTGAAGCATTCCAAATGCACTATATGCCTTTGATAATCTGTGATTTATCTCTTTGTCGATCTTGGCGTCTGAAGAGATGATGCTTCCCAGGTAGGTGAACTGCTGAACGGACTTAAGCACAGATTTGCCTATGCTGACATGGGGATGTAGGGTGTTCTTCCTGTGGTGCGGGCTGGTAGAGGACTTCCGTTTTCTTCAGGCTGACTTCCATCCCAAACACCTCTGCATAATAAACAGATCTATAAGTAAACTGTAAGCAATCCTTACACAATCAATGCAACTACATCACAAATAGTAAATCAGTATTGATATTCTTCTAATAGCTTCCATTGATTCGGAGGCTTCAAAACATAGGACTGCTCCTAGATCGCTTTTCACAGAACTGAATAAGTGTTTAAAAAGATTACTGTGATAGGGTTCCACTTAACTGAGAGTCTACTGTTTCCAGAAGGTTGAATTTCAGTTAACAGAGAATTTACCGCGTCTATAATATTGATTCTGCGGCTTCAAAGTATATGACGACTCCTAGATCACTTTTCACAGACTTGGATGATAGCGTATAACATCATATTAATGGAACTGGGAATGTGAGATTGGGGTCACAGGCAGAAGGATCAGTTGCTTTGTCATTCGGCATCAAAGACCGAAACAGACATGGGGTGCGTTTTGGAAACTGGGTTCTGCTGGCATCCCATTTGGTGCTCCTCCATCGTATTATGTGGGCATTTAGGATGCATGAGGCTCTCCCCAGCGTATACGGGACCCCTTAATGGAAATGCAAGTGCAGGACGGCAGCTTGAACCCAGCAGGAACCGGTCATTGACAGCGGAGGGCTGCGGCAAACCTTGCCGTGTACGGATTTCCCTGCAATTTCATGCAAATGGAAAAGAGCCAAGGGATTACGTCCATTCACTAAGTCGAGGTCGCAGGGGTTGTGGAACACACGCACGTCGCCGTTCGGAGCAAGGATGACAAGGCGGTGGCACAGAAAAGCCGAGGAAGGTCGCTCCTTCTGCAAAAGCAAAGGGCAGTATAATAAGGAGGGTACATACGTAGTGGAAGCCAGGCCCTGAACCGTGCTGAGCGCTGATCCCAATTGGTGATGTGTTGGAAGCATTGAATAATAAAGCAGGAAGAGACTCCCATGGGCCATCTAGTCCAACCCCTTCTGCCATGCAGGAAAAGCACAATCAACCCCCCACCCACCCCAAAAAAACAAATAGCCATCCAGGCTCTGTTTAAAATCTTCCAAGGAAGGAGCTTCCACCAGACCCTGAGGCAAAGAGTTCCACTGGTGAACAGCTCTTCTTACAGTCTTCCTCATGTTCAATGGCATCTCCTTTCCTGGGATTTGAAACCACTGCTCCATTGAGTCCTAGGCCCCTTCCACACAGCGGAATAAAATCCCACATTATCTGCTTTGAACTGGGATATATGGCAGTGTGGACTCAGATATTCCAGTTCAAAGCTGTTGTATAGGATCACACGTCGGGATCTTCCCAAGAGTCTAGGCCTGTGTAATGTATCAGTGAATAATGCGTGCCGATCCCAGTAGGGTGGCCTTTTGCAGCTGGCAGATGGTAATTTTGACAGCGCAGATTGTGTTTAAGTGCAGGCCAAGGTCTTGAGGCACTGCTCCCAGTGTGCCGATCACCACTGGGACCCCCTTGATGGGTTTCTGCCAGTCTTTGCAGTTCAATCTTTAAATCTTCATATTGTGTCAGCTTTTCCAGTTGTTTCTCATCAATCCTGCTGTCACCTGGGATTGCCTCCCGGATTGTGATCCCACCAGTTTTTTGTCACAGGCAGATGGTATTTGTGGCACAAGTTCCAATGGATCATCTGAGCAACGGTGTTCTGCCTCTGCTTGTAGTCTGTCTGCGCTATCTTGCAGCAGCTGAGGATGTGATCTGTTGGTTTGTCGGCTTCCTTACAGAGTCTACACTTGGGATCTGTCATCGGACTTTTCAATTTTGGCTTTGATGTCATTGGTTATCATGGCTTGTTTTTGAGCTGCAAGAATCAGGCCCTCTGTCTCCTTTTTTAAAAGTTCAATTATTTATTTATTTATTTAATTATTATTATTATTTATACCTTGTTTCTCTCTCAAAGAGGCTTACACCAAAACCAATGCAATACAATGCAAACCTAAAAATATACAAACATTAAAATAGAATTAAATATTAATGGTATTAAAAATAGTTTAAATCCTTAAAACTGATTAAAAACATACCTGTTCAATTGCTTAGTAGGGATTCGAAACCTGAGTTTCAGTCTCACACTCAAAAACCTATGTTTTTCATGTGTAAAAGACAGATATAAATAACAGAGTGGCATGAGTGGGATAATTATTTACTACTACTATTATTATTTTAGCAATGAAATTTGGGGAAATAAATGCTAATAATAATAATAATAATAATAAATAATTAGCATCATTCTAGCCTGTGTTGGACAAAGTAATTTAAGTTCTAAGCATAGCATTGACTCCATCATAAAAGTTACTTTCAATGGGTAGGAGAACATCTATCACGTTCACCAGCTGGAAAACTGTATAGAGAAACATCACCTGATAATCAATCAAAGTCTTATTTCTGTTAACTACCAATTAAAATGCCGTGTCTGATTGCTGCACATCTGCCTAATGGGCACAGAAGACATGGTTTAGAAATAATAATATAATAATAATAAACTTTATTTATACCCCGCCACCATCTCCCCAACGGGGACTCAGGGTGACTTACATGAGTCCAAGCCCAACAGTGCATTACAATAACATAATACAAAACAAAACACAGAACAGCAACACAATGAGGTAAATAAATCATAATAAATGCACTAAACCAGTGTTTCCCAACTTTTTTGAGCCGCGGCACACTTATAACATTTTTAAAAATCCGGGGGCACACCAACCAACCAAAATGACACAAAATGACACTCTAACACAGTAAAGAACGGCTGGGGGATGGTGGCCTGCTGGGAGCAGCTGCTGGGAGTGCCGGAGCCGGGGGAGGGGGCAGAGCCAGGCCGTGCCATGCCTCGCCCCCTCCCCCCGGATTCAGCTCTCCCACAGCTTTGCCAGCCTTGAGGGGGCAGTGCCAAGCCAGTGGTGGCAGAGCCAGCACAATACTGGCTTGGCACTGTTCCCTCAAGGATGGAGCAGCTGCTGGGAGTGCCAAAGCCGGGGAGGGGACGGAGCCAGGCCATGTAGTCTGACATGGTGGTTGTCGGAGTGCACCAGCATTTCTGTGTTATCAAATAATATTCTGTGTCCAGGTTTATTTATTTATTATTTCAACTTATGAGTCGCCACTCCCGGCAGGCTCAGGGCGACTTACAAATATTAAAACACAGTAAAAACACTATAAAACACAGTAGATGACAGAGACTGGCATCCATAACTAAAACAATGGAAGGAAACCAGCTTTACACACACCATGGGGCGTTATTGCTGGCCAAATGCTTTCCCAGTAAACAGATTTTATACAAACAGGAAGGTCTTACAAGCCTTCATTCATGAAATATTAGACCCAATTGTTGGGCATCTCAATCCTATTTGTGACAAACGGAGGAAGAGCCCTAACGTGCAGGCTGTCCACAACACTGGTTCCCACTGGAAGCGATGACCTCATTTGCCATGCAAAGCTCTCCTGTAAACCGCACATGGTGAATGCTGCAATCAAGATTGTTTCTTATCTGGAGGGCTTTGCAGCTTGGCACCACAAGAAGGTTTTGGGAGTCAGATTCTCAGCACCTTTCCCAGTTTCTTCTGGTCTTGAAGGACTATATAGGGAGAGGCGGTCCCTTAGGTACACTGGCCCCAGACCATTTAAGGCCTTAAAGGTCAAAACCAGCACTTTGAAGGTGATCCGGTGCTCTATTGGAAGCCAGTGCAGTTTGCGCAGGACAGGCGTGATGTGGCAGCAAGATGGTAAGCCTGCCAACAGCCGAGCTGCAACGTTCTGCATCAGCTTGAGCTTCCAGATCACTGACAGAGGAAGGCCAATGTAGAGAGCATTACAGTAGTCTTGCGATGACCGTGGCTTGGATCACTGTGGCTAGGTCGTGGTGGGACAGGTAGGGAGCCAGCTTCCTCGCCTGCCGGTTGGTTCATCAGGTGCTCTACTATAGCTGACTTCTCTGGATGAATTAGTCTGCAGTGCCTTTTGTGTTCTTTGATTCGTGCCTGGGCAATGTTGTGGCGTTTAAGGGTGTCTTTGTAGACTTGTCCACAGCTGCATGGTATGCAACAGACTCCTGCAGTGGTTAGACTGATGATCCCCGTTGTCCTTTGCTGAATGTAGCATTTGTTGGATTTTCTTGGGCCTGTAGATAGTTTGTAGGTTGTGTTTCTCTACCAGCTTCCCTATGCAGTCAATGGCTTGCTTGATGTGTGGCAGAACACTTTTTCTTTAAGTGGATCTTTGTCTGTCCTCTTATGGCTTATTCTCAGTCTTGCAGCTCTTCTGATGCATACCCATACATACCCATTGGCCTGTAGAGCCCGGTTTTGGGGATTCAGTTCACCTTGGAGGAGGTGATGCCGAACATGACCCCCCTCCCCAATAAAAGATAGTTTATAAACAGGGAATTTATAGTTTTGCCAAGGACACCAGGCTGATACTAGACAAAAACATATCCCACAAAAACACCCACGTATAGTCTTTTTACATCTCAAGCCCTGTTCTGTTCCTTTCTTTTCTGTCTTTTCCATTCCATAACTACTAGCCCATAGCCCCCATGTAGCAGCCTAAGACCTTTCCGCATGGTCCCATGCCTCCACATGGCAACGATGTTCGCATTCAATCTTCTTGTGTGGGTCGCCTCAGCATGGAGTCTGCCAACCCCAGGAAGCCCCCTCTTGTGTTACCCGTGTGATTCAGGTCAGCATCAGGCCATTCTGGTTGTTTTTATGAATTGGGACTCCTTTTTCCCGAATGATCCTCTTTTATGGACTTTGGCTGCTCGGTGCTTATATGGACCCTATATCAACTTTTATGAACTCTGGGTAACTAGGACAGATCTTTCCCCAATTCTGCATGTTCATTCTTCCCATACAAACCCTGTATATGCCCCTCATTCCCATTTATGATATGTATGTGCACATTGAGCAGAGTAACCTCCTCATGAACTATGCCCAACAACTCAAGGCCCTGGTATTGCAAAACTTCCTGGGCCAATAATACATAAACAAAGGACTTTGCAAGAAACTCATCAGCATGGACAATAAGCAAATAGCCCCTTTTCCTGGACTTCGGAGGGCCTTTGGCCAGACCACGTAGGGCATGGAGCTCATGGACATTTCAACTACTTAACACAAAGGACACTACCCCATCTGCGAGGAAAAGGGGGTTATTTCAAAATCTCAGGACAATAGCCAGGATCGAGGCTGGAAGGCTCAGGCAATCGCCTTGGTCACTTATACAGGTGCAAAAAGGGCCATTCATAACCCATCATCATGACATTTTTTCATTGTTCCCACTGTTGCTCGCCTTCTCTGTCATTATTGGCTGAGCGGCCGAAGCGGGGCCGTGGCTCTGATTGTGCAAGCTGCCTCAGTCCCTGGCTGCTTCTCCCGGCTTACTAGCATCACAGCCAATCACAACGAAGCCAACTCATGGGGTGGGCACAGGGAAATATGATTGGAAAACTATATATTCTGTTGGGGTTTTTTGCTTTAAAAACATGGCGGTTTCTTCAGCAAATTAATGCAGCCATCATCCTTTTCCAGCTGGAATAGAAATAAATCCCTCGGTGGCTTCTGCTTCAACTTGGTGATATTTATTCTGGAATATTGGCTTCTTTTTCTCACCAGGCTAAACCCATAGTAGCTTGGATCTCACTATCCACAGCCATTCTAGACTGCTTGACAACCGAGGTGCGGTTCTCAGATCCTGTTTGTGCGTTCTGCCAGGGCTTTGATTGTGCTTCTTTTTTGACCTGGGTGATAGTTTGTGTTTGTATGTAGGTATCGGTCAGTATGTGTAGGTTTTCTGTAGACAGTTTGTCCCAATTGTTGGATTTGGTTGGCAGATGACTAAGACATCTAGAAATGGCAAAGGATGTCCTAGTCATCTGCAAGGAATCCAATGAGTTGCCGTGATCCATCTGGCCTATAGAGTCTGAGTCTACTTTCTTTCTCTATAAAGTGCCTGATATACCCTGACTCACTGAAAGTGGAACAAAATAAACTTTTGAATGTGGTTAGACTACTGTAACGGCCTCTACATTGGCCTTCCCTTGTCCATGATCTGGAAACTTAAGTTAGTGCAGAATACCGCAGCATGACTGCTCATCGGTGCGCCAGCGAGAGCGCACATTACTCCCATCCTGCTGCAACTACACTGGCTTCCTATAGAATACCGGATCATGTTCAAGGTGTTGGTTCTGACCTTTAAGGCCTTACATGGTCTAGGGCCTGTGTACTTGAGTGACTGTCTCTCCCCGTACATTCCCAAGAGATCCCTACGTTCGGAGCATTCAAACCTACTAGTGGTCCCTTCAGTTCGGACATATCATCTATCAGTAACCAGACAGAGGGCCTCCACAGTGGTGGCTCCAGCATTGTAGAATGCCCTACCGGACGAGGCACGTGCTCTCAACGAGCTTATTCCTTTCTGGAAAATGTGTAAAACTGTCCTCTTCTGGCGGGCGTTCAGTCTCAGCAGCCCTCCGTAAACCATCAAATGCTTGACATATATTGCCACCCTAAGTTACTGCCTGTTATTAAACTTGTATTTTGTATTGTTTTATTAAGATACTAGCTTGGGGACCCGGCCCTGCCCGGGTTATTTGTGAAGCACAGCAGGATGTAGAGTGGGTCATGGGGGCTCTGTGTGCCAGGTTTGGTCTTGATCCATCATTATTGGGAGTTGCAGTGGTATCATGAAATTACTGAAGGTAGTGCAAGTCCCATCATCTCTGCCCCCCAAGTGTAGTAGGATGTAGATTGGGTCAGGGGGCTCTGTGCTAAGTTTGGTCTGTATTGGTGAATGGATGAGGGATGCATTGTTTTTCGGAAGTGAGTGAAGGTACTTCAAGTCCCATCATCTGTGGTCCGTCTCACAGTAAACTGCACCAGGCTGTAGAGTGGGTCATGAGGGCTCTGTGTGCCAGATTTGGTGTTGATCAATCATAGGATTAGGTTTGTAGCAGTCTTGGAAAGTGAGGGAAGGTACTGCAAGACCCATCATCCATGTTCTGTCCCCCTCCAAACTTCAGTAGGATGTGGACTGGGTCACTGGGGCTCTGTGTGCCAAGTGTGGTCTTTATCAGTGTTTGTTGGGGGCCACAGTGGTCTGTGGGAACAGAGGGGTGTAAAAGTACTACAAATCCCATCATCCATTGTCAGTCCTCCCCCAAACCTCACCAGGACGTGAAGGCAGTCATGGGGGTTATGTGTGCCAAGTTTAGTCTCGATCAGTGATTGGATGAGGGTTGCAGCGGACTTGGGAAGTGAGTAGAGGCACTTCAAGTCCCATCATCCATGGTCCACCCTCCTCCGAACTGCACCAGGACGTAGAGTGGGTCATGGGGGCTGTGTGTGCTGAGTGTGGTCTGTATTGGTCCTTTTTGGTGGCCTCAGTGGTCTGTGGGAACCAAAGTGTTGGAAAGTACTACAAATCCCATAATCCGTGGGACATGTCCCCCGACCCACGCCAGGACATAAAGGGGTTTAGGGGGGCTCTGTGTACCAAGTTTGGTGCAGGTCCATCACCCGCGCTGGTCGCTGTGGCCTGTGAAAGTGGCTGCCACATATCCGCCCTGGCCTGTGAAAGTGGCTGCCACATATCCGCCCTGGCCTGTGAAAGTGGCTGCCACATATCCGCCCTGGCCTGTGAAAGTGGCTGCCACATATCCGCCCTGGCCTGTGAAAGTGGCTGCCACATATCCGCCCTGGCCTGTGAAAGTGGCTGCCACATATCCGCCCCTGGCCTGTGAAAGTGGCTGCCACATATCCGCCCTGGCCTGTGAAAGTGGCTGCTTCCGCCCTTCTGCCCTCCCGCCCTCCGCATACACACATACACACATACACACACACATACAAACATTCCGTTTTATAAAGGTATACAGATACAGATACGACTGTTTTTAGTATGTTTTTACCAATTGTACACTGCCCCGAGACTGTTGGGAGGGGCGGTCTATAAAATCGAAATAAATAAATAAGTATTCATGGTGCAATGGTCCGTCCACCAAAGCATATTCTGTCTTCTCCTCAGGACAGTGGAATGGACCCTTAAAGAAAGGCTGAAGACACACCAGACCGCCATGCCCCTCTAACGAAGAGAAGGTTTTATTAACTTAACACTTCATTCAACTAAATCCACATCATAATCCAGAGACACACGCGCACACAGAGGGGAAAAAAACACTTCCAACAGAATAAAAGTGCAAATTTTCAGTCCACATGTTATGATGAATACACCCATTGTCTCTTAGGCATCTGAAAAGTCAAGAAAAAAGGTTGTCACTTGGAAGATGTATTTAGACATGGTTGCGACTCCTTGGAAATTTACTTCCCCGAAAATTAAATACCAGTAGCCAGGTTATTGTACAAGTTAAACAACACAGAATGCCTTTATGTTCAGCCTAAGGGCAAGGCATGACCAACGGAGTCAAGGACTGAACAGGAAGAAGGCTGAATGCATTTGTGAGCCTGCAAAAATCAAGAAGTAAGACCACTAAACCTGGAGGCCACTTCTCCTGCCCTGGTTGTTGGACTTGGGTTTGATGCCTTGCCCAAATTTTAGTACAATTTTAATGCCCGTGGTTTTTTTTTATTTGCCAATGAGGTTTCCAGGCTATCTCCAAATTTCAGGGGGACGTTTGGGAGAAGAGTAGCTACAAAATCAGCTCCGGGGCTACCCATAAAAAGCACAAGGCCCACCTTGGCTGCCATTGCGAGCCCAAGAAGGGTCCCTGGCGTTGCTCAAACCTCTCTGCCTCTTCCAAAGAAAACCAGGGGAATCCACGCCACAGGTAGAAATGTACAACAGGCTATGAAGTAGGGCTATCTGGGGTGTTCAAGGCTGAGAAAAGAGATAGAGCTATAACATCAAAGAGGAGGTTGCAGGAGATCGTTGGGAACTTAAGAGTCCTGGGAATATGTAAACAAAGTAGGTAGAGAAGAAGGAGGGATTGTTGCCTGACGGTATTAACCATGCTTTTTGTGCGTAAAGCTCAGAAGTAACTTTCATTCCAACCTGTATTGATCAGGACTAAAGGACCTCACAACCTCCGAGGATGCTTGCCATAGATGCAAGCAAAACATCAGGAGAGAATGCTTCTAGAACATGGCAATACAGTCCGAAAAACCTACAACAACCCACTAAAGGAATCTGTTTCCAAGTCTTTCCTGCGAGTGGATTTCATCCCAGACCAGGTCAGGGAGCTCTATCCAGACCTCCTTTGGATCAGAAGTGCCCTTCCAGAAGTATTTGTACAGCTAACTGGTGTCCACACAAGTGCCAACCATCGTGGGACTGTTGAGGGGGACAAGGGGCACCTGATTAAATTTGATTTAATCTGATTCATAAATAGCAATGGTATGTGAGTTTGATCTGCCGTGAGAAAACACAGGCTGATAGGGCCAGGCCCAGATTATCCATAAGACCACCCTAGGCCATGGCCTAGGGGCGCAGCCACGGGGGGAGCGCCAGATCTGGACCTCCCAATTTTTTTTTAAAAGGTCAATCTTCAGGCGGTTCTTCGCCTGCGCGCGGAGCGCAATAGGCCCGTAGGCCTTTACTCAAGGAAGGAGGGGCGAGGGAGGAGCAAGAGGCGGAGCGGAGGGGAGCCGCGTCACAGGGCCTCCTTCCTTCCTTCACTTAGGTACCGCTAAAACAAGCGGGGAAGGTATTTTACAACACCATAAAGAAAAAGATCAGAAAATGCCCGGCGACCAAAGGGAAGGAGGAAGTCCTGATGGCTCTTGGTCATAGAGGATGGAGCGACAGCACCCCCCTGTGGCTGGATTCGAGAACAACATCCAAGGCGCCAAAAAGCTAGACATCGACACATCACACCTCCTTTCTGTTCTGCCTGTCTCTGTTCTGTCTATCCAAAACAGCACTGAATGTTTGCCGTGTATGTGTACTGTGATTCGCCTTGGGGAGATAGGGTAGAATATAGATAAAGTGTTATTATTATTACATAATTTGAGGCTTCAAAAAGGCCCAGATGGTATATTGATATATTGAATGAGTATAATCAGGAAATTGTGCTTTTCTAAGCTGTTTTGATAAGCATGTAATCACAGGTACTATGGGAGGATGAAAGGGGAATGGAAAGGAAAGAGAGCCTAGGAAAAAGGACTTTGGGAAGTGTGAGATGTCCTTGGAAATCCTATAAAGCCCCAACCGAGCTGCGTCTCGGTGTGGCACTTCCTTTCATGCTGCTGCTCACAGGCCTTTTTGCTTTGCAAAATAAAAACAGTATATGTCATCTCCTCGCCTCTGAACCTCACTTGGGAAACCGGCTTTGTAGTTCTAAAAGGGGCCGAGCCTCTTCACTGTGACTGCAATCTAGTGGTTTGGCTAGTAGGTTTCAATTCCCTGGGACAAATGCGCTAAGAGGAAGTGGGACTCGCTAAAGCCAAGATGTACACCAGTAAATAGTTTCACTTCTCACATCTTTTGCTCTGCCCAGTTCTGCAGAGGACCAGGCGAGGACTTGGGCAGAGGGACACATGTAGTAAGTGAAACCACAGATATGGAATCCACGGTTATCCCACTGTTCAAACAACCACCTCGCACCGGCTGTTCGGAATTGTGGGAGTTGAAGTCCAAAACACCTGGAGGGCCCAAGTTTGCTCATGCCTGGGTTATACAGCAGTTGTTTCAACCCATTGCAGGTCTTGAAAACAGAATTAACCTAGAGATCAATTTTTGCAGGAAGACCTGTTTGGCGGTGGAAAAGGTTGCTGATGGGAGTCTCCTTCTCGGGATGTCCATCTGTTGGGAGGGCTTGGATGGTATCTTCCTTCATGGCAGAAGGGCCATCTGTCGAGGGTGCATTGAATGCGATTCTCCTGCTTCTTGGCAGAATGGGGTTGGACTGGATGGCCCACCAGGTCTCTTCCAAATCAATGATTCTATGATTCTATACTTCACTACAGCAAAAAGTATTTCCGGCTGCCTCCATTGGCAATGGGCTTATGCATGGAGTGCTCCTCTGCTGGACCAAAGCCACCAAATGTGCCTTAAATCAAAACTCCTCAAACTATGTCCCAATTTTGGCTCCTTGGTTCCCAGAATTCCTGGCTGCTGGGATCCAAAATAGCTGAAGTCTGAAAATATTTGGAGGACCAAAGGTGGAGAAGCGGTGCATTAAACAACCTCCTCTTCCCACAAAATTGTTCTGAACTTCTTTAAGGCCTCATCACACCACTAGAGGAAAAACCCACTTAAAATCCAGTTTCTGCCTCCTGCAGAATTTTGGCCTTTAACAGCCTCAATAAACTACAATCCCCAGAATTCTGCAGGACGTAGAAACTGGATTTTAAGTGGATTTTTCCTCTAGTGTGACGAAGTGTAACATCATTATAATAGAGGCTCTCTCCCAACTTGAAAAAGGACATGTGATGAGACTCCTCACAACGACAGGCTTAAGACAAAGGATACAGGGGTGTCAGGACTTTGCTGATTGGCTGGAAAACTGGCAGTGCATCCCCGTTCCAGGTGAGTATTGCAAATGGCAGGGGAAAGTATTTTTATAACGATTCCCCAATATGAAAGTTTCAGTCATTGTCAGGGGCGGTCTTTGCCATTACGCGGCCGCGTAGAGCACCATCTTGGACGCTGCGGGGTGGGGTGCCTTCGTGAGGCGCCGCCCGCGGCGCGGCGCGCCGCCTTGTTGCTGCTGCGCTGCGCTGCGCGGTGGTTCGCCGCGCATGCACAGTGCCTACGGACCGCAAGAGAAGTCCGTAGGCACTGCATGCGCTGGCACAGAATCTCCACGCACATACGCGCAGTGCCTACAGAGCTCTCTTAAGGTCCGTGAGGCACTGCGCGCGGGAGGGGGACACGCGCGCGCACGCTGTCCCTACGGAGCTCTCTTGAGCTCCGTAGGCACAGCGCACGCGCGCCGCCCTCCGCGCATGCGCAGTGCCTACGGACCTCAAGAGAGCTCCGAGGCACTGCGCATGTGCGTGAGATTTACGCGCACTGCGTGCGCAGTGCCTACGGACTTCTCTTGCGGTCCGTAGGCACAGCGCATGCGCGCTCGCCGCTCCCGCGCGCATGCGCTGTCCCTATGGAGCTCTCTTGAGCTCCGTAGGCACAGCGCATGCTTGCGGAGGGCGACAGGCGTGCGCTGTGCCTACGGAGCTCAAGAGAGCTCTGTAGGGGATAGCGCACGCGCGTCTCCCCTCCCGCGCTCTCTAGAGCTCCATAGGGACAGCGCATGCGCGGGCGGGCAACGCAGCAGCAGCACGGACGGCGTCGGCCTCCGCGCATGCGCTGTGCCAACGGAGCTTTGTAGGCACAGCGCATGCGCGCGGAGATAAGGCTCTCCTAGCGCTTCCTGGTGCCCGCTGCCGCCCCACGCACGGGCGTTGCAGAGGGCGGGCGCGTGGGAACGCATAAAGAGTAAGGCCAGGGGCCCAAAAGTTATGTTGGGGGCGCTGAAATAATTTTCGCCTACCATGCGAAATTATCTCAGACCGCCCCTGGTCATTGTTTTGAATTTGTGGAAAAGTTTATCTTAAGCCAAGCATCAGTCCATAGGTACTATGCTACAGAAATTCATGGGGCTCAAAAGAGTCCGTTAACAGTACAAAAAGAAGAAGCAGCAGCAGCAGTGTGCAAGCCCATTAATGCAGAATTTGGAGGGGGGGAAAAGCAGAAACAAGCCCACCACTCACTCAAGGCATTCTAGAAAACCACTCCAATGTCTTTGGAACAAAAAGGCGGAGGCAGCAGCAGCAGCATCAACAAGAGGAATGTGTTTCTCAACATGGCTATGCTTCATTCCACCTGCTAAAATAATCTTAATAGTTCAAAACATGAAAGCCCCAGCACAAAGGAGTGTATGCGAGCAGGACGAAACCAAAACCCACCTGATGCTCTGGAGGTAAAAAGAAAAGAGGGACATTCACAGCCTGAAAAATGGAAGAAAAAAAGAGCATTTGGGAGAAAGAACGGAGACGTCATCCCAAAACGGGATCAAGCATTTTTGATGAGGGGGGAAAATAGCAGCAGCTAAAGCAGGCAAGGTCAACTTTGGCCCTCTCTCCAGGTCTTTTGGACTCCCAACTTCCATAATTCCTAACCGCCGGTAGTGAAGAGACATGGGGTGGAATAATTGAAATCTGTGATATTTGTTTAGCAATATCCGCTAATAATAACTTCAGTGATATTTGGTAATGATAACTGCTTAACAAGTATGCTTAACAATAAATTCATAATGTGTATTAATCACTGCTTTGGTTTGCAAACAACACTGTGTATTGATAATTGTCCAATAGCTTAACAATAATGCCGATTGATATTGATCATGGCTCTGCCGTTCAACTGAAAGGTAGTTTTAGTTAAGAAGGGGCAGCAAGGAACTTCAAAAGAACAGATTTGGTGAGCTGCTTTGCTAAGACTTCAAAGCTAAGTACAGGGTGATGTCGCAGGGAGGGAAAACTAGTTGACACAGCAAGGCCATCAATCTTCTCATAGCTGATGGGAATAAACTAGGAGGCTCATTAACTAGCACAGAGATAATGGCTTTGTGGCGCATGTTCACAGGAAGGTAAAAGTTTCTCCAAGAAACCAAAGTTAAATTGCCTATGAAAATAGAAGCTGGACCAAGGTGTGGCGTGGCACTTCCTTTTGCCAAGTAGGCTGTTAGAAATTGTGGGATTTGAAGTCCAAAACATCTAGAGCAGGGCTGCCCAGGAAGTCGGTCGCAATCTACCAGTCGATCCCGGGACTGAAGGAGGTCGATCCCAGCCGGATGGGGCGCTTCTCAGAGGGGGGCGGAGCAAGGCCGTGCCAAGCCCGGCCCCTGGCTTCGGCACTCCCAGCAGCTTCTCCAGGCCTGAGGATGGCAGTGCCAAGCCAGGCTTGTGCTAGCTATGCCACCACTGGCTTGGCATTGCCATCCTCAAGCCTGGAGAAGCTGCTGGGAGCACCAAAGCCTAGGGGGAGAGGCGGGGCTTGGTGCAGCCTGGCTCCTCCCCCCTCTGGCTTCCGCTCTACCAGCAGCTTCCCAGGCTTGAGGATGGTGATGGCAATGCCAAGCCAGTGGTGGCATAGCTAGCACGAGGCTGGATTGGCACTGCCATCCTCAAGCCTGGAGAAGCTGCTGGTAGAGCTGAAGCCAGGGGGGGGTGGAGCCAGGCCGTGCCAAGCCCCGCCCCTGCTCCTCCCCTCTCCAGCCTTGAGGAGGTAGGTAGATCTTTCTGACTTGGTTTTATTATAAGTAGCTCGCGTGCTGAAAAAGTGTGGGCACCCCTGATCTAGAGGGAGGATCAAAGTTTGCCCATGCCTGGTTTATAGATTAAAGACTCCTAGAAAAGTGCAAATAAAGGCAATCATATGGTGATAATGGCAGCCAGGCTACTCTATGTGCAAAAACTGACAATTGGGGAGGTTGATTGACCCATTTGTGTCGTCTTTCCGCTTCAGCGACTGAGGGGGGAAGGGAAGATGCCTGAGGCTGTTAGGAATTGTGGGAGTTGAAGTTCAAAACACAGGCCTGCCTCAACGACACAGTAAAGTGGGAACAGCCCCCATGACGTGGCTTCGGCATAATTCTGCCTTACTATACTGGAGTCCTTTCAAATATATAGGAAGGGGGAAAAGATGTTGGAATTCAAGGTATCTCACTCAAAAGTATGTACAGCATGGAAAGCATTTCACTTTAAATAAGGTCTCTCTTTCTCTCTCTCTCTCTCTCTCTCTCTCTCTCTCTCTCTCTATCTATATATATATATATAGTATATAAACAAAATCTATCACGAATCACTTTTGCACATGCGCTGCGGAGGTTTCAAAAAAACCAGAAGACTTACTGCAAAAGCAAGCAATTTCCTGCCCTTTACGCTCATTTAGAAATCAGTACTAAATGGCAAAGGTAAACTGGGTTGCCTGAAAGCGGCACTCACTCTCCGCATGCAATGAAGGGACTCAGGTCAGAAAAGGAAGCCATGGGAGTCTTCAAACGCACTTTGGATTCGGGAGGTTATTCTTTTTTTTGTACAGATCACTTTGATTGACTGAAACCAAGGAACAAGAGCCCTGTTTGGAGGCAGGGAAACCAGGCTCTGTTCTTGGATCGCCCTTTCAGGCTCCAAACCTGAATCGCACCTTGATTCTTTCCTTGCTTTTGACTCATGAGCGACTTCTTAGCAACTGCATCTGTTGGGTGGTATATGTTGCTCAAATGTGGCCCTTGCTCTCAAACTTCAGACTTCCTGCCTGAACGCAGAGACCACTTCCCCCTTCTTCTTTCCAAGTTTTTAGGTAGTTATTACTTTTTAAGAAGGATTCTCTGCCTGAGGAGGCCTTACATACTGACATGAGAGTCAGCATCGGGGACTATTCTATCAGAGTCAGCTAACTTCCTTTTCTCTGGGATGCTGTGCACTTTCCTAGCTGTCTGGCCATATTCCAGAAGCATTCCCTCCTGACATTTTGCCCACATCTATAGCAGGCATCTTCAGAGGTTGAGGAGTCTGCTGGAAACTAGGCAAGTGGAATGTCCAGGGTGGGAAAAAGAACTATTGTCTGTTGGAGTTAAGTGCGAATGTTGCAACTGGCCACTTTGATTAGCATTTAATGGCCTTGCAGCTTCAAAGCAAATGCTCCGTTCAGCAAAGGACAAGAGGGATACTCTCACCTCTACACACCTCTGTTGTGGACAACAACTCTCCACAGGAACTGTCAAACGCAGCAAGGCTCAAACACGAATCAAGGAACATGAAAGGCACTGCAGACTAACTCAACCTGGACACAGCATATAATTGGAGAACACAGAAATGCTGGGCCACTTTCACAGCCACCATGTCAGTCTACACAAAGAAGCCATTGAAATTCACAAGAAACATGAAGGAAGAGAGCATGAAAATGAACAAAATCTGGCTACCAGTATTTTTTAAAAAACTCTAAAAATTAGGACAGTAAAAAAAACACACTTAAAAATAGGGGAATTCCAGACAGGAAACAACCAGGGCTAACTAGCAACTCACAACAAAGAATTCCCCTAGGTAGGAAGCAGCCAGGCTTTGAAGCTACAAGGGCATTCAATGCTAATCAAGGTGGCCAATTGCAACATTCACACTTGCCTCAAACAGACAAGAGTTCTTTCGCCCACCCTGGACATTATCCCACAGATAGATAGATAAGATAGATAGACAGACAGACAGACAGACAGACAGACACACATCCCATTTTCCTAGTTTCCAGCAGACCTCACAACGTCAGAAGAGAGTGCTTCTGGAGCCTGGCCATGCAGCCCGGAAAACTCACAGCAACCCAGTGATTCCGGCCATGAAAGCCTTTGACAACACATTCCTTTTCTCTATCTACTCTTTTATAAAATTATTACCTGCAACAATAAAAGTTTTGCCTTTTTGAACCTCGCCAGAGCATCCAGCATATCTTATCTCTTACCACAATCTCACAGGTCCCACTGGCCATGCTGCGCTCTACTCTGCTAGAGATACCAAATATTCCTATAGTCCTGAGCTCTCAGTTGTTAGTGCATAAGGGTGCGGAAGTACAACGGTCAAAGCACTTCTTTGTTAACGCTGGGCAAAGCTTAAGGGTCAGTGCAGCCTGCCCTGGCACAATACTATGGAACCCTGGGAGTTGTGGTTTGACATGTTCTTTACCTTTCTCTGCATCACCAACCTACAACTCCCAGGGTTCTATAGAACCGATCTATGGCCGTTCAAGTGTTGTCAAATTGCATCCATTGTGCGCCTTAAGAAAGTGCCTGGCATGAGCCAGACTTTGAAGAAGCTATCATGCTCCTCTTCTTTCCTATCACAAAACATATTAATATTACTACTTCTTTTCACAATTGCAGAATTCTGATGACTGCTAGAGAAATATCAGCCCCACATTTCCTGGGGTTAGGGGAACAGGGTCATAAGGGTCGAGAGAACACCTCTCTAGGAATTCATTAGTCTTCCAGAAGAATTCCATGATTGACTTCTGCTGGAAGTGAACCATACCCCTGTACAGGAGGACCGAGGATGCATCTACACTGCCATGCAACGCAGTTTCATACTGCAGCTTAACTGAATTCTATAGCAGTGTAAAGGTTCCTAGAAACCTCTAAGTCCTCCCACATGACCAGGGGAAGTTGACCACAAGGTGAGACTGGAGGAGCTAGAGCGGGTCTGGGCCAACTGGGACCCTCTCTCCACATGTTTTTGACTTCAACTCCCACCATTCCTAACAGGCTCCTTCCTTTCTCCCTCAACCGCTTAAGCATTATAGCTATCTATTTATTGAGACCTGAAAGTAAGCATCTCCTAGGTCTATCCCTCCATCATCTAGCTTAAGTGGCTGAGGGGGAAAAGGAAAGCGCCTGAGGCTGTTAGGAATGGTGGGAGTTGAAGTCCAAAACACCTGGAAAGAGGGCCCAAGTTTGCCCATGCTTGAGCTAGAAATTCCTAGAAATCGAAATCTTATCTACAAAAGTCAAAATGCAAAAAGAATGTATTTGGAAACATCTGCAAACAGTTGCGCAAATTTTGTTTTTTCCTCCAGGATGCAATCCAATATGGAAGAAATGAATTAATTGTTCTTATTTGTCCAAAAGTTGGGAGCATTTCTTTGGGGCGGGTGGAGGCAAAATGGGCACGCAGCCACATTTGACAACCCTGAAGTTCATAGTGACCCTTTTATATCTGGATTTTGTTTCCTTTCTGCCCAGAATCCCAACGAAGCAGGTACTCTTAAGCGCCAAAACAGAGGTGCTGTGGTCTTGGGATGAGTCAAAACCTCCCATTTATGCAGCTTGCCACTCCTGTTTGACTGACTGCCGAGTAAACTTCATAAGGTAAGAAAAATCCAATACACAAAAAAGCACCTTTCAGAAAAGTAAGATTTAAATAGCAAGAGGTTTCTTTGCCCCCCAATACTACAAAACAACACGGACAAAACTAGAAAACCTTAATTACTGAAGTCTACTCATAAACACACCAATAAAATTAAGACTTGATGGTACAGTAAAGATACCGACACTCAAAACAACAGCAAGGAAGCGGAATGTTTTGTCAGTCCAATACAGATCACCCTTATCCGGGTGTTTCTTCCAGCCGCCAAGAACTGAATTTAGAAACCTGGCATTCAGCGGATGCAAGGTGGAAGCCATGGAGACGTCTACTGGATTTGTTCTTGGTTTGTTTTAAAAACCGACAATGGTTGGCGTGGCAGATCAGCTCTGGACAAAGTTTCCAGAACTTGCCTTAATACATTTCAGTTCACTTTATGGCAAACTTGGAGGAATCCCCCAACAGCCTGTCTCGTCCTCCATTGACAAAACAGTACCGCTTCCACATACATACGCAGTATAGGGAACACATACACACATGTACATACATACATATATATATTATATTAAATTAATGCAAACAGGAGTTGTTGTCTTGGTTCATTTGTTCCACGTGACACAGTGCATGGAGAGGCATCGACTCAGCCAATGGAGGAAGGAAGGAAAGGAGGGAAGAGGGCTACAGCGAGCGCCAGATCAGTCCATTCTTACTGGGCTCCAGGAAATCCTCAACCAGGGCCTCGATGAGTTTCTGCAGGTCCTCTTCCAAGAAGGCTGTGTCACTGAAGAGCAAAATAAAGGCTCAAAGTCAATAAAGGGACTCTAAATCTCACACCAACTTCGCAACGGCTAGGAGGGGTTTTTTTTGTTTGTTTTTTTACACATTAAAAATTAGTGCAACTATGTGGTGGACATGGGACAAAGCCAAAAAAATTGAAAATTGTCCAAGGGATGATTAAAAAGTCCATACATTAATGCATAGTACTAAATGTTAATATGAACTGTAGAAAATTACAAGTACTACAAACACTAGGAACCAATAATCATATAGAAGTTCACAATATATTATAGTTGGTCGGTAAACCAACAGAACACATTCTGGTGGAGGACGAGACAGGTCATACCTGTCCAGGGATGACCTGGCCACGGTGAGCCAAGCGATGGTCATCTCGAGATTGGACTACTGTAACGCCCTCTACGTTGGCCTTCCCCTGTCGACAATCCGGAAACTCAAGCTGGTGCAGAATGCCGCTGCTCACTTGCTGGTGGGAGCACCAGTGAGGGAGCACATTACTCCCATTCTACGGCAACTGCACTGGCTTCCCATCGAGTACCGAATTGCCTTCAAGGTGTTGGTTCTAACCTTTAAGGCCTTACACGGTCTAGGGCCTGAGTACCTGAGGGACTGCCTTACCCCGTATGTTCCCCCGAGATCACTACGCTCAGAAGAGCAGAATTTGCTACTTGTTCCATCGATCCGCTCTTGCCACCTTTCCACAACCAGGCAGCGAGCCTTTTCGGCTGCGGCCCCTGTGTTGTGGAACTCCCTTCCTGACGACACTCGAGCGATCCCTGAGCTCGCCCCTTTTCGGAGGGCTTGTAAGACCGCCCTCTTTAGATTGGCTTTTAATTAATCTCATCTGGCCTGGCGTGTTTTATACCCTGAGTTCAAGGAATCCACAGGTTTCCATGGATTTTTTTTACTACTGAGACAATGTTCTATATTATGTTTTATTGTATGTTATATGTTTTTATTATATGCTGTATGTTTTATTGTATGTTGTGATCTGCCCCGAGCCTGCAGGGAGGAGCGGAATATAAGATTGAATGAATAAATAAATAAATAAATATTAAGGATCTCTAACATAGAGAATAATATTCATAAGGCAAAGAAATTCTGAGCCCACACAGAACCAGACCATTCCAGATTCAATACCATACAACGTGTGCATCTGAAAATTGTGTCTACGCTTTGATCTGTGGGTGTGGCCAAATTTACGTGGGCCAATCGACACGGCCCCTGAGAACAAGGGTATCCGAACATCGTTCGAGAATAAGAAACCGAATGGATAATTCCATACTATATAAGCATTTTCTGACTTCTGGCCATGGACCATGCTAAATTTACGGGATTGGAGCGAGTGTTTACACCTCTCCATGGAAACAGCCACAACAATTTAATTAGGTGTGAAGCCCGCTGGATTTCCCTGCTAAAATCTGAGCACCCATATGGTCTCAATGAGCCTCTCTCCCTCAACGCACTCCTGACGTAAATTACATCTGACCTGGGTTACTTTATTTAGGTTACGGTTAGCTCCTCCTTACCACCTTCGGGTCCGCAGGATAGATTGCGCCAACGATTAACTTGAGCATGGTATAGTACGAATCTTAATATAATTTTTGACTCCTTTTTGTAGAAATTGAACTGAATGGTTAATTATTGATGTTATTTACAGAATTATGTTATCCTGTGACACACCATCTGTATTATGCACCTTTGCCGCTTGATAAAGCCGACCCATGGTGAAACGGATCGGGCCCTGCAGCTCTACCGTTGCGGTGTGCCCGGCGTCCTGTGAGATTCCAACCGGAACATCATTCTTCGCCTCCGCCAAAGCACTTACCTTGGATTACAAATGGGTCGGTCCCAAACACGCATTGGCGTGTCTTTCTTGTGAAGGCGATATTGATACTATTAACTGTGGATTTTCCTGTGCTAGTATTTACTTGAACATTGTTGACTAACTCTTCTGTCCAGGACTTTTTCCTTCACTCCTGTGTGGACAACCTTATTACCGAGGTACTGTGCTCTAGGCAGTGCATTATTGTATACTGTTTGTGATTTTTGCATTATGAATATTATTCTCTATGTTAGAGATCCTTAATATGAATGTGTTCTGGTGGTTTACCGACCAACTATAATATATTGTGAACTTCTATATGATTATTGGTTCCTAGTGTTTGTCATACATTAATGCAGGCATGTGCCAACTTCGGCCCTTCCTCCAAGTGTTTTGGGCTTCAACTCCCACAACATTTAACCCACATCTTTGGAAGGCATCCTCAGATGCATCTGAGGATGCCTGCCATAGATGTGGGCAAAATGTCAGGAGAGACATGTCATGGCCATACAGCCCGGAAAACTCAGAGCAACCCACTCCTATTTGTTTAGAAAACAGTCTTGCTGCATTCAGAGATTTTCCTCATAAGCAAAAGTGCACTGAATTGCAGTTTTAGTAGTTATTCAGTAGCTTCTGGAATTGATTGTGCCTTCTATATAGTGTTGCCCTGACACTCGTTAACTGTGAAGGAGGAGAGAGAAAAACTGGAGGTTTCAAAATGCAGAGTCTGTTAGTGACCCGAGGGAATTGCAGGCCAAAGAGACCCTTATTCCTGCGTTCGTTCCCAAGCAACAGACAGTGAAGATTGTAGTTCCCATGTGAAATGACCTTCAGTTGATAGGAAATTTTCCCATGATGACAGATTAAGTCTCCTGACAGAGGGAGTGAAAGATAGATTAATTAGGCATTCTGAGAGAGACTGTGAGAAGTCCTTGAAGCCCAGGTGTGTTCGGCATGATCTCATGGCTTCAATTAGGCTTGGGCTTCAATTAAGTGGTGTTTACTTGGTGTCTCTCAGAGGAGACAATGTTGCCTTAAGGAAGTGAATTCTGTCTTGGCTTGTCAAGTTCTTGTTCAAGTTCATGATTCCTGTGTTTGCCTATGTTCCTGGAAGAGTTTGTTTTGGATAAACTTCCTGTTTTCATGCTTATGGATTTATGCCTGAGTTTTCGGCTCTCTTGATTTCATGTATTTTTTATTTATTTACTTACTATATTTATATCCTGCCTTTCTCTACCCCAGAGGGGATTCAAGTCGGCTTACAGACAGGCAATATTTCAATGCCTTCACAACAATATACAGTTAAAATACATTGTAATTAAATGTGACTTGCCATTTATGGACTACTACTGCTTTGTATATGGACTGCTGCTATTTTGTACTTCCTTCTCTGCTACTCTTTTGGAAAATGCCCTTTCCCCCTTTGCACATGCTGTAGTTAGTACTACTGGACTCTGGTGTGGTGCTGGGTGAAAAGGTGTCTCAAGGCTAGAGTGCATCGGATTTGCATTATGAAGCAAAGTAGAACCCTATACGGTTCTGGCCCAGCTTACTTGTCTGAACGCATCTCCCTCTACGTCCCGCCTCGCAGTTTAAGTCGCCCTGAGTCCCCTTGTGGGAGAAAGGCAGGGTAGAAATAAAGTAAATAAATAAAAATAAATAATCATCTGGGGAGGCCCTGCTTTTGCTCCCGCCAGCGTCGCAAATATGTCTGGTGGGGATGAGAGACAGAACATTCTCGGCTGTAGCCCCGCCTGTGGAACTCGCTTGCCAACGAGGTAAGATCAGCTTCATCCCTCTTGTCTTTTAGGAAGAAATTGAAATCATGGTTCTGGGACAAGGCTTTTGGACAGCAGGCATAAATAGCACTTTAGATATGGAATCCAACTGGAATGGTGATATGGCTGTTAATACTGTTTTTATTGTTTTAATTAATGTTCTATTTATTGTTTTAATTGGTGTTATATGTAATGGCATTGAATTGTACCAAATGTAAGCTGTCCTGAGTCCTCCTTCAAGGGTTGAGAAGGACGGGGTAGAAATACTGGAAATAAATAATAATAATAATATGAAAAGATGGCAGAAATTGTACTTGGTGTGCAATTGGTCATACAAGCTGTTTTATTTTTGTAGCAATCTAAATTGAAGATTATGAAGACATTGAGTACTTGATTGTGCTTTGCTTTATATACAATGTACAATTGATTATTATTTGCCATATTTATATCCTGCCCTTCTCAACCCCAAAGGGGATTCAGAGCGGCACACAAAGGCACAATTCAGTGCCATACATTACATACAATGCAGATCCTGCAAATAAATATATATATACATATATTAAAACAACCGTTAAAAAATATCAACAGTAAAATTATTAAAATCATATAATCCAGTATCATAGTGCAGGTTGTTCCAGTCATATTGAAAAGTACTCGATTTCTTCCTAATCTTAAACTGGTTTCCAAAACAATTCAAAGAGAGGAGAAATAGAAATGCTCACCCCCTCCTCCCTTTGGATTTGGACCACATTGAAATTCGTATATACTTTCTGTCCCTAGATATCCCGGACTCAGACCTGAATCCACTACCCTATAGCTTCAGGAATGCCATCCAATCTTCCCAAGGAAGACACACAAAAAGAAAAAAAGAAAGGTTTCTCACCTCTGTTCAGGTGGCGCACACATCTCTGCGTAATATTTGATCTTTGGTTCTGTCCCACTTGTCCGGAGGGTGGCGACGCAGCCGTTTTGAAAGGTGAAGGTGATCATCTGGCTGTTTTTACTCACGGGGAGCACCTGCCATAACACAAAACAGAGGAGCAGAAGTCAAAAGGGTACACAATATAACCACAGCAATACCTGCTACAGCAGGCATGGGGAAACTTTGGCCTTCCCTCCAGGTGTTTTGGACTTCAGCTCCCACAATTCCTAACAGCCAGTAGGCTGTGAGGGCCAGAGTTTCCCCATGCCTGCGCTACAGTTTCCCCGGAGTCACTGCACAACTGTCATGGGATATGATGTATGGTTTGAATGGAAATGTATGAAAGCTGTATAGTTGGGAGTCTATATAGCCTGAAGATGCCATCCTAAGCAATGAAGCCTCAGAAACCACATTAAAAGTTGCCGATGAATATAAGAAAAAAAATTATAATAAAACTCCTTTATGGATCTCACCTATGGAAGCGCACCAAAGAAGATTATTGTGCTGGGCGGTGTGGCCTACATACAAAGATATATTAGTTAAAAATACATCCAATTTAAAAACACATGAGGAATTGAAAGATACATATAGTAAGCTCTCATGGCTATGTTATTTACAGATTAAGGAACTTTACAACAAGGATAAGAAAGTTGGATTTAATTTAGAGGAAAAAATCTGGGATAAGATTTTAGAAACCAGAAAAAAGGTAATTACTAAAATATATAATATATTGTTAGAATGGGCAACAGAAACAGAAGAAGTAAAGATCTGTATAATTAAACGGGCCGAAAATCTCAGAAGACCAGTACATTTTAAGAAGTGGGAATAGATTTGGAATAAAAAATTGAAATATACCTATGTGACAGACTTAAAAGAAAACTGGCTCAAAATGTTTCATAGGTGGTATATGACCCCTATGAAATTAGCCCAAATGAATAAAGATATCTCAAATAATTGTTGGAAATGTCAAGAACACGAAGGTAGTTTCTTTCATATCATTGTAGGGCAACCACGAAATATTGGACAGAAATCCATAGGGAATCTTAAAAAAAAAATTAAAAATGAATTTTAAGGGGAAAAAAGGAATATTATCTTTTGGGGATTACGGATTCAGATTTGAATTTAGATAAGAATACAGACAAACTATTTACATACATGACGACTGCAGCGAGAATTTCCTTTGCCAAACTCTGGAAACAAGAAAAAAATCCCAGAAATTGAAGACTGAATAACTAAATTAAGGGAGATTAAAGACACTGATAAATTAACTTTTTTCTTGAAAAAACATTGGGTTAAATCTATTAAAGGAACAAACTGGGAGCTCTTCCAGGATTATGAGAAGACAATCAGAAGATAGTAAGACTTAGAACAATTAGGGTAGAAACCATTCAAACAAAGAAACAGAAGAAATCTCAAGCTTGGAATGGAAGTCAAGAACTTTTTTTCCTTACTTTTTTTCTTATATCCATATTTTTCTAGCTTTCCTATTTATTTTTAAATTGTTCCACCACTTTTATGTGAAAACTTTTGGAGTTCCTACTTTTCTATTTTTCTATCAGTCTAAATGTTCCCCCACTTTCCATGTAAATGTTATTTTTTTCCCTTTTTCAGGTTAACACTCAATAAAAATTTATTCAAAAAAAAGAGTTGCCGATGAGAACTGAATTATCAGAGATACATGTTTAACTCTGTGGTGGAAAACAACATGTTCACATTACCAAAGACAATTTGACACTTTTAAATTAAGGACGCAAACAAGGCTCCTTGCCTTAGAAGGAAAACGAACTATCACTTCAAGAAGAAAAGTCAACATCTGTCCAGGAACTGATGGAGTCAGGACGTTTTCGTTGGAGAAAACACCTGTCAATGAATTGAATTGTATGAAAATTGTATGGTTGGAGGTCTATAAAGTCTGGAGATGCCATCCTAAGAAATAAAGCCTGGAAAACTACATTAAAAGTTGCTGATAAGAACTGCTGACACTGACAACCAGAGACAAATGATTAACTCTGTGGTGGAAAACAACATGTTTACATTACCAGAGACAATGACTCCTTTAAGTTACGTTAAGGAAGCCAACAAGACTCCTTATTTAAGAAAGAAAACTATAACTTTACGAAGAAAAGGAACTGATGGAGTCTGGATGTTTCAGCTGGGGAAAACACCTGTCATCCATTTACAACTTTCAGAATCACATCAACAGAAATACTGCTATATAAGAGACACTTTACTATTCCAAATTTGTGGGAGACAGGAGGAGTCTGGTAGACCTGCCGATCTTCTCCAAGGGATGGAGGAAGATGGTGTATTCGCAGAATGGCAGATTTGCAGGGAACACAATCTTGCCTATGTTCAGGGTCTTGGAAGGAAGAAGAGATGGCAATGTATGCATGATGAGGAGTGAATGTGTATATGTGTGTGAATGCTGAGTAAATGGAATTCCCCTTGTTTGTGTACTCAATGTAGCTACAGAGTCTGTGTGTCTACTTTCTTTCTCGGTGTTTATTTATTTTCCAGCATTTTTTTTTAATGCTCTTCTCAACCCCCGAGGGGGGGACTCTTGTGGCATACTCTGACTCATCGTGAATGAAATAAAATAACCTTTTAAATGTTTTTTTATGTTTTTAATGTTTTAAAAGTATTCACGATGCAACTCACCGACTTCTTGTTCAATCGGCTAGTGTCGTACCCAGTGGTCACATCCCGAACGTCCAATATACTGTAAGCGCCACAAGATGCAGGGTACGAATTAGGAGAACCGAAGTTCCGGAGCCTCTCGAATATCCTTTTGATGGTGGTCGGATCGTAGCACAGGAAATAGGAGGTTCTTGAAATGTGATAGCCATACCTGAGAGAGACATACATGAAGGTGCAGATAACAAGATACAGTGAAGCTCTGACGTAAGAGTGATCCAACTTACGAGTTTTTCCAAAATACAAGGCATCACTCGACTTGTTTTTTGGTCCAAGTTACAAGCTAGTTCCCAGGAGGGAGGAGGGAGGCCCAGGGCAACAGCAGCAGCGGTGGTTGTAAAGCAACATGGAGACCAGTTCCTTCCTCTGAAATCTTGCCTCCTCCTGCACTTCCTGCATCTTGTGCAGACTCCCATCCGAGTCCAAACCAGGGCAGGCCCGGCTTAGTGCTCAAAATCAGGACAAGGAAGAGAGCTAAGGTGATGGAAGAAGCAAAGAATCCACAAGGAGGGAGGCATTTATCAGTGGGAAAAGAGGCACAGAGGACCTCCCATTGGTTTTTGTCTATCTCAGGCATGGGCTAACTTTCTAATGTGGGGGCCACATGCTAGCACTCCCTGCTATGAGGACTAGCTGCCTGGTGATGGAAGAAAGGAAGGGAAGGAGGAAGGAAAGAGAGAGAGGGGAGGAAGGGAAGGATGGAAGGAGAAAAAAGGAGAGAGGGAAAGAGGGAGTAAAGAGGGAGGGAAGGAATGACAAAAGGTTATGAATGACAAAAGGGAAGGAAGGAAAGAAGGGAGGGAGGGAGAGAAGGAGGAAGGAAAAAGAAAAGGAAGGAAGGGATGAAGAGAAGGATGAAAGGAAGGGAAGGCTAAAGACGGAAGGAAGGAAGGAAGGAAGGAAGGAAGGAAGGAAGGAAGGAAGGAAGGAAGGAAGGAAGGAAGGAAGGAAGGAGAAAGAGGGAAGGATCAAAGAACAGAAGGGAAGAATGGAAGGAAAAAGAGGGGAGGGAGGTAAGGAGGAAGGAAAGACAAAAGGGAGGGAAGGAGAGAAAGATGAAAGGAGGAAAGGGAAAGGGAAGGGAGGGAGGAGAAAGAGGAAGGAAAGAAGGAAAAAAGGAAGGGAAGGACAAAGAGGGAGGAAAGGAGGAAAGAAAATGAATGAAAGTGAAAAGGAAGGAATGGCCTGAAAAAAAGAGCCTAAGAGGAGGAGGGCCTGAAAAAAGATCCCAAGGGGCCGCAACCGGCCTCCGGGCCTGGGTGTGCTCATACCTGGTCTATCTGGTTTGGAAGAGTGAAGATTGTTTGTTTTCTTCAAAGTACCTTTTATATATTATTTTGTTATTGTTATTTATAAAGTACTTAAAAACAGTAACAAAGAAATTGGTGTGGTTTTCAGGGATCTGGTATGAATTAATAGCATTTCAATGGGAAATCCTGCTTTGAGATCAAAGTGATTTGAGTTAAGAGATGGGTCACAGAACGAATTAAACTCTTAAGTCAAAGCTACACTGTTCATGGCAAATCTGGGATTGGAGGGGATATGAGTTTTAAAGGCTATTCTAAGTGTATTTATTGTATTTTAATTCTGTTTTTACCACACTGTTACTATTTAATAATTAATTTTTGTATTGCACTTTTTAAAAATTGTCTAGCGTGGATTGTTAGCCGCCTTGAGACCTCACTAGTGGGGAGAAAGGCAGGCTATAAATAAAGATAATAATAGTAATGATAATGTACTGCTCCAGAAGCATTCTCTCCTGACGTTTCACCCGCATCTATGGCAGGCATCCTCAGAGGTTGTGAGGTATGTTGGAAACTGAAAAGTGGAGTTGATATACCTGTGCAATAATGTCCAGGGTGGGAGAGAGAACTCATCTGTTGGAGGTAGGTGTGAATGCAGCAACTGGCCATCTTGATTAGAACTGAATGGCCTTGCAGCTTCAAAGGCTGGCTGCACCCTGCCTGGGGGAATCCTTTGTTGGGAGGTGTTAGCCAGCCCTGATTGTTTCTTCTCTGGAATTCTCTTTTTTTGAGCGTTGTTCTTTATTTACTGTCCTGTTTTAAGAGTTTTTTAAATACCAGATTTTGTTCATTTTCACGGTTTCCTCCTTTCTGCTGAAATTGTCCACATGCTTGTGGATTTCAATGGCTTCTCTGTGTAGCTGCAAGGCCATTAAATGCTAACATACACACTTGCCTCCAACAGACAAGATGTCTTTCTCCCTCCCTGAACATGATTGCAGAGATATCAAAACCTCACTTGCCTAGTTTCCAATAGACCCCTCAACCTCCGAGGATGCCTGCCATACATGCAGCCGAAACGTCAGGAACTGAATGCTTCTGGAACATGGCCATGAAGCCTGGAAAACTCACAGCAACCCAGTGGTTCTGGCCATGAAAGCCTTCGACAACACAATTAATAATGGATTTTGTCACCAGAAAATCTATAGAAAGCTAAGCAAAGGCCACCACTAGACAGCAGGGGATGAGAAAGTGGCCTGCCTATGTGCATGCCTGCTCCAGCTGTGGAATCAAGGAGATCCAGTGCCACAGGACTTACGTCTTATATATTTCCGTGAGTTGGTGCGCCAGCGTTTGGTTCTTGGTGTCCAGATACGCGGCCATTTCCGCTATCACCACGGCTGCACTTACGCCATCTTTGTCCAACACAGAAGTGCCACACATGAAGCCTGAAAATGGAAACACAAGCCGCTCTCAAAATATTGATGCACCAGCTGTGGCCAACCTTCCCCCTACCCTTTCTCTCCTTTTCTTTCTCTCTTTCCTTCCTTCCTTCGCTTCCTCTTCCCTTTCTTCCCACCTTTTCTTTCCCTTCCTCTTTCTCCCCTTTCTTCTTTCTCTACCTATTCTTGGACTGCAACTCCCAGCCGTCCTTCTGATTGATTGATCTATCTACCTACTATCTATCTCTATCTAATCTATTTTATCTATCTGGAGGATTGCTGGGAGCTGTGGTCCAGAAATAGGAAATGGGAGATATGCACAGATTGGTATGCTCTCAAAGAAAGCCAAGGAGAAGCAAGCTTGCACCTTGGAAGCAGTGCATTTGGAGCATCCTCCTCTCCTAAAAGGCCTGGTCTAGGAGATGCTGGGAGCTGCCGTTTTTGCGCATGCACTGTAGTCATTTAGATTTTGGGGTTTTTAAAGTCCTTTCTGTTGTGTTTTTTGGGGCGGGGGGTATGAGTCTGTTGGTCTGTTGGGGATGTGGTGTCAAAATGTTATGTCAATTCACCTAGTGCTAATTGCATGGTATACTATTGTATGTTTTTTTTGCCAGGGGGAGTTGTTTCTGCGCATGAGCTGTAGTGTCTTTTTGCTTTTTTGGCTTTTTTAATCACTTCTGCTGTGTTTTTCAGTATTTTATGAGTGATGGTCACTCATTAGCCTGAGAGGTGTCTTGTATCCAAATTTGGTGTCAATGCAACCAGTGTTTTTTGAGTTATGTTAATCCCACAAATAAACATTACATTTTTATTTATATAGACTAGCCGTCCCCTGCCAAGTGTTGCTGTGGCCCAGTCTGTTGTGTGTGTATATGTGTGTGTATACATTTGTGTATATGTGTATATATGTGTAGTTGCATATATGTATGTGTATGTGGTTTTGCACATGCATTGTTGGGTGGGTGGGTTGGCTTTTAAAGTCCCTTCCGCTGTGTTTTCCAGTGTTTTTATGAGTGATGGCCACTCATTGGCCTGATAGGTGTCTTGTGTCCAAATTTGGTGTCAATTCATCCAGTGGTTTTTGAGTTATGTCAATCCCACACACAAACATTACATATTTATTTATATAGATTAGTATTCTTGTTGTCTTTATTTATACCCTATATTTCTATCTCAATTGACAGGCAAAACGTCTCACAACATTTTTTAAAAAGTGGGTCCAGACCCCAAAAGAGGGTCCCTTAATGTTGGGGTCACAAAATATTTGGCAACAGTAAAAGGTTTCCTATTCAATTATTGTTATTTGATGCACAGCAAGAGTGGTACACAGCAAACAAGATCACTCTGCTGGCTTTTGGATTTGATCACACGTCGGACACTTCCCGAGTGCCTAGGACTGTGTGATGTATGGACGAAGAATGTCCTAGCAACGCTTACCTACCCCAGATTCCTTCACTCTTTTCTCCTTTTTTCCTTCCTCCTCCTTTCTCTTCAATTCACTTTACGTTTCACGGTCCCAAAACTTTATATTGTTCCAGGATCATCAAAGTCAGTGAACACTGTCCTCCGAATTCTATGCGCTTACCAATAGACTCTTCAAAGGCGAAGAGGACTTCCTTGCCGCTGTCCAGGAGGTCCTTTATTCGGCTGCCGATCCATTTGAAGCCAGGGAGAGTGTCCTGAAGCAAGACAGGAAGGGACCAGACTTTAGCACAGCCTGGTTTCAAGGTGACAGACAATTGTCTTGTATTACAGCAAGTATTTTTTTTTCCAAAAAAACCCCCTCTTAAAATCAGGACAGTAAATGAAGAACAACACTAAGAAAAGAGGGAATTCCAGATAGGAAACAATCAGGGTCGGCTAACTCCTCACAACCAAGGTTCTCCTCCAGGCAGGAAGCAGCCAGGCTTTGAAGCTGCAAGGCCATTCATTCAATGCTAATCAAGGTGGCCAATTGCAACACTCACATCTGCCTCAAACAGACAAGAGTTCTTTCTCCCACCCTGGGAGAAATATAAACCCCTCTTGCCTGGTTTCCAACAGACCTCACAACCTATGAGGATGCCTGCCACAGATGCAGGTGAAACATCAGGAGAAAATGCTTCTAGAACATGGCACGGCAGCCCAGAAAACTCACAGCAACTGTACAGTTATACAGTTATGCAGACTATATCGATATTCTTAAAGACACTGGACTATGGACTAGTATGTTGAATTTATACAAGTTGTTTATGAGTACACAAGATATGTTATTTTTAAAAGAAGACTTTGTTTTTTATCTCTGAGTGCATAATTTAACTAAGAGGTTTCAAGGAAGTGTATTTATTTATTTACTTTATTTATATTCCGCTCTTCTCACCCCGAAGGGGACTCAGAGCGGATTACAGGTACATACTTTACCAGACAATTCCTGCTGTTTCACAAACACACATATAAATGAACAGAGGCAAACTCTGGCCACCAGGGGGGGCTGACACACTCCTCATCTCTCAGCATTTCCAGCGTCCCTTGTTGTTCTTCCGTATTCCTTAGCATTCCTGGAGTTCTTTAATGGCCTCATAATTCAGTCAAAATTTGCCTCCCCACTTAATGTGGTACCTTTATCACCTACTTGACAGATGCAACTGTCTTTCGGGCTGCAAAGGTCGACAGCAGGTTACACTTAAAGGTCGAGCACCCACCTCGATCTGGGCAGGCCTCGAACTCATGACCTACTGGTCAGAGAGATCTTATGCAGCTGACACTTAGCCAGCTGCGACACATTCCCGGTGTATGTCTTTTGGGCAATTACAATTGCAACCCCCCCCCCCCAAAAAACAACCATCCTCTACTAACCAAATATATTCTTGTAGTAGCACGTCTATATCCTTGGCAGTTTAAATACATGGTTCTTCAGTCTAACACCTGAGTTACCCATGTGCCAATACATGAATGCTTATGAATATCGCTTGTTCAAAAGGTCGACTTCTAACAAGGTCATGCTTTTCTTGATTAGCGGATTTCAAAAGGTGATCTCCAAATGTTCATGGAGATTCACATTTGCCAAACAGATGTGGCATCATTTTTATCTTTTCAATAAGGTTATGGTGCACCTTATTTTCAATAAGGTCATGGAATTTCCAAGAACAACCCACCTTTCTGTTAAGGTGGGATTCAAAGTAGCTTACAATCAAAAAAACATATCAAGCTAAAACATTAAAGTGCAAAAATTAAATAAAAAGTTAAATGAAATATTACTAAAACAATTCAAAACTCTTAAAATGTATCCACACTATCTATCTATCTATCTATCTATCTATCTATCTATCTATCTATCTATCTATGAGAGAATGAGAAACTCCAAATACTTCTGGCTCCAAGCTTTTTGGAAGAGAGAGACACAATTTGGAATTAATTTTAGCATAAGCCTCCATGGATATCATTCCATTTTCTCTGATGAATTGGTTGAATTGATGCTTCCAGGGAAGTGGGCCGAACTCCACAAAGGTCCATATTAAAATAAATCAATCTTAAAGGTATTGTTGAAGGCTTTCATGGCCGGAATCACTGGGCTGTTGTAGGTTTTCTGGGCTGTCTGGCCATGTTCTAGAAGCATTCTCTCCTGACGTTTCATCTGCATCTGTGGCAAGTTTCCTCAGAGGTTGTGAGATCTGTTGGAAACTAGGAAAACAAACCTCACAACCTCTGAGGATGGTTGCCGCAGATGTAGGCGAAACGTCAGGAGAGAATGCTTCTAGAACATGGCCATACAGCCCGAAAAACCTACAACAACCCAATCTTAAAGGTGCTGCTAGGCTCTCTTTGCTTTCATCCACTTTTCTTTCTGATACTGAAAAAGCTAAGAGATTAAAAAATGTTGCTATTAAAAATACCTCTAAATGTGCACTAGGGGGCAATAAAGCCACAAAGACGAACAACAACAACATTTTACAACAGTCATAGGCAAACTTGGGCCTTCCCTCCAGGTGTTTTGTGGACTCCAACTCCCACAATTCCTAACAGCCAATATTACCAAAGAGGATAATGCCTGATCTGCCAACTTGTGCTTTCAGGGAAATGGAAGATATTTGAGTGGTGGAAAAGCAGCCCCAGCCAGCTATTGAAAGCTTCTAACCTGTTTTAAGGTATGCCCATCGAAGGACCATCAGCGCAGGAAAATTGTTTCCTCAAAAAAGCATAACTTCTGACTTCCTGTGATAGATTTTTAGGTCATTCCGTGAGCAAAAAAATGTAGGAATTTCCTTAATAGGTAATTTAGTCCTGCCCTGCAGCATGAGGTATCTGAGGATCAGATCCCATATTATCTGTCAGTGTAGACTCATATAATCCAGTTCAAAACAGATAATCTGGGATCAGATCCTGGGATATATAGAAGGTAGACCCAGCCTCAGTGGCCGTAGCAGATTAAAAGGAATTCCGGGAGCTGAAGTCCAAAATGCCTGAATGACCAGAAATAAATATATCTATGAATCATAGAATCATAGAGTTGGAAGAGACCTCGAGGGCCATCCAGTCCAACCCTATTCTGCCAAGAAGCAGGAAAATTGCATTCAAAGCACCCCCGACAGATGGCCATGCAGTCTCTGTTTGAAAACCTAGATAGAAGGAGCCTCCATCACTCTTTAGGGCAGAGAGTTCCACTGCTGAACAGCTTTCACAGTCAGGAAGTTCTTCCTAATGTTCAGGTGGAATCTCATTTTGAAGCCATTGTTCCATTGCGCCCTAGTCTCCAGGGCAGCAGAAAGGAAGCCTCCTCCCTCCTCCCTGTGACTTCCCCTCACCTCTTGATACATGGCTTTCATCGTGCACCGGGAATGTGGCGCAGCTGGCTAAGTATTAGCTGCATAAGATCTCTCTGACCAGTAGGTCATGAGTTCGAGGCCTGCCTGGGTCGAGGTGGGTGCTCGAACTTTAAGTGTAGCCTGCTGTTGACCTTTGCAGCCCGAAAGACAGTTGCATCTGTCAAGTAGGAGATTAAAGTACCACATTAAGTGGGGAGGCAAATTTTGACTGAATTATGAGGCCATTAAAGAAATCCAGGAATGCTAAGGAATACAGAAGGAACAACAAGGGACACTGAGAGATGAGGAGTGCGTCAGCTCCCCCTGGTGGCCAGAGTTTGCCTCTGTTCGCCTATATGTTGTGTATGTGAAAAACAGCAGGAATTGTCTGCTAGTATGTGTACCTGTAATCCGCTCTGAGTCCACTTCGGGGTGAGACGAGCGGAATATAAAGTAAATAAATAAATAAATAAATAAATGTCTCCTCTCCTCCTTCTCTTCTTCAGGCTAAACATCCCCAGCTCTTGAAGACGCTCCTCATAGGGCTTGTTCTCCAGACCCTTGCTCAGTAATCAATCATTATTACAACCATAGAATTGAATATGTGAACAACCACTATAAAACCACAGAATTGGAGGAGACTTCCAAGGGCCATCCACTTCTGCCATAAAGGAACACACAACCCAAGCCCTCCTGACAGATGGCCACTCAGCCTATGCTTAGAAGCTTCAAGAGGAGGAAGGAGACTCTAATGGACTCCAAGGAAGCAGCAGATTCCACTGCCAAACAACTCTAACCGTCAGGAAGTTCTTCCTAATGCTTAGATAGGATCTGTTTTCCAGCAGCAATATATGCAACATAATGGTTCCACCTTATAGTCTGCAAGAACCCAGCTTTACAAAAGGAGAGAGGAGACAGCAAATGGCTTACTTCAAAGTGAAACCCTTCTTTGTGGGCAATGGCCTTCAGGATCTTGGAGGAGACCGTGGTGGCCAACATGTAAACATCCTTGACGTCGGCGTCTTTCGTGCGGTTCTGCTTCCAAGAGGTAAACATCCACCAACCAAACAGAGCAGCTAGTTCGTTGCCAGTAAAGACTTTCCACCGGCCGCTGCAGAAACAGAAAATGTAGCATTAGATACCTTAAGGAATTCCCAGGAGAAGCCAAAACACAGAAGAAACTTGACTAAACTCTTCTATTGCTTTGAAACTATTCTCATGAGAGAGAGAATAGTTTGAAGGGAGATGTTGACTCTAAGCAGGAATGTGTCCAGAGGAGGGCGACTAAAATGATCAAGGGTCTGGAGAACAAGCCCTATGAGGAGTGGCTTGAAGAGCTGGGCATGTTTAGCCTGAATAAGAGAAAACTGAGTGAAGACACAATGACGGCCATGTATTAATATGTGAGGGGGAGTCCTAGGGAGGAGGGAGCAGGCTTGTTCTCTGCTGCCTTGGAGACTAGGATGCAATGGAAGAATGGCTTCAAATGACAGGAAAGGAGATTCCACCAGAACATGAGGAAGAACTTCCTGACTGTGAGAGCTGTTCAGCAATAGAACTCTCTGCCTTGGAGTGTGGTGGAGGCTCCTTCTTTGGAGGCTTTTAAGCAGAGGCTGGATGGCCATCTGTTGGGGATGCTTTGAATGTGATTTTCCTGCTTCTTGGCAGAATGGGGTTGGACTGGATGGCCCACCAGGTCTCTTCAACCTCTAGGATTCTATGTCTATTTTGTCCATATAATGGCTGCACTGTCACCCTTGAAGGATTTGGGAGAGAAGGAAACCCACTCATGATCATAACATTTCAAATATTTGAAAAGATAGTGTCATGGGTCTTAAATGAAGATGGAAACAATGCACAGTTTGGACTCAGGATAAGTGGAAAATTGGTTCCAAGACCCATCTCAGATGTAAAATATAGCATATAATCACATCTCCTAGTCTAAATGGTGCTGACATGCACACAACTGCTTCATTTCATGTAAGCAACATGTCAATCTGTGGTCGGAAATTGCGGATCCAAAGCCCATGGATCCAGAGGGTCCATTGTAATACACATTCAGGAAAAGAGAAAACAGGCAGAAACAAGAAATAATAAAATATGTATGTCACTACAGTGGAGAGTAAAATAAAACTCTAAGTTAGCACATGCGGTGCAAATTAGAACACTAAACACTAAATGAAACACAAAAGGTCTGTGACCCTCCAATCCAAACTGCAATGAAACAAAAACAGAAAGAAAGAAATATATTACTCCACCATTATAGATCCAGCTAGGTAATCCTACTAAAACAGGCATGGGCAAACAATCAGGGCCAGCTAAAACCTCCCAACAAAGGATTCCCCCAGGCAAGAAGCAGCCCAGCTTTGAAGCAACAAGGCCATTCAATGCTAATCAAGGTGGTCAATGGCAACATTCACTTTTGCCTTCAACAGACAGGCGTTCCTGTGGCATATAAACCACACTTGCCTCGTTTCCAACAGACCTCACAACCTCTGAAGATGCCTACCATAGATGTGAGTGAAACATCAGGAGAGAATGCTTCTGGAACATGGCCATATAGCCCAAAAACTCACAGCAACCCAGTGAAGCCACAAAAGCCTTCAACAACACATTATTTGTATACTTTTTGAACTATATGGTTACCCTCTATGTAATGTTCATTTGTGGGATTAACATAACTCAAAAACCACTGGATGAATTGACACCACATTTGGACACAATACACGTATCAGGCCAACAAGTGACCATCACTCATAAAAACACAGAAAAAGCATGGCAGATGAGGTTTGTGGAAAGATGGACCATGGATGATGGGACTTGCAGTACCTTCACTCACTTCCTGAGACCACTGCGACTCACACCAATGACTGATCAAGACCAAACTTGGCACACAGAGACCCCATGACCCACCCTACAGCCTGGTGCAGTTTGGAAGAGGATTGACCATGAACAATATGGGAGTTGTAGTTCACTGAACCCAGCTGACATTGGATCTAGACTAAACTTGGAGCACAAACAATGCCTTTCTCAAATAACCTGGGCACCGCCGGGTTCCCGAGCTAGTTTAAAAATAAAAATAGATACCAATAAAATTACATTAATTGAGGCATCAGAAGGTTAAATGTTTTTGAGCATTTACATAAAACTGTAATTTAAAATAAGACTGCCCAACACTGATTCAACCATTATGCTAACCTTCTTCAATGTAAATGTGCTTATGTATCTTTTCAAGAATCACCATAGTTTGTTTTAACTATACATTTTAGGGAAAATGCTGTGTGTGTATGAATAAGTGGGAAAGATTGGCACCGAGAGAGGAGTGGAAAGCACACACTGTGCTGAGAGAAAAGGAGAGGAAAGTGTGCGCTGTGCAAGAGAGGAGGAGAGGAAGGAGAGCTGGGTTGCTGTGTGAAGAGATGAGGGATCTGGTAGGAAGGCATGGGGCTAAAAGAAGCCGTTATTTCAGCCCCACGCCTTCCCACAAGGCCCTCACCCAAGTATAAGCCAAGAGGGCTTTTTCAGCCTGAAAAAAAGGTCTGAAAAACTAGGCTTATACTAGAGTATATAGAATTATTATTATTATTATTTTTATTTCTAGACCGCCCTAGATTTGTGGCTTTTCCACTTTTGCAGGAATATTGCATTACTGACCTCTGCAAAAGTTGAGAGACAAATGTATTATTTAGACCAGTGTTTTTCAACCTTTTTTGAGCCGCGGCACATTTTTTACATTTACAAAATCCTGGGGCACACCACCAACCAAAATGACACAAAATGACACTCTAACAGAGTAATACATATAGTTAATATGTTTTTAATGTATTTATACACTCAGTGTGAAACCTGGGCTTATATCCAGAGAGCACTGTGGACTCAAACAATGTTGCATTAGGACCAAACTTGGCATGAATACTCAATAAGCCCAAATGTGAATACAAATGGAGTTTGCGGAAAATAGACCTTGACATTTGGGAATTAGAGTTTCTGGGATTTATAGTTAACACGCAATCAAAGAGCATCCCGAACTCTTGCAACAATGAAATGGAACCAAACTTGGCATATTGAACTCTCATTACCAACAGAAAGTACTGAATTGGTTTTCTTGGGAATTGACCTTGAGTTTGGAAGTTGTAGTTCACCTACACCCAGAGAGCACTGTGGACTCAAACAATGTTATGTTATTGTTTGTTTTCTACCCAGAATCACAATGTTGGAAGGAGGCTCACCACTTTAAGGTCCCTAAAACAGGCATGGGAAAACTTCGGCCCTCTGGGTGCTTCAGACTTCAATTCACACAATTTCTAACAGCCTGAGGCCCTTTCCTGTTTAAATGGCTGAGGGGGAAAGAGCCTGAGGCTGCTAGGAATGGTGGGAGTTGGAGTCCAAAACACCTGGAAGGTCCAAGTTTGCCCATGCCAGCTTTAGACAGAGACCTCTTCCTCCCCCTTCCCCTTCGCGCCCTTTCTTCCCCCTCCTACTGAACACTTACTTTTTCTTCTACACTGCCGCTTCTGCCGCCATTTTGATCCGAGGGGGCAGCGTGAGCATGTTTAGGAGGGAAGGGGGAGGGAGGACGACGTGACCCGTGCGGGCGCTACTGTGCAGACTCGTCCCAGAGCAACGCGAAGCAAAGCGAGCAGAGCAAGGCTAGGAAGAAGGGAGCCCGAGTGGAGAAGAAAAAGTGTTTGGCAGGAGGGGGAAGAAAGGGTATTGGAGGTTCCAATTTCCCACGGCACACCTGATGATCGCTCACGGTACACTAGTGTGCCACGGCACACTGGTTGAGAAACACTGATTTAGACTATTGGTCCTCTACTTGAAGAGTCTAATTTGTGACTCAGAGATCTGGGAGAGACCACAGAGACCAACTCTGTGCCATGCAGGAATAAACAATCAAAGCACTACTTCCCTCATTTTGAGGGAGAATTACATCTGGATTGTGGGTTTTTCTGCTTTTCCCTTCTCCCAAAGCCTTAAATAAATGACGTCCACTTACTTCTCCTGGAGTTCTGCCACCGCGAGCCTATCTGCATCAGGATCGGTGGCCACCACCACCTTGGCACCTTCCTTCTCCGCGAGACGCAAAGACAGTTCCTGGAAGAGGACATGGATTCCTTTTAGTAAACGCAAAGCAGGCGGGAACTTAACAGCTTGGGTGGCACTCCTTCAGCCAAGACAACATATTCACTCTAATTGTATGGACAGAGGTATGGGGAAAGCATTGCAGCACACTTACCAGCACCGACTCCCCTTCCTCCGGGTTTGGGCATCTGACGGTGGAGAAGTCTGGGTCGGGGTCTTTTTGCTCAGGGACCGGAATGGGAGGCTGGAAACCAAAGGTCCGGAAAGCTAACTGCACATAGTCATGGCCGACCCCATGAAAGGATGTGTGGACGAATTTCAGACTGGTCTTTGAGTTCAGCTCCCTGTAAGAAACAACACAGAAAGTATTGTTGAAGGCCTTCATGGCCAGAATCAGTGGCGTGCTGTGTGGTTAGTCTGGCCAATGTGTTCTAGCAGCATTTTCTCCTGGCATTTTGCCTGCATCTGTGGTGGGCATCTTCAGAGGATGTAAAGGTAGTCAAGCAAGTGGAGTACATATATGACCCACAGGTATGACTGTTTTATCGATCGATTGATTGATTGTTTGCATTCAGTCAAATTATGTATTGTTTTGATGATTTGTTATTCTATTTTATGTGTGGCACCTTGAGTTGGCCACCCCAAGTCCCTTCGGGGAGATGGTGGCGGGGTACAAATAAAGTTGTTATTATTATCATCATCATCCTGTGGAATAATGTCAGACAGAATCATTGTCTGTTAAACAAGTGTAAAGAGTGCAGTTAACAAGCTAGAGTTGCACGTGTCTGAGTGGGATCTATTGACAATCTTCTGAGATACTCACATGCTAACCGGGTGTTAGGAACTATGGGAGTTGGAAGTCCAAAACATCTGGAGGGTCAAAGTTTGCCCATGCCTGCTCTAGACCCAGTTGGAAGCCATACATCATTTTCTACTTGTTTTGAAATACAGCTCCCACGATTCCTATCCACTGAGTTTGCTGTTTGGAGCTTTCTAGAGTTGCAGAACTGCATATACAAGGGTTGAATGAAAAGTAATGCCTCCACCTTCATAACTTGGGTTTGGATGGGAATATTTTAATAAATCCAACACAGAAATAATCCTTAGAATGTGCTCATTATCTGCCACTATTCACTTTTACACATAATTACCAGACAATTGGATACATTTCTGCCAACAATGAACAAGTTTTCTGAAGCCGTCACAGAAGAAGTCGACACATTGTTTCCGCAACCAGCGTCTCACAGTTCTCTCCACGTCTTCATCAGAAGCATAATGATGTCCCCACAGATCTTCTTTCATTATTGGGAACAGATGGAAGTCAGACGATGCTAAATTTGGACTGTATGGAGGATGCTGCACAGTGGTGAGATCCACTCTCTGAAGTTCTGCTGTGTACCCATCGTGCACAGATCTTCTGATACCCAAGCAAAGCAATAATGTGACCCACACGTTCTTGTGAAATGCCGATTATGCTTGAGATTTCTCTCCGAGTGATGTAACGATCATCCTGAATCAATCTATCAACCTTTTGCTTGTGAAACTCGGTGGTTGCTGTCACAGGACGTCCAACTCTTTGTCACACAAGTCAGAAGTTCCCACCTCAACAACTTTAAACTTCCTCACCCAACGACGAACAGTCCTCACATCAACACAATCACCATAAACAGCTTGCATTCTCTGATGAATCTCCTTTGGGGTGACACCTTCTGCTGTCAAGAATTCAATGACTGCACATTGCTTAAGTCGCATTGACAGACCGTCTGCGCAGGGTCTCATACTTCGCACTTTTAACAACACAACCATTCAATGCGAAGGCTTCCCGCCAAAATGGAACTGTAGAGGAGAGTCTACTGAACAAGCCAGTACCTGCCGCATACCAGTACTGCCATCTGTTGAGGAGTTACCAAGGTGGAGGCATTACTTTTCATTCAACCCTCCTACCTTCTCAATACCAACTATTGCCATTAGATGAATGGTTGGTGGTCTGGAATTAGGAGGAACGCACCTGGTGCTTTGAATGCAATTTTCCTGCTTCTTGGACTGGATGGCCCACAAGACCTCTTCCAAGTCTTTGATTTTATGATGGCCAATCTGCATTGTTAAATATTCTATCCCACTTCAGATCCAATTATGTATGCCAACAAGGTGGACATATTAGACAATCCCAAGAGAAAACAAGCATTAAGATGGCCTATCTCCAGAAACAAATGGAATCCAAGATTCCTGGATGCTCTGTGAGATTTTCTAACCAAATGACTTATGCTCCTGTTGACATGCTAGGCTCACTGCATCAACTTGATGAACCTTCTGGATGCTGCAATTCTCATCAAATCCATACAGCTAGGGACTGTATGGCTTCCCTTACTTACCTGTGGTAGCAGATCTTTTTGAGATCCTCCATGTAGCTTGCACAGATCTGCTGCAGGGGATCTCGAGTGAGGGAACTGCTCTCCACCAGGTTCTCATTCCAGGAGTCGTCCCAAGGCTCCACACATTCCTCTATGCATTTCAGGATCTCCTTGTCATGTGGGGACGTGATCTGTGCGCCATTTTCCCAGTATACCTGAAGCAGAGGCCAAGTACAGAAAGCCAACAAATGACACCGAGGGCCAGGTATGAGTTATCGCTATATGCTATAATATATCCCTAGCACAAATGGAACAGGAGCAAAAAAGAAAGTAGCTACCCTAGCTCTACAAAATGTAGTGTGCTGCCACATGTCATTTATTAAGAGCAAAGATACATCTACTCAGCTTAGAATACTCTGAATGAGTTCTTTAAACAGGTTTTTTGTTATCATGTCATAAGCAACTTGAGAAACTGCAAGTCACTTCTGGTGTGAGAGAATTGGCCATCTTCAAGGACGTTGCCCAGGGGACGCCCAGCTGTGCTACCATCCTGTGGGAGGCTTCTCTCATGCCCATGCATGGGAAGCTGGGGCTGACAGACAGGATTCAAACCGCTGATCTTCAGGTAAGCAGATCAGTTGGCACAAGAGGACCGGGCTGTGGCGCAGCTAGCTGGGAGCCAGCTGCATTAAATCACTACTGACCAAGAGGTCATGAGTTCAAAGACAGCCTGGGTTGGAGTGAACTCCTGACCATTAATAACCTAGCTTATCTTTCGACCTATGCAGCCTGAAAGATAGTTGCCTCTGTCAAGTAGGAAATTTAGGTACTGCTTTATGCGGGGAGTTTAATTTAACTAATTTACAACACCATAAAACCTTCCAGCAGTATGCAGAAGAAGGAGGAAGTACTTCATCAAAGTACTCGGTGTCACAAATGGACGGTGAAGCAGCAGCTCACCCGGTGGCTGGAATCAAGCATACCCTCATGAAGCCAGAAAGCTGGAATGTTAAATTGCCTCTGTGTCTGTCTATATATATATGTCTAAATGGCATTGAATGTTTGCCATGTATATGTGCATTGTAATTCACCCTGAGTCCCCTGCAGGGTGAGAAGGGCGGAATAGATATATTGCAAATAAATAAATAAATAAGTAAATAACTCAGTGCACCACTGCAGCTCCCTTTAAACAGGCACATAACCCATTTGTGTGAGGCATAGAGACCCTGAAGAGGAATCAAATTAACTACAGTTCGGAAATATAAGATCAAAAGAGAAAACCTATTGGAAAGACAGAAAGCAATTGCATTGAAGAAGTACTCTTGCCCCGTCTGAACCAGGAAATAATGGGGGGAAGAGGCAATTATTTGGTAAGTAACCTGAAATTCATTTCAAGATTGAATCAAAATGGCACCTGATGCTCTGAGCACATATCTCTTTGTCCGTGTCAACTTTCAATATTGTGGAGATGCAGAAATTAGGAATGAAATTCTTCCACCTATATACCAGCTTTGGTCAAAGCACATTTAGCAAAATGCCAAGTTTTACTTGGCAAAACTTAAGTTTATGTTTTCAAATATATCACAATTGTACCCTCAATTCACTCCTGACACGATAAAAAAAATCTACACCAGGCTTCACACTCACCCAAAATGTGTGCAAGTGTGCAAGATAGTCAGTCAGTTGAGCCACCTACAAAGAGTCAAGTTCTAGGCAAAACAGAAGATTGCATGCATTTCTTAAAACAATTTCCCAACCTACAAAGTTCAGTTTTTGATTTTTTCCATTTGCAATGATTGGAAGTACTGCTCCTCAGGATACTCCTTAGATAACACTATGTACCTAGTGTATCACATTTTTTGTTCCTTGGTTTATAAATGTCATTCACTAATTGGTTCCGCCATAAAAACCTGAGAAAAGTTTATGAAACTGCCAAAACTTTGTCTTTGTGGAATGGACATCCTGCAAAACATTTTGTTCTAGTTTTTCAATGACTCTCTCATCAGCAAGACTCAACCTGTTCAACATAGTTTGTGGCAAACACAAAAAACAACAAAGTTTCTGAAGTAGAACAATTCCTTTCAAAATCAGGACCACACAATTAAAGAGGAAATATAACGTAATAATATAATAAGGTTGCAATGAGTTTTCTGAGCCATGAGCAAGCCACGAAAGTCAAGACAAAGATCCACCCAGAGAAAAAGTGTTCTTGCCATACATCAAAGGAACCAAGGACCGCAGAGGGAAGCTGATGAAAAAACACAACATACAAACTATCTACAGACCCACCAAGAAAATCCAACAAATGCTATGTCCAGGGAAGGACACCTCTGCAGGAGTCTACAACATACCATGCAGCTGTGGACAAGTCTACAGAGGGAACACCAAGGAACATGAAAGGCAATGCAGACTAATTCAACAAGAGAAGTCAGCCATAGCAGAGCAGTTGATGGACCAACCTTGACACATAATATTATTTGAGAACATGGAAGTGCTAGAACACTCTCACAAGCACTCTGTCCGACAAAACAGAGAAGCCACTGAAATCCACAAGCATGTGGACAATTTCAACAGAAAGGAGGAAATCATGAAAATGAAGAAAATCTGGCTACCAGTATTTAAAAAAACTCTAAAATCAGGACAGCAAAGAGGAAGTCATAGAGAGGAGGGAGCAAGCTTCCTTTCTACTTCCCTGGAGACTTGGGTGCAGTGGAACAATGGCTTCAAATTATAGGAAAGGAGATTCCACCTGAACGTTAGGAAGAACTTTCTGACTGTGAGAGCTGTTCAGCAGTGGAACTCTCTAACCCAGAGGGAGTGTGGTGGAGGCTCCTTCTTTGGAGGCTTATAAACAGAGGCTAGATGGCCATCTGTCGGGGGTGCTTTGACTGCGTTTTTCCTGCTTCTTGGCAGAATGGGGTTGAACTAGGTGGCCTACCAAGTCTCTTCGAACTCTATGATTCCATGATTCCCTCAGGCAGGAATGAGCCAGGTCTTTAAGATGCAAGGCTTTTCAATGCTAATCAAGGTGTTTAATTGTAGCATTCACACTTGCCTCAAGCAGACAAGAGTTCTTTCTCCCACCCTGGACATTAATCCACACAGAGACAGAGACAGACAGACAGAGAAACCTCACTGGCCTAGTTTCCAATATACCTGACAACCACTGAGGATGCCTGCCACAGATGAGGGTGAAACGTCAGGAGAGAATGCTTCTGGAACACAGCCAGACAGCCCGGAAAACTCACAGCAACTCAGCAATTCTGGCCATGAAAGCCTTTGACAACACAATAATATAATACTTTATTTGTATCCTGCCACCATCTCCCCTAAGGGACTCAGAGCAGCTTACGCACAATAACAGTGCAGACAATAAACAAAGCAACGGTTTCAAACCAGGAAAAGAACATTTTACAAATTTTGTTACATAGTGTAATGCATTATTGAGTAACTAAACAAAGCTACAATGATTGCGGCACTTCTCCTATGGGTATTTCTCAAATTCTCGAATAAGCAAAGGCAATGGTTTGAAATAACCAACCAATGAGAGAATTCCGTCTGCGTACCTTGTAGCCGTTGTCTTCCTTTCGGTTATGGGAAGCGGTGATCATCACGCCAGCCACGGCTTTGAGCTGCTGAACTGCATAGGGCTGCAAAACACATGTCCATTTGTTCCAGAATGTCAGGAAATAGGAAGACCAGGCGCAAATATAATGCAGAGGGGGACTCTTACCACGAAGGGTGTGGGAACATATCTTGAGAACAAATAGACAGGGATCCCCTTGGAGAGCAGGACGGCGGCTGTGAGCTTTGCCAGTCTGCGGAGGACAAAAACAACAGTCAGTTACCTCTGCTGCTCTGGCCTCCCAAATTCCTAAGCCTGGAAAACGGATTCGGCGTAAAGCCGGGTGTATAGCAGGATACAGCTGGAGGCATCCTTTCCAGGTTAAGCCTTGAAGGAAGAGATTCTCCAAATGTGAAGCTATGATTAACTGTGTGTGGCACTGACGAGAAACCACCCTTTTCCCATGTTAATATTTACCTTGTTTACGTTTTTAATCAACTTACTTCCGCCACTCTCTTTGATTTTCCTGCTTGTGGTATCATGACGCTAGCATTCATTTGATTAGCCTCATCTTTTGAGAGAACATTGATGAGAGGAGAAGGAATAAGCAGGGCAGGGCAAGCCGAATTAGCTGGGAAAGGGGCTGAGAGAGCACAGCATTCTGGGAACTTACTTAGGCCAGTCTTTCTCAACCAGTGTGCCGTGGCACACTAGTGTGCCGTGACGGACCTCCTGCTGTGCCGCGAGAAAAGCTCTCTGCCCCCCTTCCTCCCCCCTCCTGCCGAACTCCTGCTGCTTGGGGGAGGAGGAAGGGCCAGGCAGTGGCGAAGAAAAAGAAGGGACCGGGGCGCCGCCTCCTTTGGCCGTTTCCCCAGCCAGCCTCCAATCTGCCATGACTCCCACCATGACTCTCGCCCCTCGCTCGCTGAAGCCGCGTGGAGAAGCCCCGCCCACTGAAGCCCGTCCACCGCTCATGCTCCTCCTCTGTAGGATAGCTGGGGGAGGGGGCGGCAGCTGGGGCTGGCTGGGGAGGGGCGGGCATGGCGCCTGGCCTGCCCCCTCCTAGGAGAGCTGAAACTGGGGGTGCCAAGCCAGGGCTGGCTCTGGCATGGGCACTGCCCCTGGCTGCTGCCCCATCCCAGCCTGGACTCCCTGGCTTTGGCACCCAGCAGCTGTTCCCAGCAGGCCACCAACCCCCAGCCGTTCTTTACTGTGTTAGAGTGTCATTTTGGTTGGTGGTGTGCCCCCGGATTTTTTTAATGTTAAAAGTGTGCCGCGGCTCAAAAAAGTTTGGGAAACACTGACTTAGGCGATCCCTCATAGCCTGATGGTCCTCCAAGTGTAGCGTCTTGGTGGTGGGTCCGTAGTTAGCTGTACAGCCCTATTCTTGATCCGCATGTTCTTCCTCAGCGAGGACATTGGTTTCTATGACACTAACATTTGTTCGCCTGTCTTCCCAAGAAGCAACACTGATGAAATCATTCCAGGTGTTGAGTGTGACATCTGTAGACAGTCCACATTTCACAGGCATATAGCAGGGTTGGGAGGACAATGGCTTTATCAACAAGCACCTTGGTCTCCCGACAAACACCTGGGAAATAGGCAAGGAGCCCTATGGCAGAGGATGCAAAAGGCCATGGCCTGAACTACACTTCCCAAACTTTTGCTCAGCATCAGGAAGCCCCAATCAAGAGAGGGGAGAGATGTGTTCCTCCATCGCAGCAGCCAGCCAAAGTTGAATCTGAAAGAGGAGGGATGGCTACAATCTATGCAATCTACTCATTAGACCTATGTTAAATTGTTGTGCACCAGACCGCCCTCCTACAATGACACTTGAATTATACTATTGGTGGTTGTTCCTGATGCTTGCGTTATTGTTGTTATAAGGTTGCTTATGTTGTTCTATGTTGATTATTGTGTTTTGTACATGTTGTGTTTTAACTGTCAGCTGTACTTCGCCCCATGTAAGCCACCCCAAGTCCCTTCAGGAAGATGGAGACGGGGTATAAAAATAAAGTATTATTATTAATATTATTATTATTGGAAGTCAATCTCTCTGCTGGGCTAGGAAGGCATCCCTCAATGAGAGGTCTAGTGGTTAATATGACATTCAATAAGATAGCTGTTGTGGCTTTTTAATTAATTCATTCATTTTATTTACCCTATTTATATCCTGTCTTTCTCTACCCCGAAGGGGACTCAAGGCAGCTTTACATATGGCCAATTACTCAACGCCTTTGGGCAACGTACAGTTAAAATACAATTAAGTTAAAATTTAAATTTTAAATTAAAGCACATTAAAACATATAAAAACATAGCATAACATTTTTTAAAAATGTTGTTTGTACAAACTTCTTAAAATTCCCCCAAAATCAGTGGATGAGTGAAACATCCTGAAACTTGATGGGCTCACAATGGTCAATGTGTTCTGTAATCATAGCAAGTGTTATGCCAATGACTCTAACAATGAGAGAGAAAGCAGGCCCTGAAGTTCCCCCATTGGCAAAATTACTTAACAAAAAGTAAATTGGGTTACTTTAGGTTATTGTGGGTTTTCTGGGCTTTGTGGTCATGTTTTAGAAGCATTCTCTTCTGACGTTTCACCTGCATCTATGACGGGGATCCTCAGATGTTGTGAGGTCTGTTGGAAGCTAGGAAAACTGGGTTTATATATCTATGAAAAGTAACAATACGGACTCCATCCAATTTTGGAAACACTTTAGAAGCCGTTTTCCCTCCACCCTTTAATTTCATAATGAGTTTTGAAACTTTTTTTTAATTGATCGCACAAGTCTAAAAAAAACTTTGGATGGGATAGGGAAGGGTTAACCCCCCTGTGAGGTTTGTTTTGCTGCCTGTGCCCCTCTGCCTGGTCAAATTTTGTCTTCACATTTAACATAGCTTTATCCTAAGATAGAATTCTAGCCTGCTGTGCTAATAAAGACAGAGAGGTGGTGCTGTGCAACAAGGAAGCATCACACACATGGCCTAAGGTTCTGCAGGATTGGCTCTGTTCCTCCAAGCAAATTACTTTCCTCTGAGAATGGATTCGGAGTTCAGATCTTCAAGAAACTTCCAATTAGACAGGGAGAACATCACCTAGATTTCATGCTCAAATCTACAAACTGCTAGGGATAGAAGGAATATTCAAAAATATTTGGAAACATGTGTTTTGACTGTTGTGAAACCGAAATGAGAAAATTTCGGGACTATTTATTTATCGTGTCAGGAGCGGACCAAACAATTGTCCAGTTTTCCGTGTGCCCAGGAGGAAGTCTCTCATTTGGTATCTGCCATGGGTTGAGATTCTGGGTTTTTGCCTGCCACTTTTGGACTCTCGCTTGCTGAGGTGTTCCTGTGAGTGTCTCTGTAGATTTTAGGAAGCTATTTCTAGACTTAAGGGATTGGCGTGCTGGCTGATATCCGAACAGGGGATGGGCTAGAGATGTCACTGCCTTGGTCCTTTCTTTATTGGCTGCTATTTCCCAGGGGATGTCAGGTGGTGCAATACCAGCTAAACAGTGATAATGCGGCATGTCATATAATCCACTGTTTTAGCATGGTGAAATGTTCCACACCGGGCACGCATACTCAGCAGCAGAGTAGTCAAGCAAAAGGGAAAATGTCTTCACTATATCTGGTTGTGATCCCCAGGTTGTGCCAGTCCGCTTTTGTATGATATTGTTTCCAGCACCCACTTTTTGCTTGATAGTCAGGCAGTGCTTCATGTAGGTGAGAGCATCATCCAGGGTAACTCCCAGGTATTTGGGTGTGCTGCAATGCTCCAGTTGGATTCCGTCCCAGGTTATCATCAGAGCTCGAGATGCTTGTCTATTCTTAAGATGAAAAGCACACGTCTGTGTTTTAGATTATTAGGAATCAGATGGTTTTTCTTGTAACAGGGAATAAGAGCACTTAGAGCTTCAGAGAGCTTCTGTTCCACCATCTCAAAGCTCCCTGCTTGAGCGGTGATTGCACGATCGTCAGCATAGAGAACTGAACTGAACTGAATCTGTCATTTTGTGCAGAAATCAGCTTTTCAGGGGTTTTGACACAGGAAACATCTTTGTTTGCGTAGGAAATAACAATTTGATGCAAATATGTGCCATTTTTTGAAGCAAGTCCATGTGCAAATTTTGCAGAATAATCCACCAATTAAAGCATTTTTTGCATAGAAAACAATGTTTGATATGTAACACAAAAAGGAAGAAAGTTGCTTATATTAGAATCCTAGAATCATAGAGTTGGAAGAGACCTGGTGGGCCATCCAGCCCAACCCCATTCTGCCAAGAATCAGGAAAATCACATTCAAAGCCTCCTCAACAGAGGGCCATTCACTGTTACCTTCAAGAAGAAAATTAGCATTGAATGACATCCCTCCCTACAAGAGGGACTAAACAATTCCTGTTTTGTCCACAGCATGTGAACTAAACCTGGACTTTTGAATTGGATTTCAGAAAGGAAAGCATGATGATGATGACTACAACAACACAACATTACCTTGGACTACTGCAACTGCTAGTCGCCTGGCCTCGCGTGTCGTACCCGACAACAAAACCTCTTTGCTTGAAGTCTGAAAAACATTTTTCGAGGTATCTGTACATCCCCTGCAGCAAAAATGAAAATCAAACTGTATGTAAAAAAAACCCACTTGTATGCTTAGGTTCACAATATTCCATTGACATAGAGTCAGTAATAGCATTGTACAATAAAGTTGAAATACTATCTTTCACATATATATGGTATACATTACAGGTAGTGAGGCTGAATGTGCTATTGTTTTCAACTATCATTGGCAGGAGTTATGGTAGCAGCGGTAGTCATTTGTTTTATTTGTTTGCTTATTTAAATCATTTTATCACATCCTTTAGAGAAGAGGCCACTCGGGAGGGAGGGAGGGAGGGAGGGAGGGAGGAGGCGGTCAGCAAGACATAGCAACATTGTGTGGCATGCAGTATTTATGTAATAGTTATTGATCCTATGTACATTGTAAGCCTGAGGGCAAACTAAAAATATGTAAGCTGCTCTAAGTGACTTTCTAGCAGAGAAGCAGGGTAGAAATTCCCTAAATAAAGACTCAAAGAACCACAGAAGCATAGAATTGGAAGAGACCCCAGGGGCCATCCCGTCCAACTCCTGCTGTGCAGGAAAAGCACAATCAAAAGCACCTCCAACAGATGGCCATTCCGCCTCTGCTTCAAAGCCTCCAAGGAAGGAGCTTCCACCGGACTCCAAGGCAGAGTGTTCCACTGCTCAACAGCTCTCGCAGTCAGGAAGTTCTTCCTAATGCCCACATGGAATCTCCTTTCCTTTCATTTGAACCCATGGCTCCATTAAGTCTTAGTTTCCTGGGCAGCAGAAAGCAAGCCTTCTCCCTCTTCCTTATGACACCCTTTCACATATGTATACATGGCTCTCAGGTCTCCTCTCAACCTTCTCTTCTTCAGGATAAACAAACTCAGCTCTCTAAGACGCTTCTCAGAGGGATTATTCATGGTATACACACCTTTGATCTTTTTATTTTTTTTCTGGACCACTTCCAGCTTAGACTCCACCTCTCTTTTGAACTGTGGTGACCAGAATTGGACACAGTATTCCAGGGAAGGGGTCTGACCAAAGCAGAAGAGAGAAGTGCCGTTACTTTCCTCCTCGTAGACACTATACTCCTTTGGATGCAGCCCACAATCCCATTGGCTATTTTAGCTGCTGCATCACACTCTTGGCCCATGTTCAACTTGTTGTCCACAAAGACTCCCAAGATCTTTTTCACATATAACTTTGTTGTGGAGCCACGCATCACCCAACCTGTATCTTTGCATTTTGTTGGGGGGTTCTGCCTAAGTGGAGTAGCACTATTCTCCTTGTTGGACCTTGTTAGTTTTGGCCGATCAACTGTCTAATCTGTTAAAGTAATTTTGAATCCTGATCCTGTCTTCTGGAGAATTCACTCTCCCATCTGCAAACCTGATCCGCCTGCCCTCTAAACCCTCATCCAAGCCATGAATAAAGATGTTGAACAGAACTGGGCCCAGGATCAAACGCTCTAGCACCTCACTCCACTGCTTTCCAGGATGAAGAGAAACAATTGGAGAGAAGTACCCTTTGGCTTTGGTCGCTTGACAAATCACAAATCCACTGGAACATCTAGAGGAGAAGCAGCATGAAGCATTGCTCATGCTTCTGTTATCTACAAAACCTTTGTCAATCTGACCATGGGCAAATGGTATCCCATCCAAACCCACATTGCAGCCGCAGTAAGGAAGAAAGGGCTTTGCTGCGCAGCCTCAGAGAGCATCGCTAAGCCCACGAAACAGCCAGTCAGCAGTCCCATGATGGAGATTTGTGCGCCACTGGCTGAAAGACCGGGAGCTCAATCAGCATTCAGCCTCTGAGCCTCTCGCAGTGCTGCCTTCGTGCCGAGTCAGAAAAAACAGGAGGAGGATGCATGGCTGAAACTAGAACCAAGCCAGAAGTGTGGGAAACTGCAGATTAAAGGCTTGTTCTATATATTGCAATAGATCAGTGTTTCCCAACCAGTGTGCCGGGGCACACTAGTGTGCCGTGAGCAATCATCAGGTGTGCCATGGGAAATTGGAACCTTCAATACCCTTTCTTGCCCCTCCTGCCGAACACTTTTTCTTCTCCACTTGGGCTCCCTTCTTCCCAGCCTCGCTCTGCTCGCTTTGCCTTGCTTTGCTCATGCTGCCGCCTCACTTTGCTCAGGAGGGGAGGGGGGAGGGAAGAAGATGTGACCCGTGCGGGCGCTACTGTGCAGACTCACTCCACATCTTCCTCCCTCCCCCTCCCCTCCTGAACACGCTCACGCTGCCCCCTTGGATCAAAATGGTGGCAGAAGCGGCAGTGCGAGCAAAGCGAGCAGAGCGAGGCTGGGAAGAAGGGAGCCCAAGTGGAGAAGAAAAAGTAAGTGTTCGGCAGGAGGGGGAAGAAAGGGCCCGAGAAAGAGGGGGGGGGGAGAGGTCTCTGTCGAAACTTGGACCCTCAAGGTGTTTTGGACTCCAACTCCCACCATTCCTAGCAGCCTCAGGCCCTTTTCCTTTTCCCCCTCAGCCACTTAAGCAGGAAAGGGCCTCAGGCTGTGAGGAATGGTAGGAATTAAAGTCCAAAGCACCCAGAGGGCCGAAGTTTTCCCATGCCTGTTTTAGGGACCTTAAAGTGGTGAGCCTCCTTCCAACATTGTGATTCTGGATAGAAAACAAACAACAACATAACATAACATTGTTTGAGTCCACAGTGCTCTCTGGGTGTAGGTGAACTACAACTTCCAAACTCAAGTTCAATTCCCAAGCAAACCCTTTCAGTACTTTCTGTTGGTAATGAGAGTTCAATATGCCAAGTTTGGTTCAATTCCATTGTTGCAAGAGTTCAGGATGCTCTTTGATTGTGTGTTAACTATAAATTGAACTGAAACAAGATCGTAGTTTAAAGCTAAAATTTGCTGATCTTCCTTTGGACAGTTTTTGGTTACCTGTTGCCAGGGAGTTCCCCATTCTGGCCAACAAAGCTATTTTGACATTGCTCCCATTTTCAACCACATATCTGTGTGAGATGAGCTTCTCTAGCTTGACTACGATAAAAACTAAAAACAGAGAGAGACTGGCAGCTGTTGAGCAAGACCTTCTTGTGTGTCTTTCTGCCAATTCTGCCAGGATATTTAAGTTGTGTTCATCTAAACAGGCCCAGATTTCACACTGAGTGTATAAATACATTTAAAAACATATTAACTATATGTATTACTGTGTTAGAGTGTCATTTTGTGTCATTTTGGTTGGTGGTGTGCCCCAACATTTTGTAAATGTAAAAAATGTGCCGCGGCTCAAAAAAAGTTGAAAAACATTGCAATAAATTGTGTAATTGATTCAGAGAGAGTGGAGATTATAGAATCATCAGAGTTGGAGAAGACTACAAGGGCCATCCAGTCCAACTTCCTGCCATGCAGGAAGGAAGAATCAGAGCCCTCTCAACACAGATCGACAGAGGATGTCATTGCCATCATACTCCACACTGCTCTAACCCACCTGGAATGGCAGGGAAATATGGGTTGCTTACCTGTAACCGTAGTTTCTTGAGTGGTCAGCGCGAATAGCACCTATGGTATTTCCTGCGCCCTGCGCAGACAGTTCGGAATCTTTAAAAAGTTAATATCACTTTAAACTGTAGCCCCTCCCACATCCCCTCGAGCATATATAGCCAGTGGGAGGGGCTGCCACCTCAGATCCTTTTATCCGCCGCTGCTGCAACAGCTAGGAATCTTATCTCATATTTCTTGACTAGCGTTAAGGACTACAAATTGTAAATTTCTAATATTCTTCATATTGGTGGTGTTTTGCCACCACCAATTATTAATTGTAATTATATTAATTATTCATCTTGGTGAAAATTAGCCATCACCACTTATTATTTATTATTAATTGTAATTATATTAATTATTCATCTTGGTGAAAATTAGCCATCACCATTTATTAATTATTACTTTTGATTAATCTTCTGATATTATTAATTACCTTTTGGAATGATTAATTATTACTTTTTGATATTAATTATTACCTTTTGATAAGAGGTGTTTTGTTACCACTTATTTTTACTGAAAATAATATTAATAAAATGTAACATATTAATATTTAATATTAATATTAAATAATGAAATTCCATATTCATCATATTGGTAGTTATATATTAACACCACCTGAGTTGACAGTTGGTGGCATCAACGGTAAAAGGCTGAAGAGAAGTGCTGCCGAAGTGGGCGCCAACCTCCCCGAATGCAGGAGCTCTGCAACGTCGAAGACTGAAGCATAGATGGGATAGCAACAGCTCCCGGGCCACCACTTTAAAGAGCCTCTGTCCCACCTTCGGGTGTGCGACATGCAGCCAAAATGGCCGCCAACCTTCTTTGAGCCCATGTGTCTAGCAACATGGAGATTAGCGCCTCTGCTCCCTCCACCCTCGGGTGTGAAGCATGCGCGAGGCCGTCGGGGCTGGAGTTCCCCATTCGGCGCCTCTGATCCGCTTTGAGCGTGAATCATGCGCAAGACGGCTGGGACTGGAGTCCCTTCAACAGCGCCTCTGCCCCACCTCTGCCCCCATGTGAGGCATGCGCGAGGGCAAACGGAGGAAACAGAGGCCCTCCGTCGAGCTCGGGCGCTCAATGGGGGCCCTCTATCGAGCTCAGGCCCACCATCGATGCGGGTCGTTCCAGGAGAGGCCCGCCTGAACTGGAAGCCCTCCATTTAATGCTGCCAGAGGCCAAAGTGTGCCCTTCTATCGAGGCCCGACCGTGTGCCAGCAGCTCTCTGCCTTACCTCTGTACGAGCAAGGCTCCCGGAGTGAACTTGGCTTCGGCGCCAGGAACCACTGCGGGAGGAGGAATGGCCTTTGAGGCATAGAGGACGCGGCAAGGGCGCGTCTCCCTCGATGGTGCAAGGGAAAGAGGAAAGTCCTTTCGAGCCCTGGAGGACGCTGGCTTAGCGAGTGCGCTCCTGACCTTTCTCGCAGTATCAAGGAGCCCTGGAGGTATCCTGCCTAGAGATCGAGGGTGCTCGGTCCAGAGAGCTTGCTTGGGCTCGAAAAGACACACGCATGCGCCCCAGGTCCCCTCTCCTCTTGTCGACGGAAGGGGCTCGCATGACGCCGCTCTCGAGATCGAGAGCGCCATCTACTGGGAGCATGCCGGGCGCCTCTATCCTTTTCGATGACGTCGGAAGAAGGAAAGGAAGAGCGTGAGCATGCGCAATTGGATCCTCCACCATCAAGATGGAGGCGCACGCAAGGGACGCGTCCCTTAGCCGGGAGCCTGAAGACTGTCTCGTCGAAATGGCTCTCGGGCTTTTGCGTGGCACAGATATAGTAGGAATCCCCGCAGTGTCGTTTTAAGTGTGACGTGCTGCAACGACTGATGGGTAATCTGGCCACGTGGCAAGGGTTGCTACTATGGCATCTCCAAGAGGTCACCCTGGAATACCATAGGTGCTATTCACGGCTGACCACGAAAAGAAACTATGTGAGGATGCTTTTTGCAAACTTTGGCGATTGTGTTCAACACAATTCTCCCATATATAACTGGTGTCTAACTCATGGATCTTGGATTGTCACATTCAATCTGTTTCTGCATTATGGACTTCTTGCCTGAACATTCTCAGAAGGTGAGATTAGGTGATCATACCTTGTCCACTGATCTCACTCTCAACACTGGGATGCCACAGGGCTGTGTGTTGAGTCCTCTGCTTTACACTTTCTACACATATAACTGCATCCCCATCCACCACAGCAATATCATTACCAAATTCGCAGATGACGCAACTGTGGTGGGGCTTCTTACCTCTGAAAAGGACAAAGTCTGCCTTTCGAGATGAGGTGGATAGCTATTCTCATGGTGCATGGACAATAATCTAGCTGGGTTGCTATGAGTTTTCTGGGATGTCTGCCAACATTCCAGAAGCATTCTCTACTGATGTTTCGCTCACATCTATGAGGTCTGTTGGAAACATAGATGCAGGCTAAACGTCAGGAGAGATGCTTCTGGAACATGGCCATATAACCTTAAAAACTCACAGCAATCCAGTGATTTTGGCCATGAAAGCCTTTGAAAACACAATAATCTGGTTCTTAACATCAACAAGACCAAGGAGCTCATAGTGGACTAGAGAAACAACAGAAAATCCAGCCCTTGATCATAAATGGAGACCAAGTGTAGGACATGTCCAGTTCCAAGTTCCTAGGTGTCACTGCTAAGGAGGATCTGACCTGGGTAGCATTCATAACAACAGTGTTGGGGAAGAGAGCTCAGCGGATACTGGACTGTCTGAGACTTCTAAAGAACCAACAACTGAATGGAAAACTGCTGGTGACTTTCTCCCACTGTGAAATAATGAGTGCCCTAACTTACTACATCTGTGCATGGTTTGTTAACTACATAGTTGCAGAAAGTGGCAGACCTGCTTATACTGTATACAGTGCTCCCTCACTTATCATGGGGGTTCCATTCCAGGACCACCTGTGATTAGTGAAAACCTGCAAAGTAGGGACACCATATTAATTTTAATATTTATACATTATTTTATATTTTATATATTATTTTCTTACCCACCTCCTGGCCCATCTCAAGGATGCCTGCCTGCATCCCTGGCCTCCGCAGAGCCTCCGGAGCTATGCAGGAGGCAGCAGGCCAGGGAGGCAGGCCTTCCCCACTGCACCTCAGGCCACCGCACTTCCAGGGTCTGCGGAGGTCAACCTTCCTAGCTACACCTCAGACCACCGCACTTCCAGAGTCCCTGGCCTCCACTGGACATAAATATTTTATATTTTTATTAATATTTTCAAAAACCGCAAAACAGCGAGTCTGCTAAAAGCGAACCACGAAGTAGCAATGGAACACTGTACAGTATATTGCAATTGCTACACTGCTTCTTCTCTGCTATAGATACCAAATGAAGCCAGTAGTACAGCTAGTAGTCCCACAAATCCTTTTCAAGTACCGGATGAGCAGACTTTATTCTGAAATCTGAAAGTCAACTCAAACATTTCCGATAAGGAATACACTTCTGTAGGATCCTGGCCACAAAAACAGGCAATGTGCAGAACAAAGAACACATAAACTTGCCTAAGATCTTTTTGCAGATCAGGTGGAAATCAGCTTTAACTCAGCAGCCAAGAAATGCGTACTTATGCAACCAAAAATAGTTCCCAAAGCAAACAACTGCAAGTACAGAACACAACCGCAGAAGGCATGGAGCCAAAAGGCTCCTCGGCGTATGAACTTGGAAGTTTTCTGCCCAGAAGTCTCATTCCTGCCTTTCAGCCAATCGGAGGCTCCCCACGCTGCCAAGCAGACCAAAACACAAAGGCAGCACGTGCTGCTCACGCCGCAGAGAGCATGGACAGCCCCAGAGTCAACACAGCGGGCGGCGCAGAGAGGGAAATGCTCCAGCTCCTTCCTCAGCCGCCTGAGAAGGCACAGCCACAACTTAACCACTTCCTTGAAGCAAGAACAAAAAGCCTCCAGGCCAGGCTTGGTTTTTTTTTACACTTTCACCTATCTACTCACAGAAGATCCTTGCATCGGGGGGTTTTATTGATGAGAATGAGTTGGACAGAAACTCAGGGCTGAAAGGCATTCACATATTTGAGACTTGGCTCCAGTTATGAAATCGAAAATGTGAGTGCAGCCACCTCCTTTTGTTTCTATTCCACACATTTTCATAGAACCTCTGGGCTACTTGCAGTGAAATCTAACCTCTCTTTTATGGGCAAGGTGACAGAGAAGGCAGTTGCCCTCCAACTCCAGGTGGTCTTGGATGACACACACTTCCTTGACCCATTCCAAACTTCAAAGCAGGAGATGGGAGTTGAGACTTCTCAGGTCACCTGAGTGAATGATCTCCGTCTCTGTTGCTGCTTCTTGACCCCTCCAAAATGGAGCTCCTATGTGGCGTCCCACAAGGTGCCACTCCATCCCCAATGCACTTTCATATTTACATGGAACCGCTGAGAGGGATCATCCTTAGACGTGGAGCAGGGTGTTATCAGCATGCTGATGACATAGTGGACCGCAATGGACTGATCTGGATTATGTTTTGAACTGGCAAACTATTTTTAATTGAATGTTTATAATTGTTTTAATTGTGTTAATTGTAATTATTTTAATGTATAATTTTTTTGGCATCTAATGGCTGCCTGCTGTAAGCTGTCCTGAGTCCCTCTTCTGAGGTGAAAAGGACAGGATAGAAATAATAATAAATAAATGACACCCAAATGTATTTCTCCGTGCCTTCCAAAACAGTTTTGGCTAAGGATAGTGTGTCTCCTCTGAATCAATGCCTAGAGGTGGTCATGGGCAGGATGAGGAAAAACACATTGAGACTGAATCCAGACAAAACAGAGATGCTTGTTGCCATTAAGGATCCTCATCTGGGGATGGAGGTATGTCAATCTGGAACAGGTCTCTCTCCCCCTGAAAGACGTTTTCTACAGCTTGGGATTCTTCTGGATCTGTCCCTCCAAATGTCATCCCAGGGAGATCTGACATTTGATCAGGAGGGCTTACTACCAGCTTCGGATGATGAGCCAGCTATGCATCTTCCTAGATGAGGAGGACCTGAAGATGGTAGTGCATGCACCAGCAACCTCAAGGTTGGACTTCTGCAATGCACTTTACACTGGGCTTTTCTTTGTACCAAGTTCAGAAACTCCAGCTGGTCCAAAATAAGCAGCCAAATGGTTTACAGCAGGGGTGCTCATTACAGTGATCGGGAGCACCTAGGTGATCTTCGGCCCTCTTACAGGTGATCTTTGGGCCTCACCAGCCAAACGGCGCGCTCCTGCCATGCAAGACGTGCGCTCCCTGCCGCCGCCTTTGCGGGGCTTCTTTGCCAAAATGAGGCTTTAGTGGGCGGGCCCTGGTGCTCGTCTTGCCACGCACGGTGTGGTGACATGACCGCCCATTGGTTGCTGCTGGGGGGGGGAGCAAGGCGACGGCACGCGCACGGATAGGATGCGAGGCTGTGGGAGGGATGGAGGGAATGTGTGTGTGTGAGAGAGAGAGAAAGAGAGAGCCAAGGAGAGAAGAAAGAAATCCGGAGAACTTTTTCGGATCCTTTTGGCAGGCAGGCACTGGAAGGAGAGAGGGAGAGAGAGAGAGAAAGAGGCGAAGGAGGCCGGGCAAAGTGGGGCAAAGCCAAGCAAGCCCCGCCGCAAACCCTGCTGCTGCCCTCGGGACTCCCGTTCCAAGCCGAGACCTGGGCGAGCGAGCTGTGTGGGGCTGTTTTCTTTCCTTGGTTGGGGGCGAGGAGGGATGGCTCCGCCATGTTCCTGGGGCTGAATCCGAGGAGGAGGGGGCTGCGGGGATGGAGACTCCACTTGCTGCTGCTTGTGCCCTCGCCGCCTTCCTCCGCCTCGCCCTCCCTCGCCCTCGAAGGAGAAAGGTGGTGAGGGCACAAGCAGCAGCAGCAAGTGGAGTCTCCATCCCCGCAGCCCCCTCCTCCTCGGGTTCATCTGTCACTTTGGGGAAGCATCTCTTCCACTCTTCCTTCTCCTGCCAAGGTAAGGAAGCCTCGAGGGAGGAGGCTGCTGTGGGGAGGTTCCAGCCTCACGTGGGTCCCTCTCTCGGTTGAGTTTCCCGGCCCAGGCAACAGCCAGGCGGCCCCTCTTCCCAGCCCTGCGCCTTCCGAGCCGCCGCCGAAGCCATATCTGGCCGGAGCGCTGGCGGGTGCGCCTATAAATACCCTCCTGCTGCGTGCGTGGGAGGGGCCTGCTGGGCACGCAAGAAGCAGGATGGGATGGGGACTTCCTGCTTCGCGAAAGCACGCAGCAGGATGGAGGAAGGCAACGAAGACATTAAGAGAGAGCGTGCGCGCAGGCAAGGAGGATCCCCTTCCTGGGTGCACGTGGCGGCGAGTTCGTGGGCAGGCAAGAAAGAAGCCCCACGCGGACGGAAGGCTGCAGTAGGAGCACGCGCGCATGCGCGCACACACTCACATGCACAACAGGTGATCTTTTCAACTTGATTGTTCATATAGTAGCTTGCATGATGAAAAAGTGTGGGCACCCTTGGTTTACAGGAACATCTAGGAGTGAGCATATCACATCTATCCTAAAGTCACTCCATTGGTTGCCAATTAGTTTACAGGGCAAAGTACAAGGTGTTTGGTTTGACCTTTAAAGCCCAACATGGTTTGAGTTACCTAAAGGATCGCCTTCTATGGAACCAAGACAGTACATAAAGAACACAAAACAGGGGAATTCCAGAAAGCCAACAATCAAGTGCCAACACTTCCCAAACAACAGGCAACAACAGCCAGGTTTTGCAGCTGCAAGGCTACTCAATGCTAATCAAGCTTGCTAATGACAACATTTACACTTGCTTCAAACAGACAAGGGCTCTTCCTTCCACCTTGGACATTATTCTACAAGTATGTATATGCACTCCACTTGCCTTACCTCCCAACAGACCTTTGAAGATGATGGCCAAGGATGCAGGTGAAACATCAGGAGAGAATGCTACTCAATGCTAATCAAGCTTGCTAATTACAACATTTACACTTGCTTCTAACAGACAAGGGCTCTTCCTCCCACCTTGGACATTATTTCACAGGTATGTATATGCACTCCACTTGCCTCATTCCCACAGACCTCTGAAAAACGTCTGAGCATGCCTGCCATAGATGCAGGCAAAATATAAGGAGAGAATGTTGCTTGAACATGGCCATACAGCCCAAAAAACTCACAGCAACCCAGTGATTCTGGCCTTTGACAACAACTCTTTCTACTCTCTTTCTACTATTCTGGAAGAACACTGACATTGCAATTTTTTAATGTTATCTACAGTATTTCAGGGGGGAACATTTGTTTTGTTTGAGTGGGAGAGATGTTGTCCTTTTGTTTTGTGCCATTTGTTGATCTGTATACACCTATTTTATTTGTAGGGTTGTAGGTTTGTTTTGTTGCACAACACTTAACGTTTTAGGAAAAGGAGAGAACACGTCACTCCAACCCACCATTTAATGCTGAAAACAACTTCATGAGCTATTATTAAGTTGACCTAAATGTATGCCTTAACAAGCTGAATGAATAGTCAGGCCATAATTCCTAGTGCTGAGTCATTTAAAGGAGGCTTTCTGGAACAACTACAACATGCCACCACTCATTCTGAGCTTTTCTTCACAACCCACCATTTCCATAAAGCGGGAGTGGGCACCCTTGTGGTTCTTCTCCAGATGTACTGTCAGTCCCATTTGCTCACAGCAGCACAGCCAATGGCAAGGAATGCTGGGAGCTGCAATCCAGCAACATTTAAAGGGCCATACAATGTCCAACATAACCAGAGAACCTTTTAACACAAACCTGACTCCACCACACTCCTATAATTCAGCTTGTAACTAATTCTAGAGAACTGATGAAGTGTAGATGATGTTGAAGTAGAACTTACAGAGGCCAGGGTTCGAATCACCCTTCAACATGGTCCAATACTCAACCTCAGAGGAAGGAAATGTTCGGAACTGTGGGAACTGAAGTCCAAAACACCTGGAGGATCAAAGGTTGGGAACCACTGATCTAAAGCAAAGCTTCTCAAAGTGTAAGTTGTGTCCCCAAATGGAGTTGCCATAGGGCCGGCTTTTAGCACAACTGGCAAATCACCAGCAATGATAAGATCTACCAACTGAAAGGTTGCCGGTTGGTGTGAGCTCCTGACTGTCAGCCCACCTTACTGTTGACCTAAGCAGTTCGAAAACAGCTTGAGCTGTAATTAGAGAAATTAGGTACCACTAAAACAAGCGGGGGAGGTATTTTATGACGCTATAAAGAAAAAGATCAGAAAATGCCCAGCGCCCAAAAGGAAGGAGGAAGTCCTGATGGCTCGTCATAGAGGATGGAGCGACAGCACCGCCTGTGGATGGATTCAAGCACAACCTCCAAGGTACCAAAAAGCTGGATGTCGACACAACATACATCCTTTCTGTTCTGTCTGTCTCTGTTCTGTCTGTCCAAAATGGCACAGAATGTTTGCCATGTATGTGTACTGTCATCCACTCTGAGTCCCCTTGGGGAGATAGGGCGGAATGTGAATAAAGTGTTGTTGTTGTTGTTGGGTCCTTCATTCCCTCCCCATTTTGGAGGTCTGGCCATTTTACTTTTCCTTTCCATCTTGGGAGTCTGAGAGTCTTTTATTCCCTTTCTATCTTGCATTTCATACTCCTCCTTTCCTCAATGCCTCCACACCTCATGCATCTGCCCATGAAGACACTGGCCATGAGAGTTCATTTTCCATTGAATTCTTTGCGCAGAGGAGACAGAATGTTAGACAAATAGCAAATGGTTTTAAAACAAATGTATGATTTATTATCCTAAAGGTTTGATTTGTATCCGTATTTATCTACCTGGGGCCGTGCATACATTTCTCAGAGAAAACGGGGTTGCGAGTTCAAAAAGTTTAAGGAGGTCTACTTTAAGGCTCCGGGAGACTCGGATAGGTTTGCATTTGGGTTACTGCAAGTCAGAAATGCCTTCAAGGCAGACCAATACAAACAACAACTGACTTTAAGCAGGAAGAACTGAACATTGCCTATTGCTTCCCTGTTTACATTGGCCTCCACCTCCCTTGCCTATTTTTTTCCCTTTGCTGTGGTGTGTTTCAAATCGTAAGCCTGCAGGCACAGAGTGCTTCATTTGTTACTGAGATTACGTAAATGGCTTTGAAGAGTGATGTACAAATAATAATAATAAAGAAGAAGAAATGCTGTGTACCCGGATGACACTACATAAACACAACACAAAGATTCCTTTGAGCTATGACAATGCTGGAACTGTCAGCTTGAAAAATAAGCTTGGCAATGATAGAGAGAGCAGGGCATAACCTCAAAGCAGTCTGTATTAATGTCACCTCCGCCGTTAGACTCACCTGCGTGGACTGGATCACGGTCAGGTCGTTGATGCGGCAGAAGCCGGCCCCCATGGCAGAGCGCAGCCCTGCGGTCCCAAACGTAAGGCGCCGGCAGAGGCGGTCCCGCAGATCCTTATTCCTCCCATTTCGTAACAGGTTTTCGATTTGTTCCCTTGTTTTAGGATTCTGCAAATGAAACACAAGTTCCATTGTTAGGGTTTACAACCAGAGTTCCTGTAGATCAGTGTTTCTCAACCTTTTTTGAGCCTAGGCAAGGAATAAAAATGAAGGCAACCAAACCAAAATGAAACAAAATGACCTCTAAGTCATATACATATATTTTACTGACCTTGAGTTTTGGAGTTGTAGTTCACCTACATCCAGAAAGCACTCTGGACTCAAACAATGTTGGATCAGGACCAAACTTGGCATGAATACTCAATATGCCCAAATGTGAACACAGATGGAGTTCAGGGGAAATAGACCTTGACTTTTGGGAGTTGTAGTTCACCTACATCCAGAAAGCACTCTGGACTCAAACAATGTTGGATCAGGACCAAACTCGGCATGAATACTCAATATGCCCAAAAGTGAATACAGATGGAGTTTGGGGGAATTGACAGGGAGCCTGAGGGAACCGCAGCGAAGAGGAGGGGGGGAGGAGGGCGGGGCGGGGGGCAAACGGAGCAGGCGCCCCTGGGGCCTTGCCTTCTCCCAAACCGGTTTGGGAGCAGGCAAGGCCCCAGAGGTGGCTTTTCCATTTGCCCGAGCTGCCCCCCCGAATGCGAGAGAACGGCACAGGCAAACGGAGAAGCCACCTCTGGGGCCTTGCCTTCTCCCAAACTGGTTTGGAAGAAGGCAAGCCCCGAGATTGGCTCCATTTCCCCAGTTCTCCCTCACAAGCAGAGCGAGAGCCAGGGGACAGGCCCTGCCTGGAGCGGGTTTGGGCAGCTCGCCTCTTCCGCCAGGTTCCGCGGAAGACGCGAGCCGAGCCGGACAAACTCGGCTCCCAGGCAGGGGTCTGGGAACCCTGCGGGGAGCCATTTTCCGCTTTGCGCCAGCTTCCCGCCTCTCCTCCTCCTCCTCCTGTGGGCTCACTTCTGGAGGAGGGCCTGGCCTGGCCCCCCCCTCCTGAGCCTCCCCTGCCTCTCTCCCTGCCTCTCTAGGTCCCAGAGAGGGTCGTGTTCCCACCCGCTGTCCTGCAATCGGCTGGTGTGCCGCGGGAAAACCTCGGGGGAAGAAGAAGGCGGGGAAGAGGTTTTCTTGCGGCACACCAGCTGATTCCTCACGGCACACTAGTGTGCCGGGGCACAGCGGTTGACAATGACTGCTGTAGATATAAACGCAGCAAGGAAAACAAAGCACTGCAACTAAGATCGGCGCAACTCTTGATATGTTCTGGCTTAACCTGAGAGCCAGTTGTCATGATCCTTTAAGCCTGTTAACAGATTCCACAATTGGTCAGCCAGCATCTTCATGCTTTGCGTGTCGCATTTGGAAGCTAAATCAATCATGGCCCAGATGGCATGAAAGTTCCGCTGCCGAAGATTGGAAAGCTTAGGTGAATCGTTCCGGATATTTTATTTGGGATATCTTCTGCCGCTCTAATTAGGCACACATGGTTTCCACATTTAAAATACTTTGAAGGATGCCATACATCGACATATAATACTAACTATTGACTAAGTTTCAAAATACTGCATACCAAGCAATTTGCTTCCCAGATCAAGTAGTTTTGGAGACCTCACCTTCAGAAGCCTTCCTACCTGGCCAGAATCTGTTTGCAAAATCTGAAGCTCCCCAAAGTGCTATGGCCACACCCTCTTGGTTGCCCAACTCAACTGCAAGCATTTCCGTTTCACACTTCCATATGTTTATCCTGACCATTTATTGTTTTCTCTATTCATATAGTGTCCAAACTGCTCTGTTTTTAGTATCCAGTTTATTAGCACCAATTAGTAGTCTTCATGAGCTTTTTGGGCACCTTGGATTCAGGTATTCAGTTTGAAATATCTCTCTATCTTGAGTATATCATCATCATCATTATTACTATTATTACTACTACTATCAAACCTACCACACAATTAAAAACCAACAAAAGAGTAGAGGATAACCCAGGCATGGGCCCTGGGTTATCCTCTAAGTTCTGCCTCGTAGCCTAAGATCCGCCGGGGAGGCCTTGCTCTCGGTCCCACCAGCTTCGCAAGCACGGCTGGTGGGGATGAGGGGCAGGGCCTTCTCGGTGGTGACTCCCCGTCTATGGAACTCGCTCCCCAGCTAAATTAGATCGGCATCCTCCCTCCTTTCTTTCAGAAGAAAACTGAAGACATGGTTGCGGAACCAAGCGTTTGGCTAATTGGATATAACAGCACTGAACATTGAATCTGACCTTGCGATTGCTGTAAATGGAAAAGGCTTTATGATTGTATAACTAATGTTGTTTTTAATCTATGATATTTGTATGTTTTTATCTTGTTATTTTAATTGTAATTTTATTGCGGCATTGAATCGTTGCCATTGTTAGCCGCTCTGAGTCCCCCTACAGGGGTGAGAAGAGCAGGATAAACATGTGGTAAATAAATAATAATAAACTTCAGCATTCCCTCCAGGTGTTCTGAACTTCCTTGTGGCATCCTTTGGCCTCAAATGGTAGCCTCTGTATTATCCATCCTGGAGAAGCAAAGCCCGCAAACAAAACTATCTGGTCAAAATAACACACGATTTAGCATCTCCCCGGAGCCAGAGATGAGCACTGCCTCCAGAAGCCGGAAATGAAAGGAGAAGCCTCTGCCTTTGTTTGTGTTTGTATGTCTCATTGTATAGGATTGTACAGGCATTTGCCTATTTATGTAAATGCTGTAATGCGGTCTGAGTCTCTTCGGGGAGAAGGGCGGAATATAAATAAAGTTTATTAATAATAATAACACCTCATTGAATCTCTCCCAAAGGGAACCGAGTGCTCTGGCTGATGGACGCTAAAGTCATAATTATTTGGAAAGGATATGGTTTCAGCATCAAAATACCTTCCAGGTACCAGATGCCACCTCAATTTGGACACTAAGCAGAGTCAGCTCTGGTTAGTATTGTGAGGAGAGACCACCAATAAATCCAAGGTGCTGTAGGCTGTATTTCAGAAGAAAGAACTGTAACATCCACCTCTGTGGGTTCCCTGCCTAGGAAAACCCTTTGAATTTCATGGCATCCCGATAAGTCAATGAAGGCACATATACAAACCTTTGGAAGCCAAATTTCTTACCAGCAAGGCCAGCCCTTCATCATGTCTGTGACAAAACAAGGCATAGCTGTTTTCATGTATTCTAGAACCAAAACCTCTGAAAACGAACTCTTGCATAGAGATAAGTGATTAGGTATGCTAGTCTCTTTTGGCATAAAGACACAAATGAATTCAGGAGTGTTTTGATTTCAACTGGGAAGAATGCAGCCTAAACTTTTGTGGAAAAGTCCATTTCATCGGATGCATCGAGTGAAGCCTCCGTGGACAGACATACAAATAGAGGAGAAAATGAAAAGAAATGGAAATGCTAAAATATGTGATAAGTGTTCATAGCTGAAAGCACAAGGTGGGTGATAGGTTTTGTATGCAAGCTAAGATAGTTAGGTAAATGCACATACGCGCATATCGGAAAATCTATGGACTTCATTCACGAGATAATTAAATTGTTTGAGATCATTGGTTTTCTCGGGGCTTCACCATGCCCTGTTCTGTAATTAAACAAAAGATTATCCTATCCCCCATCACACCTAATCTTTTTCTCTGCTTTAAGATTTATCAGTTTGATTTGCAATCACATGGGAGACAGGTTAATATGACGTAATAATCCCCTGAAGTATAAAGCATGTCTTATTTATTATATAACAGGCATGGGTCAACTTCGGCCCTCCCTCCAGGTGTTTTGGACTTCAACTCCAACAATTCCTAACAGCCAGTAGGCCAAAACACCTGGAAGGAAGGGCCGAAGCTGGCCTATGCCTGCTATATAAGCACATATATCTCTCAATTAAAAAACAACATTTATTTATTTACTGGGTTGCTGTGAAGTTTGTTTTGGGGGGGGGGGCTGTGTGGCTGTATTCCAGCAGCATTCTCTCCTGATGTTTTGCCTGCATCTGTGGCCAGCATCTTCAGAGATCTGTTTTGAGGTGAGGCAAGTGGAGTGTACATACATATACATACATACACTTGTGGAATAATGTCCAGGGTGGGAGGAAGAACCCTTGTTTGTTTCAAGCAAGAGTGAACGTTGTAATTAGCGAGATGGATTAGCACGGAGTAGCCTTACAGCTGCAAAGTCAATCAATCAATGTATCTGCATAAAGGTAGCCTGGCTGTTGTTGCCTTTGTTTGGAATGTGTTAACTGGCACTTGACTGTTTGCTGTCTGGAGTTCCCCTGTTTATGAGCGGTGTTCTTTATCTACTGTCTTGATTCTGGTATTTTTTATACTGGTGACCAGATTTTGTTCATTTTCATGGTTTCCTCCTTTTCTGTTGAAATTGTCCACATGATTCTTGTGGATTTCAATGGCTTCTCTGTGCAGTCCGACACGATGACCATGCAACCCGGAAAACTCACAGAAACCCAGTGATTCCGGCCATGAAAGCTTTCGACAACATATTTATATTTTACGTTTGAGAAGAAATCTATTACTGCTCCTTCCTTCCCGGACCCAAAACAATCATGGCAGAAGAAAGGACACAATATTACCCATTTTGACTCCTCCCTCAATGACGATGCCATAGTTTTATTAACAAACAGGTAAGGGGGGATAATAATAATAATAACAACAACTTTATTCTTATCCCCTCCCCCCCCCCCCACACACACACACACCATCTCCCCGAAGGGACTCAGGGCAGCTTACAAGGGGGCAAGTCCTCATTACAGATAAAATAGTGTTAAAACAATCAAATAAAAGCGTAAACACAATCAGAACAACAGGCTGTGATAACAGTCAAGCTGGGATCAGGCTCAAATTAGTACAATGCTTCTGGATTGGGGCCAGTAGAGAGTGCGGATTAAAGGAACTGAGGTAAGAGATGCCTTAAAATGTGGGCATTTTTCATAGAATAAAAAAATAATAATGAAACTGCTCAAAGGCACAACAGAACATCCACGTTTTTAATTCTCTATGAAAGATGGATAAGGTAGGGGCCTGTCTGATCTCCCTAGGGAGGGAGTTCCAGAGCCGGGGGGGCCCACCACCGAGAAGGCCCTCTCCCTCGTCCCCACCAACCGTACTTGAGACGGTGGCAGGTATGAGAGGAGAGCCTCCCCTGATGATCTCAAGGTGCACAAGGGTTCATATGGGAAGATGTGGCCGCGAAGATAGGCAGATCCCCCTCACATGTTAAATTGGGAGTTTTTAAACGTGTCTACGTGGGGAGTTGCAAAATAAGTTGTTTGCCAATCGACTTAGGAATCATGGGAAAACCCCACACTGGAACCCGAAATGGAAACTTGTGTCATGTGATGGGCTCAGTGCGTCGCCAATACTTAAATGTGTAAAGACTATGATTTTATTGTGTGTGATGAAGTCCTTGGTGTAGTGCATCGTTAGTTTGGTGACAGGACAAGAAAGGCTGCTGCAAGAAGAAAGTCACGGGCAAAAGTTGACTATGACAAACACAGGAATAGTGACCACAGATGACTTGCATAACTTTAAAATGGGCCATGAAAATACCGAAGTGGCTTAAAAAGAGGAAGGAAAGGGAAGAACAGAAAAAATAAAGGAAACGTGGCAGCGGTTTTTAAGACCAACTAGTTTTTATGCACCAAGGGAGGATCACAACTACTTCATTGAAATTGAAATAGTCAAAAGATTTCTATACACTGGGTTAGCCATTAATCAGAATCAGGGGAACTCCAGACAGGAAACAATGGAGTGCCCGGTAACGCCTCTCAAACAGAGTGCTTCCAGGCAAAAACAGCCAGGCTACCTCTATGCAAAATACCCTTGCTGATGGACTTGGCAGCTGCAAGGATACTCAATGCTATTCAAGCTTGTTAACTGCAACATTCATACTTTCTTTAAACAAACAAAGGGTTCTGTCTCCCATCCTGGATATTATTCTCTAGATAGATATAAACTCCATTTGCCACTCAAGCTTGCCTATTACACCATTTACACTTGCTTCAAACAGACAAGTGTTATTTTGCCCCACTATGGACAGTCCACAGATATATATACACTTGCCTCATTTCCAAACAGGCCTCTGAACAAACCTCTGAGGATGCCGGCCACTGATGCAGGCGAAACACCAGGAAAGAATGCTATTGGAACATGGCCAGACAGCCTGGAAAACTCACAGCAACCCAAATAACATTAATACCGTAGTACATGCTCCTAACCTGGAAATTACCTAAGATTCCTTTTATTTGCAAGAGCCTAATCCCAATTGTTGAGAAGGTTGACCTAGATTTTTTTTTTCAAGCAGATAAAAACATGTGTCTATAATCTGTGACTAACACAAGAGATAAGAAGCAAGTGGTGAGGGAAGTTATAGATTTTCCTTTCCATTGAGACGCAGAGTGCACAAAGAGTGCTAGAATAAGCAGAGATGGCGGGCTGGCCAGACACACCAACCAATACATGCAAATTGGCTAAAGTGGTGGAATAATGCATGGTTTGGCTGCTACATAGCCTTTCTCCAGCCCACTTTTCCAAGTTTCACTGGCTGAAATATTTCAACTCAGACCAAGCCAGCAGTATGAAGATAATTCAGGTCACACTGTTATGTTAAATCATGCAAATGAAGACACTTTGCAAATTCAAGCTTGATCTGCATAGAATCTATCAGAGCTGCTTGCCTATTATTATTTATTTTAATGGATTCAGCCTTAATTTATGTTCCAGCAAAGTACAGCATGAAATGATGAACATCCCAAAGGTGTCATAGAAGATCTACATATGTGGCTAAGAGGGTGATGAGAGGGCGTTGAGGGGGAATGGGTTATATACAATGCTCAAAATTAACTATGGACCTTAGTTTTCTTTCCATTTGCTAGTCTGCATATATCACCTGTGATTTTTCTGCAATATGACACAAAACTCATCCACAAAATTCTGCAGAAGGCAAGGTTCAAGTATAAAACAAAGATTTCAGAATACGAAAAAGGTCATATCCTGACACTGAACACAATTGGGGAAAGAGAGGGCCATTATCCATATGCAAACCACCATTTTTTGCATCTTGAGAACCCTCTACATGCCAAATATGATTTCAAAATGGGTATTTTTGGCAAAATGTTCCCATACACACACACACACACACACACACACCCCTTCAAAGGAAAAAGAACCCCATGGAAGCCTATTTTGCAACAGAAAATCACCCAGAAGTCCTTAAACTATGACTCCCAAGTGAAAAATAACCTCTCTTGGGTCTATAATGGCCCAATAGGGTCTGAAAATGGCTTTTGAAAATATAATTATTATTTGAAACACAACAAGATGAGTACACAGCAAACAAGGTCACTCTGCTGGCTGTTGTATTGGATCACACGTCGGACCCTTCCCAAGTGTCTAGGACTGTGTGATGTATTGGCAAATAATGGGATCCCCTTGACTGGCTTGTGCCAGAGTCTTTGCGGTTCCATCTTTAAATCCTCGTATCTTGTCAGCTTTTCCAGTTGGTTCTCTTCAATCCTGCTGTCGCCTGGGATTGCAACACGGACGAGCCATACTTTGTTTTTAACACAATCGTGAGGTCAGGAGTATTGTGCTCCAAAACTCTCATTCTGAATTCGGGAGTCCCAGAGGAGTTTGACGGGTTCATTCGCTGTAACTTTTTCAGACTTGTGATCCCACCAGTTCTTTGTCGCAGGCAGATGGTATTTGTGGCACAAGTTCCAATGAATCATCTGAGTAACGGTGTTCTGCCTCTGATTATAGTATGATTATTATTACTATTATTGTATTATTATTATTGTATTATTATTCGTGTGTGGATTCAAATGGGGCAAAGAAAAGGCCGTTTCAGCCATATTTCTGTTTTGTTTAATAAACACATAGGTTTTTTAAAAGGCCAAATGAAGGGAGCCAAGTCCTTTTATGGGTCTCCAAAAAAATATATAGTGCAATGCTTTTTATTGTTAGCTTCTGCAGGTCTCCTTTTTAGAGAGATAAAGCTAGGTACAAAACAACAACAGGAAAAGCTTACACAATATGATAATTTAAAGATCTGACTGCAAAGACTCTGGCTCAAGCCAGTCAAGAGGGTCCCCGTGGTGATCGGCACACTGGGTGCAGTGCCTCAAGACCTTGGTCTGCACTTAAAAACAATAGGCACTGATAAAAATAGCATCTTTTAGCTGCAAAAGGCCACACTGCTTGGATCTGCAGGCATTATTCGCCAATACATCACATAGTCCTAGACACTTGGGATGTGTGATCCAATACAAAAAGCATAGTGATCTTGTTTGCTGTGTACTAATCTTGTTGTGCATCAATATATATATATATATATATATATATATATATATATATACACACTATTATATATACTACATATATTCTATGTATATATACACATATATATATATATATATAAAATATTTTATTTATTTATTTATTATTTCAATTTGTATACTGTCCTTCCCAGCTGGCTCAGGACGGTTTACAACATATCGAATTACATCATAAAACGTATCAGCAATCCAGAGTATATAAAATAACACAATAGACGATAAACCAATTAATACTGTTCTGCCTTGATCAAGGTGGTCACAAATTGAAAGCACGCCGAAACAGTGCTGTTTTACAAGCTTTCCGGAAGGCCGGTAGCTCATTTACTGCTCAGACTTCAGGTGGTAAGCTGTCCCACAATTGAGGTGCTGCCACCGAGAAGGCTCTGTGTCTTGTTGACGACAGGTGGATAGTTCGCAGGGAGGGAATCTGCAAAAGATTAAGGTCTTCTGATCGGAGAGATCTCTGGGGAACATATGGGAGTAGGCGGTCCCTCAAGTACACTGGCCCCAGACCATGCAAGGCCTTAAAGGTTAAAACCAACACTTTGAAGATGATCCGGTGCTCGATTGGTAACCAGTGCAGTCGCTGCAGAGTTGGAGTGATGTGCGCCCTGGCTAGCACTCCAGCCAGGAGCCTCGCTGCTGCGTTCTGCACCAGTTTAAGCATATATTCTATGTCATTTCCAGCACGACACAGAATAAAATACTATATTGAGGGGGGAGGGGACCACAGAAGGGTCACATAAGTTAAATGGATGTTGCAATTGCTAAGGCTGTTCAATTTTAATAGATTCAGATTTTGCTCATTGGATGCTTTCAAGGTGCATCTGAATCATTTTCATGTAAGTGTCCCAAGGGCGTGTATATGAATGTACCAGGCCATTCCAATCATAAAAGCAAGACAGAATCTGTTTTGAAACAAGAGGTGGGGAGGGGGGGGAGGAAATCCCAAGATGATTTCTGAACTTCTCAGGCAGCACAAGCCTTCGTTCTGCAGGTTTTCCTTTGAATCAGGAATGTAATCTTGGGCTGCAATCTGTGCAAGGCACCCACCGGGTTTGTGTTTTAGAATGGCTTTCAAGTTTCAGTGAGAAAGAACTTGGCACTGGCTGGCGGACGGCACAGAGCGATCCAAAGCACAATTTGTATGACGTAAACAAAGCAGACCTGTTTTCATTACATGCCTAATGGAATAAGTTCCGGATCTTAAAACTGTTCCTCGTTAAGCGGAGAAAGTAAACCAAACACCTTAGAAGAGGTTTAAAAAAGGCAGCGGAATCCAATGTCCGGAGGGTGACCGAGCAAGTAGTGACATTTATCGCAAAGAGGTCAGCCAGCTCCTAGGTCCGGCAGCTGCCAGGAGTCATGCATGCAGCTCGAGACCTGAAAGCTGCAGGATCTCAGGAGGAGAATGCACAATATGCGGGAGATCCAGACTCCAGCATCAGCAATTCAGAGCAAAATCCTGACTCAAGAGACACAGAAAGAACGGTTCATAAAGGATTCATTTCCTGTTATGAAGCAGGAAGCAAAACAGGGCTATAGACTAACAGAGTTGGAGGAGACCTCTAAGAGCCATCCAGCCCAACCCCCTTTGCCAGGCAGGAAGACACAATCAAAACCCTCCGATCAGATGGCCATTCAGCTTCTGGTTAAAAACTTCCAGAGGAGACTCCGCCACACTCCGAGTCAGCATATTCAACAATGGAACAGCTTTAACCATTAGAAAGTTCTTTCTAATATTTAAGTGGGATTGATTTTCCTGCAATTTGTTTCTTAGTCTCTGGAGCAATAGAACTTCCTTCCAAATATTTAAAGACGGCAATCATGTCTCCTCTCAACCTTCTCTCCTCCAAGCTAAACATAACCAACTCTCCTCGAAGGCTTCCAAGACCTTTTGCCATTTTGGTGGCCCTTCTCTGGAAACTTCCCGTCATATCTGTATCCCCCTTGAATTGCTTTGCCCAGAACTAGACACAAGGTTATCCTACATGGGGTCTGGCCAACGCAGAAGAGAATGGGACTAGGACTTTCAGTCAATCGGTGAGGTAGCCTGGCTGTTGTGCCTGGAGGCATCTTTAGTTTGGGATGTGTTAACTGGCACTTGGTTGTTTGCTGTCTGGAGATCCCCCATTTCTGCTGGACTGCTCTGATAACCGTCATGACAGAGTACACAGAGAAGCCATTAAAATGCACAAGCATGTGGACAATTTCAATAGAAAGTAGGAAACCATGAAAATGAACATAATCTGGTTACCAGTATTTTTTTAAAAAAAAAACAAACACCAGAATCATGGCAGAAAATAAAGAACACCACTCAGCAACAGGGAGTTCCAGACAGCAAACAATCAAGTGCCAGTTAACAACACTGATTGACTCTGCAGCTGCAAGCCTACTCAATGCTAATCAAGTTTACTAGTTGCAGCATTCACACCTGCTTCAAACAGACACGGGTTCTTTCTCCCACCTTGGACAGCCCACATATATATACACTCCACTTGCCTCATTTCTAACAGACCTCTGAAGAAACCTCTGAGGCTGCTTGCTACAAATGCAGGCGAAACGTCAGGAAAGAATGCTACCCAAGTCTAAAGAAAACAAAAAAAGCATATATGTTTTGTTAAGTACTTTATACACATTACCTGATGGGTAGAAAAGTAATTTATAAAGAAAACCAATAAGCAATTAATAAACTGTTTGGAATTTCAGGTAGTGAAGATCAAACTAAAGTTTCAGCGGTTAGAGGGCTGTGTCTGGTGATGAAAGAGAAGGAAAGCCTTATCTTGTTTACCTTCATTATCTCTAGGCTTGAAGGCTTATAAAGTGAAAGTTTCCCAGCCGCTTCTGTAATCAACTTAGCAGGTGGATTATGAAGGTCAAGAGACTGATAGCTTAAGAAACAGTAAGCACCAGGGAGACAACTTCAGGGACCTGCGTCTGCTAACCAGATAACTCAGTGACCTCATCAGATACGTAAAGCTCTTCCAACAGGTTATGTCTCCTAAATATACTGCTGCAAAGATGTTTAAATCTTCCATCAATTCCAGAGTGAGAAAAACAATATACTAAGACCAGTATATCTGCAGTTCTTGACCAGACTGTGGTTACCTGAAACTGCAAGTGCAATAGAGTGCCTTCAAGGCAACTGTATAGTATGCCATAGAATTGTCATAGAATCCTAGAGTTGGAAGAGACCTCGTGGACCATCTAGTCTAGGGGTGTGCCCACACTTTTTCAGCATGCGAGCTACTTATATTAAAACCAAGTCAGAAAGATCTACCTACCTCAAGGCTGGGGAGGGGAGGGGCGGGGCTTGGCCAGAGGGGGGCGGAGCCAGGCCGCGCCAAGCCCCGTCCTCTCCCCTTTGGCTTTGGAGCTCCCAGCAGCTTCTCCAGGCTTGAGGATGGCAATGCCAAGCCAGTGGTGACATAGCTAGCACAAGGCTGGCTTGCCATTGCCATCCTCAAGCCTGGAGAAGCTGCTGGTAGAGCTGAAGCCAGGGGGGCGGAGCCAGGCCGCACCAAGCCCCTCCCCTCTGGCTTTGGCGCTCCCAGCAGCTTCTCCAGGCTTGAGGATGGCAATGCCAAGCCAGTGGTGGCATAGCTAGCACAAGACTGGCTTGGCCCTGCCCTCCTCAAACCTGAAGCAGTTGCTGGGAGTGCCGAAGCCGGGGGAGGGGGCGGGGCTTGGTGCAGCCTGGCTCCGCCCTCTCTGAGAAGCGATCCGGCTGAGATCGACCTCCTTCGGTCCCGGGATCGACTGGTCGATCGCGATCGACTTCCTGGGCAGCCCTGATCTAGTCCAACCCCATTCTGCCAAGAAGCAGGAAAATCTCATTTAAAGCCCCCCCCCCTCGACAGATGGCCATTCAGCCTCTGTTTAAGTCTCCAAAGAAGAAGCCTCCAACACAGTCTGAAGCAGAGAGTTCCACTGCTGAACAGCTCTCAGAGTTAGAAAGTCTCTGGAGCACCCAGCAAATGAATAGAATTTACCACTTCTACCCAGGTAAGTGAAACTACGGATATAGGTTTTGCAGTTATGAGGATCTTACTGTACATCAAAAATGACATCAAATCAGCAGTTCACAAACTTATGGGAATTACTAGTATAGATCACAGAGCTTCTCAGGCATACCGTGTTGGCACCCATTTTAACATTTTCAGAAACCAAACTTCAAGAAAGACCTTTTACCAATTGGAATGTAGGCACAGAATGAATAGACATATTATAGAAGCAGAACCAATAATAAGGCAAATCAAGCAAATCATTCCCAGAATTGTGTTCAAAGTCCACAGATGCTCCTGTAAAACTAACACATTGTGCATTTGGAATAAGAGGGCAGCACACCAACACTGTGGCTCCTTCCCGGTCCGATATATCCCCAGGACAACAGACAAGGGACATCTAGGATGTGAAGTATCACAGAATCATGAGTTCGAGGCCTGCCTGGGTCGAGGTGAGCTCTCGACCAATTGTGTAGCTCATTGTCTGTCTATATATGTTGTATGTCTATGGCATTGAATGTTTGCCTGTATATGTGCATTATGATCCAGCCTGAGCTCCCTGTGGGGTGAGAAGGGCGGAATATAAATGATGTAAATAAAATAAGTAATAAGGACCATCCAACCCAACCACCTTCTACTAAGAAGGGATACAATCCAAGCCCTCCTGACAGATGGTCATCCAGCCTGTGCTTGAAAACCTCCAGAGTAGGCATAGCCCCTGACCAGTTCCTCTACGTCAGGCATGGGCAAACTTTGACCCTCCACAAGCTCTCACAATTCCTAACAGCAGGTTTTGTGGGAGCTGAAGTCCAAAACACCTGGAGGGAGGGCCTGACCTAGAGAGACCATGCCTGACCTAGAGAGATGGCGGGGTCTTCTTCTCTAGATGCCTTCCAAAAGAGGCACTTTTCAGGCTATTTCAGCTGGAGACCCTGCACCAGACAAGGCTCTGGACTCAATGGCTCACAAGACCCCTTCCACTTCTACACTGTAAGATGCGGGAAGCGGCAGAAAACAAACTGCAGCTGGATGACTCATGAGCCTCAGGAAATTAACCTTGGCTGAACTCCACTATTATCTAGGAATTCTTGCCGCTTTCACCATCGTGGCCTGACAAAACAAGAAAGAGTCTTACATCACCAGCAAGAGTCCTACTTTACAGCTCGACATTCAACTGAATTTAGAGCTCTGCAAGCAAAATCCATTTCAGTTCTAATCTCTCTCAGAAACCATACAGATGATAGGAAGAAATCAAGGATTGTAAAGGACAAGGGAGATATTAAGTGAGACCATACTGATTCACCTTATGCAAAGGGATCTTGAATAATAAGGGACACAAGGTACAGGCTGTTTGCTATTTTTAAGGCAGTGTTGGAGAACAGAAAGGAAGTATTATTTGGGGGGAAATACCTTTTTTGCAAGGAAGAACTATTTGATCAAATCCTGTCTATGCTTCCAGAATTCCTGGCTGTCAGCCAAGCTGTATGCTTAATTACGTATTTAATAATGAATATATTTTTCTATATCAGTTCATTTCAAAGGTGCTAAGCTATCCCTTTCTAAGTGAAACCCACGTGTGAGCTGGATCTCCAATATTAAAGCAAGACTTGCCTTTGGAAGCTGACCCCATCATCTGGACCCAGCTGATAATGAAAAGCAGGACAGCGGCCTGCCAGAACAAAACCTATGACTCCAATATGATCCTCACCGATCTTCCCAGCCAGGAGGCATGTTCCAGCATTCCCTGTCGCAGATGAAATGCCCAAAAGGCTTGAAAGGGCAGCCCCATATTATGCACATAGTGATCAACCCCAGAGGAAGTGGGCACGTCCTAAAAGCAATGGCCTCAATTCGATTCTTAGTCTCAAAAACAATATTTATATATTTATTCATTTATTTATTTTATTGCATTTATATACCGCTTTTCTCACCACTCGGGGGACTCAAAGCAGTCTACATCAAATAAAAGGCAAAAATTCAATGTCTCATATATAATAAAATCAGTATATCACACATCTATAAGCCACAAAATCAATGGGTATCATAGAATCTTAGAGTTGGAAGAGACCTCGTGGGCCATCATCCAGTCCAACCTCTTTCTGCCAAGAAGCAGGAAAATTGCATTCAAACCACCCCCGACAGATGGGCATCCAGCCTCTGTATAAAAACCTCAATAATAATACTTTATTTGTACCCCGCCACCATCTCCCCAAAGGGACTTGGGGCAGCTTACATGAGGCCAAGCCCACAACACATAATAACATCACATCAGTAAAATAACAAAACAGCAAACAATAAGGCTGCCTCCTTCAGCCGTTTTCCCAGCCAGCCTCCAATCCGCCATGACTCCCGTCATGACTCTCGCCCCTCACTCGCTGAAGCTGCGCGGAGGAGCAAGCCCGGAGGAGCAAGCCAGGAGGAGGGGCATGGCGCGGCCTGGCTCCGCCCCCTCCCCCGGCTTCCGCTCTTCCACAGCTTCTCCAGCCTTGAGGGGACAGTGCCAAGCCAGCATTGTGCTGGCTCTGCCACCGCTGGCTTGGCATTGCCCCCTCAAGGCTGGAGAAGCTGTGGGAGAGCTGAAGCCGGGGGAGGGGGCATGGCATGGCGCAGCCTGGCCCCTCCCCCTCTCCCGGCTTCGGCACTCCCAGCAGCTGCTCCCAGGAGGCCACCATCCCCCAGCCGTTCTTTACTGTGTTAGAGTGTCATTTTGTGTCATTTTGGTTGGTGGTGTACCCCCGGATTTTTTTAATGTTAAAAGTGTGCCACAGCTCAAAAAAGGTTGGGAAACACTGCCTTAAGCTATAACAAAATAAAGTATCAGAAAATAAAAGTATCTGCAACACTTATGTAAACAAACCCAAATGAATTTAATGAGACTTCCTTTCAAGCAGTTATATGCAGCACTGCACTATCCAATGGTGTTTTCTGTGTCCCTGTTATCTCATCAATCTGTGTCTCTAGTCGCAATGCCAGGCTTGGATGTCATATCCCTGTTTTGCGTCACAGAAGCACATGCATTACTTTGCCTCCAGCAACACAACCACCATTTCCAGCCTGAAATAACTGGATTCACAAATGAGATGTTCACTGCCCGGGCTCAAGGAGCGTGAGCAAGGCCAAAAAAGGCACCACTCATGTCACTGTGCTTATACTAGGCACAATGGGGGAAAAAGTCTCAAAACTCATTATTAAATTAGGGGTGGGGGAAAATCAATTTAAATAAACAGTTAAAACTGAAGACAAATTGAAAACCTGTTCCTTTTATGTAAAGGACATCACTTTACTATGCCATCCTATATCATGGGACTTGAGTATCCATGGATTTTGGCATCCAGAAGGGTTCCTGGAACCAAACCAAGAGTCTATTGTATATTTAGACATGGTAAATGTTCTATTCATGAAGAAGGAAGGACAAGAGAAAGCAGACATGAATTTTTCCATAGCCTGGAAAGTTTCCAGATTTTGAGCAGCACCATAAACCTGAAGAAAAAGCCAATAACAGCCCTGAGAGACAACAGGACCTGATAAAGAAGGATTACGTTATTACTGTGTAGAATCAGTGGACAATCCAGGTAAGATTCATGCTGTTGTGTCCAAGAATTTCTTATCAGCACCACAACTAGAATTTCTTTGCACTTGGAAAGTTCACAATGAGCTAATCCTTTTCATGGAGGGCCCTTGACTTATCGCCTCAGACATCTTTGCTTAATTTTTTTAATTTAATTTTTACGGTCATTGACCAGCACAAAGCTTTGCTTAATTATTTATAAACTCATAAACCAAGGAATGTACTGTAAACAGCCCCCCCCCCTACAAAATGGCTCATTACATAAAACAAAAGACTTCTCAAGTGTAAATGTCCATGAAAGCGATCTCAGTGTCTTTCGTGACTGTAGCGTGTCATAGCAGAGAATTATCCCTCTAAATATTACATTGCAAAACAGTCCCACAGTGTAATTTCTCTGCGTGTTTACAGTGAATTATCCATATCAATTACTATTCCACACTCTGCTGCTATATACAATGGGAATTGAGCATACACAGATTTTTGGTAACCAAACCCAAACAGATACCAAGGGCTTGCTATACTTCTAAATCTGAAAGAGCTGCCAGTCCATGTCAGGCCCTGAATATGGAAATTTGGAATGTTAAGATGCAAGTCAAGGCTTCAGGGAGCATTTGCAAAAAGAAAGACGCAAGATTAATAATGCTAATTAACTTAGGGCCCTTCTACACATAAACGAGATGACCAAACCAGACAGTCCCTATTATCTGCTTTGACCTGGATTATATGAGTCTACACTGCCATATAATCCAATTCAAAGCAGATAATCTGGATTTTATACGGCAGTGTAGAAGGAGTCTTAGATTTGCTAAAATAAACACAAGTTTGACCTATTTACCATGTATTTTTAAATAATCATGAAAACATCAGAGAATTTAGATTTGAGACTTGTTCTGACCCTACACCTATTTAAGAATGTATAATGTATAACTACATTTGGGGGGATTGCTAGAATCGAGAGCAGAGAATTATTACAGATTGGAATACAGTTTTGGCAAATTCAAAGACCAGGTGGTAAACATTTCAGCTATTCTGTGAGTTGTACTACATTTGTACTACAATTCCCATCATGCCTTACCACTGGCCACTCTGAATGGAACCCTGGGTTGATATGAAAAAACATCTGAAGCGTCAGCAATCCAGTTAAAATAATGCACTCTATTTTTCCTATTAAAATTAGATTTGAACATTTCTATCACTTTTCATTTGTATATCTAACCTAGTTGTTGATGCAAATAAACAAATAATGAACCACTTCCATCTCTACATATTGTTTGCATTCAAGTCATTCCATGGGATTTTTCTGACCAGAATTGTTCAGAAAGGACACCACAGTCCTTCCTCTGAGGCTGAGAAAATGTAATTCATCTAAGAACAGCCAAAGGGTTTCAACACAGAAGTTCAAACCTTGGCTTCCAGAGACATAGTCTAACATTCAAACCACTGCAGTATGTTGATTCTTGTCTCTGTATATCAGCGTTTCTCAACCTGGGTGTCGGGACCCCTGGGGGGGGGGTCGTGAGGGGATGTCAAAGGGGTCATCAAAACCCATCAGATCATGGGGCTTCTGTATAAGTTTGCCCCAATTCTATTGTTGGTGGTGTCGAGAATGCTCTTCGATTGTAGGTGAACTATAAATCCCTGCAACTACAACTCCCAAATGTCAAGGTCTGTTTTCCCCAAACTCCACCAGTGTTCACATTTGGGCATATGGCGTATTCGTGCCAAGTTTGGTTCAGATCCATCATTGTTTGAGTCCAGGGTGCTCTCTGGAGATGAAATGCAACTCCCAAACTCAAAGTCAATGCCCACCAAACCCTTCCAATATTTTATGTTGGTAATGGGGAGTTGTGTGTGCCAAGATTGGTCCAATTCAATTGTTGGTGAGGCTCGGAATGCTCTTTGACTGTAAATGATTGTAAGTGAACTATAAATCCCAGCAACTACATCTCCCAAATGACAAAATCAATCCCCTCGCCCAACCCCAAGTTTGGGCAAATGAGATATTTGTGCCCAATTTGGTATGAAAATACATCCTGGATATCAGATATTTACATTACGATTCATAACAGTAGCAAACTGTGTTGCAGGGTGTCCCTCAAAAACAATGTTTTTGTAGTTCAATCAACTTTTCCCATTTTTATGCTAGATCCGATTAGGAAATGACACTTATAACCCAGGAACAAATATGTTGCATGTTACCAAGAAGTCCTGACTCTTTAAGCAGACTTGTATTTGGCTTGAACTGAATACTCAGCCCAAAACAGCAAGGTTCTTTCCATCTGCATACATCAATATTGAAACACAGGATTTTACCCATATAAATGCCAATGTAAATAGAGGACCACCTGTAAATTTAAAGAGGAGCGGGAAACTGGGGGCTGCATTTGAAAATAAACTGAACTAAAACCCAAATTTGGACCACTTCCAGTTTTTGCTTCTTTTTTTTCCTTTTTTTACATTTGGGGACCTTGTTGGGGAAACATTCAATACTGAAAGAAATTAAACACATTTCCAGAAAGAGTTTGCTGGTTTCTTGAAAGAGAAGATTTCTTGAAATAAGGGTGGGGTGATAGTCATTAGGGGAAGGATATGTTTGCACTGGGCTTCAAACAAAGATCTTGGTCACATTTTGTGCACCCAAAAAAAATGTTCATCAGTCAAAACCTTTCAAAAAAGAAACATTTTGATTTGACTTTTAAGCTACATTGAGTTTAAGTAACTTCTGAAGGTGGGGGGACATTATTAATACTACTACTATTACTACTACTATTACTATTACTAATACTACTACTATTACTATTCTGCCTTATCTCTTGATTGAGGCACAAAGCATATGTATACACTCCACTTGCCTCATTTCCAACAGACCTCTGAACAAACCTCTGAGAATGCCAGTCACAGATGCAGGGGAAATGTTAGGAAAGAACGCTACTGGAACATGGCCGCACAGCCCGGAAAACTCACAGCAGCCCAGTGATTCTGGCCATGAAAGCCTTTGATAACACACTTTGGGTCTCTATCTAGACAGATGAACGGAGATATAAACAGTAGTAGTAGTTTCAAATGTTTAAAAGCCATGCTTTTCGGTGTCACCTTAGATTGAACACTAGCATATAGGAAACACTGCTTGAACACCAAACACAAAGTAGCTGCATGCAATAACATCCTACGGAAACTTACTGGAAGCACATGGGGTGCCGACCCAAAATTAATAAGAACATCAGCCCTAGCCTTGTATTACTCAACCGCCGCGTATGCCTGCCCTGTTTGGCATAAGTCTGCCCAAGCAAAGCAGGTGAACACAGCATTGAACGAAACATGCAGAATATTCACAGGATGTCTTAAACCTACACCTGTTGATTAACTCTACAAGCTAGCTGGAATTGCCCCCCCCCCAAAGTGCAATGGGAAGTTGCTGCTAAATGTGAGAGAAATAAGGTTGAACACTGTGAAAGCCACCCACTACATGGCTACCAGCCTCCTCCTAGTAGACGCAAATCAAGGAAAAGCTTTATGAGAACTACCACTCCTCTTGGCGTCCTCACAGCAACAGCAAGGGTATCCTTCTTGGAAACTAAACCAGGAAATCCCAATTGGATTCCCCCCCCCCCCCTGCGCAAGGGTCTTTCTCCAGGGGCAAACCAAGAATGCGCAACTTGGAAGTCCCTGAATAGACTCAGAAGCAGAGTGGGCATGACCTAAAATAATCCCACACCTTGTGTGACTGTGGAGCAGAACAGACAACTCTGCGTCTGTATGCTTGTCCATTATGCCCTGCCTCATGTACGGAGGAAGAATTGTTGGAGGCTACAGACAATGCTGTTGCCTGTTTTTGGTCAAAAGATACTTAGCCACCTGCACTCCTTCTATTTTTATCAGTTTTATACTAATTTATACAATGCTTTTGATCCGAAATTTTAAAAAGTAGCAGCAGTAGCAGTAATCTATACAATTGCAAGCTGGAAGTCTCCACATGTGAGCCTTTTCAACAGCAGACAGCAAGATATGCCCAACAAACTCTCCAAGGGCATCAAAGTATGACCAGCAGTTTTTCCACCTTATCTTTGAAAAGAAAATCAGCAAAAAATAGCACCCCAAATCTGTGGGACTAGTAGCCATGGTTTTATTTATCATAGACCAATAGCTCTCCAAGCATTTTCCAGAGCCTCTAGTGCAGGCATGGACAAACTTTGGTCTTCCAGGTGTTTTGGACTTTAACTCCCACAATTCCAAACAGTCAAGTCCCTCCAGTCACCTGCTAAATGCATCTGCATTTAGATCTGCATCTCATTGAATGCAAAGCCTCTGAGCTACTGCTGCTCCCAGCGCAACCCTGCAGTCGATTCTTTTTTTAATTTCTTCTCCTTGTCTATACAATTGGAAGCATGCATTATTAATCACTCATGTTATGCCTCCCGGGAGAGCAACGGATACTGCCTAAAATAGCCCGCAAACCAATCTGCAGCATCAGGAAGCAGCACAGATGATGCCCACTCATGGCTGGAATCAAAAGCAGGAGAACAGGGGGAATGATTGCTTCTGGTTCTACACCTGGGGGGAGGGGCTCAGGAGAGGCTCACTTTGCAAAATGAAGCTTTGAGCAATGAACTGTCAGAAGCATGCAGTTTGCCATTCATTGCCCCTCAAGAATTGTTCACATCTGGAAACAAAACGTTGACACTGTAATACCTCGGAGTGAGAGGGTTTTAAACAGAGGCTGGATGGTCATCTGTTTATTTATTTACGTCATTTATATTTCGCCCTTCTCACCCCGCAGGGGACTCAGGGCAGATCACAATGCACATATACAGGCAAACATTCAATGCCATTGACATATAACACATATAGACAGGAATAGAGGCAATTTAACATTCCAGAAATCAGTTAAATTTAGCCTCCCCACAAAGTGGTACCTAAATTTCCTACTTGACAGATGCAACTGTCTTTCGGGTTGCGAAGGTCGACAACGAGCTGCACAAATTGGTCGAGAGCTTACCCCGACCTGGGCAGGCCTCTGTTGGGAGGACTTGGATTGTGTATTCCTGTGCGGCAGAAAGGGGATTGGACTGGATGGCCCTAGGGGTGTCTCTATTACTATTTCCTTCAAGTACATCTCATCAAAATATAAACAATTTAAACATAAGCAATTACAATACATATCAATCAATCAGATTAACAACCATCTAAAATGCTGAGTCGTGATCTCATATCCATCATCTTTCAACTGTATGATTCTAATGCATTGCAATACATCATAGCTTTCAAAAAAATGAAGGTGGTGTTCAGTTTGGAGAAGATGCTCTCATAAATTCAACAATGCCTCGAATTCCTATCAGTACGTGAGCAGAAATTCTGTTATTGTCGTCTTTGTTGTATGCCTTCCCGTCATTTCTGACTAATGGTGAATTATTATATTTTGGGGGGCCTAGAGAGTGTGACTCAACCGAGGCCACCCAGTGGGTTTCCACAGCTGAGCAGGCATTTGAACCCTGAACTCCAGAGTCCCTAGCCCAATGCGCAAACTACTAAACTACACTGGCTCATTTTGCTACACATCTCAGCAAACACTCCCTTTTCAAATATACCTGAAAGCAGTGGTTCCTACATTCTGGCCCATCCAATCTTTTGGATTGCATCTCCCCAAAACCTACAGGGTCGATGATCAACGATGGTGGTGATGAAAAGCAGTGCATATGGGTGGCAAAAGGCTGAGAGTCACTGCTTTTAAAGCAGGTGTAGGCAAACTTTGGTCCTCCCTCCAGGTGTTTTGGACACAATTCCTAACAGCCTCGGGCCCTTTCCTTCTCCTCCTCAGCCACTAAGGCAGAAAAGAAAAAGGAGGGGGGCTGAGGCTGTTCATAGAGTTGGAAGAGACCTCATGGCCCATTCAATCCAACCCCATTCTGCCAAGAAGTAGGAAAATCGCATTCAAAACCCTCCCAACAGATGGCCACCCAGCCTCTGCTTCAAAGCCTCCAAAGAAGGAGCCTCCACCACACTCCAGGAAAGAGAGTTCCATTGCTGAACAGCTCTCCGTACAGTCAGGAAGTTCTTCCTAATGTTCAGGTGGAATCTCCTTTCTTGTAGCTTGCTCCCTCTTCCCTGTGACTTCCTCTCACATACTTATACATGGCTATTATGTCTCCTCTCAACCTTCTCTTATGAAGGTTAAACATGCCCAGCTAATTAAGCCACTCCTCATAGGGCTTGTTCTCCAGACCCTAGATCATTTTAGTCGCCATCCTCTGCTTGTCAACATCTCCCTTCAATTGTGGTGCCCAGAATTGGACACAATGTGATTCCAAGGTGTGGTCTGACCAAGGCAGAATAGAGAGGTAGGCTGACTTCCCTTGATCTAGGCACTAAACTCCTATTGATGCAGGCCAAAATCTCATTGGCTTTTTTTTGCCGCCGCATCACATTGTTGGCTCATGGAGTCCACGAGGACTCAAATATATTTTTCACACATACTGATCTCGAATTGTGCTCTTTGAATTGTGCTCAGAAGTGGACCAGCTGCCAGTGGAGCTGACATAACATTGGCAAAAACATTTAGCCAATGCAGCATTAAAATTACATACTATTATCTTCAGAGCTTATTTGAAAGGAGAAAGGCCTTCTGTCCTTCAGAGTCCTACTGCCAGAGTGCAGAGTTCTAAATTTTCTTCAAATAGCTTCCAGATTCCTTTTTTAAGCTAAAAATAAAAGCGCCTTGGACAGCCTCTTCCCTCTGACTGATAATTCCATTAAAAAATAGCTCAAGACCATTTCAAAAGCATCTCTCTCCCTCTCCCTCTGACGTAATCAAGTAACAGCCCAAAAAAGACACTAGAGAACCAGATCTAAAACATGCCAAAACATGGGATTCTGATAACTAAGTGGAAAAATACACTGAGAACATAAAAATATGACAGAAACAAAAAATAATCCCAGTTATAGCATTGCCAAAGGTTAAAAGGGAAATGTTTTTAAAGAGCAAACAGTAAATAAACTGGGCTCTGAAGTTCTGTCGCTTTCCCAAAAATGAGAAACATCAAAGCATATGGAGGGAAACAAGCCTCTCCTAAGAGAATTGCTGAAGTTGTTGGAAGTTTTCCGAGCTGTATGACCATATTCCAGAAGCATTCTCTCCTGACATTTCGCCTGCATCTGTGGCAGGCATCCTCAGAAGTTGTGAGGTCTGTTGGGAACTAGGAAAATGGGGTGTATATATCTGTGGAATGATGTCCAGTGTGGCAGAAAGAACTCCTGTCTGCTTGAGGCACAATTATTATATTATTTCATCAGGTGATCTGCTATGGTGAACCTGGACACAGCAAATTATTGGAGAACACATAAATGCTGGACCACTCTGACAACCACCATGTCAGACTACGCTGAGGAGACACTGAAACCCACAAGAAGCACGTGGGCAATTTCAACAGAAAGGAGGAAACCAGGAAAATGATCTAAATCCAGTGACCAGTATATAAAAACTCCAAAATCAGGACATAAAGACAAACAGTAAACAAAGACAAACACTAAAAAAAAAACAGGGAAATTCCAGACAGGAAACAATCAGGGCCAGCTACCATCTCCCAGCAAATGATTCCCCCAGGTAGCAACCAGCCAGTCTTTGAAGTTCCAATGCTACTCAATGCTAATCAAGGTGACCAATTACAACATTCAAGCAGATAAGAGCTCTTCCTCCCATCCTGGACATTTTCCCACAGATAGATAGGCGCGCACACATACACATACACACACACACCACTTGTCTAGTTTCCTACAGTCCTCACAACCTCAGAAGATGGCAGCCATAGATGCAGGCGAATCGTTAGTAGAGAATGCTTCGGGAACATGGCCATACAACTCAGAAAACTCACAACAACCCAGTGATTCCAGCCACGAAAGCCTTAGACAATAGAATTGCTGAAGTTTAATCTCAGCACTGCAAAGGCAGAATTAAATCCAGATAGGTGCACCAGCTCTTAACTGAAAACAATGCATTTTAAGGGAGAAGAAATGCAAGACATCCAGCTCCCTAGAGACCATCCATCACTACATGGAGGGGATGAGTCACTGTGCTTCATAGCATCAATGTTTACTAAGCATGCCTGCTCCAGAGCATGGTGTGGAAAGCCATAGAAGAAAACCACCCTGCTATTCTGACAAAGAGAGGGGCTTCAGTCCACATTCACACAATAATCTTTCCTTATTTTCCTATCCTGAAATCTTTTAATCTTTTCAAAAAAGTGCAGGTAATAGATAGTAACTGGAAACCCCTACCAATCCTATAGCACTGGATTCTCGATAAAGGAAATGTGGGGAAAATATTGTAGTATATACAGACAAGCCACTTATTACACATGGGGGGGGGGAGATCTTCAGAGATTCACTAAAGGCATGGCATACTTAAAATAAAAAAATAAAATAACACACCCCACAAAGGAAGTGAAACATAGTGACATATTCCTTGCAAAAGAAAACCTTATTAAATTCATGGGGTCACCCAACTTGAAAGCACATGTTGTTGCTACCTGTCTCCAAGCTGACTTCAGCATATGGCGACCCTATGAACGAGAGACCTCCAAGAGTGCATCTACACTACAGAAATAATGCACTTTGATGTCATTTTAACTGCCCAATCAATAGAATCCTGGGAGTTATCAACTGGGAAAGGCACCAGTACTCTTGAGAAGAGGAGGCAAAGGTAAAATTTTCCCCTTGACATTAAGTCTAGTCACATCCAACTCTGGGAGATGGTGTGCATCTCCATTTCTAAGCCGAAGAGCCGGCGTTGTCCATAGACACCTCCAAGGTCATGTGGCCAGCATGACTGCATGGAGCAGAGTTACCTTTCCACCGGAGCAGTATCTATTGACCTACTCACATTTGCATGTTTTCAAACAGCTAGGTTGGCAGGAGCTGGGCTAACAGCAGGAGCTCACCCCACTTCCTAGATTCGAACCACCGACCTTTCGGTCAGCAAGTTCAGCAGCTTAACCCGATGCACCACCAGGAGGGCTCAAGACCTTGCAAAATTACAACTCCTCTAGATTCCACAGCATTGAGCCATGGGGGTTAAAGCAGAGCTAAACTACATTCATTCTACAGTGTAGATGCATCCCAAGGCATTTTCTCATTGCCAGCACTGCTTAGGGTCATTGCACAAAAATGCACATATATATGTGTTATTATATTTATACCGTGTGTTACCTCCCCAAAGAGTACTCAAAGTGGCTTAATATAACAGTAGTATATATATATATATATATATATATACACACACACACACACACACACATTAAAACAGAATTAAACATAAACAGCACTAACAAATTCAGTCAAAATCCATCAAAACAGGGTGCTAAGGTAAACATTGCTTCACTTTAGCTTTCTAGCCTGTGTCACAGTGACTTGAGAAAGGTCATGTACAAAGCAGTAAAGAAGAATTGTTAACTGACAAGCCATGGACCTGATCCATGCTTTCTGTTGAGATATTCAGCGTAAGCAGCAATGCAAATATGAAGTGACCACATCCTATGTAAACACTGGCCTTTGTTAATCCCCTGTATATATAAATGGAAGAGGTTCCATATTAAAAGTTAATACCACACAGGAAGATGTCATTGAGCACAGGCAAACATACAAAGCAACCTACGAGATAGGCAATGCAAGCAAGAAAGCATAAAATTATACCGTTCCCCTTGACCGATCCTGCAGGATCCAGATGCACAGAAATAACAGGGATGCAAAGGCAAGCAGAGGCGATTAATGACAGGTTAAGGGTGCAATTTCCCCCCTCCGACTCACCTTATCCCAGGTGAGCCATTGCCAGACGGCCTTGTCCAGCTGGGCGTCCCCTGTGCTGTGGCTGATGATCAGGTTGGAGTTCACGTCCCCGACGACGTCCCGGCGGTCCCCCATCATTCCTCTTCCCAAAGATGTGCTGCTTGCTGGAGGAGTGCCGTCTTCTTTCCTCTCAGTGATACAGACCACAACCTGGCAGCCGGCACTGCAGAGAAAATGTGGATGATAATGAGAAGGAGGCAGCTTACCAGCATGTGCAAGGGGCTCGCACCAAGTCACTCCCACTCCCAGGACCATATGCTTCCTTTTCCACACACAGCAGCACCTTGCAGCCCTCCAAAAAATGGGGCGAAGGGGACCTGTCAATCTTTCCCCTCCTCCTGACAGCAGGATCAGGTGGGAAAATAAAGAGGCAAGGACAAAAGAGCTGGGCTATATGTATCCCCTTATATAGTCCATATAGCGTGTATATGAGCCCCCCATTTCAAAGTTTCCTCACAGAAGTACATAATGCAAAGGATATACACATACATATGCATATATACACACAGAGAGAAAGGATATACACTATACCTCTATATATATATTACACACACATTCTATCTATATCTATCTCTACCTATCTATAGGAGTCCCCCTTTCAAAGTTTCCTCACAAAAGTATGTTACATAGAGAGGGGTCATATAGACAGGAAGATATAGATATAGTGTGATTGTGTTCTATGAGGAAACTTTCAAAGAAGGGCTCATATAGATAGGTAGATATATAATGTTACACACACACCTATACATACATACATACATATTACACACACTATATCTAGATCTACCTATCTATATGAGCTCTCATTTCAAAGTTTCCGCACAAAAGCACACATGCAAAGGAAATCAACACTATATATACACACACAGAGTATATCTATATCTACTTTATCTATATGAGCTGTATTTTCAGTTTCCTCACAAAAGCGCACACACAAAGGATTCACTCTCTCTCTCTCTCTCTCTCTCTCTATATATATATATATATATAATCTCAGCAAACATGCAAAGGAAATATACATATACACACACTATATAGTGTATCCTCATTTTCAAAGTTTCCACAAAAGTGGAAATCAACATATATATACACACAGTATATCTATATCTATATATATGAACTGTCTTTTCATATTTATATATATATTTATAATCTCAGCACACATGCAAAGGAAATAAACACACACTATATCTATCTATATATATATCATTTCAAAGTTTACAAAAGCACACATAAATCTACACTATATATACACACAGAGTATATCTACTTTATTTTCACTTTCAGTTTCCTCACAAAAGCACACACACAAAGGATTCTCTCTCTCTCTCTCTCTCTCTCTCTCTCTATATATATATATATATATATATATAGTGTATCCTTTGTGTGGATATATAATCCAGATTATATATATATATTTATATATATATATATAATCTCAGCGCACATGCAAAGGAAATAAACACACACATATATATTACACACACTATATCTACCTATGTATAGATGAGCCCTTTTTTCAGTTTCCTCACAAAAGCACACACACAAAGGAGATACACACACACACACATAAATACACACACATATATACATCTCTCTCAGCACACATGCAAAGGAAATAAACACACACATATATATTACACACACTATATTATCTACCTACGTATAGATGAGCCCTTTTTCAGTTTCCTCACAAAAGCACACACACAAAGGAGATATAGTATATATTCAATATAGAGCTATCTAGATATGTCTATATAGACATATAGATATACACACAAACAATATCTATAGCTATCTATATATACAGAGTACCTATATATAGGTCTACTATATACATATATAGATAAATACAGAGAGGCTATACTTCTCTCTTTAGGCCCTCCTTTCAAAGTTTCCTCACAGAAGCACACATGCAAAGGATACACACACACACATATATATACATCTCACTGTGTATGTGTATATATATAATTTGTGTGTGTGTGTGTGTGTGTGTGTGTATATATATATATATACACACAGACAGACAGAGTACTTCTTTCCCTCCCCAAAAAACTGCCTTACAAGAGCAACGCACCCCACCTCTTATCACCGCGGGCGCTCGAGCCCGACTGAGGGGAAACAACAACCAACGCCTGAGGTAAAAAGGGGGCGTGGAGAAGATGGTGAAGCCACGCCCTCTTCTAGGGCCGCCACGCCCTCTTCTCCGCCCCTCTCCAGCTGATTTCAAGGGCAGCCGGCGCTAAGCCCCGCCCACCACTCTGGCCTCAACCAAAAGCCGGGTTCGCCTGCGCGCGCAGCTCTCTCGCACTCTCGCTCTTTCCGGCGCGCCCGCGAAGTCCTGTGGGAAATGTAGTTGATTCCCATCCCGGCGTGCCTCTGTGTCAGCCGGTGTAATGCGTGGCTAGGACTCGGTTTCCCGGCATGCTCTTGAGCCGCTAATTCTCGGCTGAGAAGGGGGACTAAGTGGGGGAGAAACTGAAAGGTAGAAATCATGACTCAAAAGAGTTTGCAAGAATAGATATTCTTTTTGTAAATGGGAGAAGGGTAGCCTTTGTTTTCAAAATTGCATAATTTCCAATTGGCATATTCATAAAAGGTTTGCACTTTACACAAATAAAAATAAAATATATGCATGCATATATTTGTGTGTCATTTATATTTATTTATGAAAGATGTAAAAACTTTGTGTGTGTAATTTTTTATTTATTACAGGTATTATATATATATATATATATATATATATATATATATAATACCTGTAATGCTCGGCATTACTTCACGAACAAAGATAGTTAGGAAGGACTAATCCCACGCTTTTTACAAGCGCGTTGATGACTAAAAAGGCCAATCTGAGATAGGCAAGTTCGGTTGCAGAAAGCACAGCAGGAAACCTCCTTGGGTGATGTTGTTTCCAAGTTGCGGTTCTTTCTGCGTTGTCGTTTCTCTTCGAGACCCATTCGGCATGTCTTCTCGAAAGAGGCCGCAGCATTGTGGATAGTGCGTCTCCATGCTTCCCGATGTGAGGCCAGGGTGGACCATTGTTGGTGATCAATCTGGCCGAGCCTGAGATGTTATATCTTATATCTCTTTTTGGGGGCGCCTCTCTTGCGCTACCCCTGGCGAGTTCACCGTAGAGTAGTATCTTTGGGAGGTGGTGGTCCTCTATCCTAGAGACGTGCCCTGCCCAGCGCAGCTGTGTTCTCAATAGCATGGCCTCAGTGCTGGTGATCCCTGCTTGCTCGAGGAGAGCAACATTTGTCACATAGTCGGTCCACTGTATATTTAGGATTGTGCGAAGACAGCGCTGATGAAAGCGTTCGAGGAATCGTAGGTGTTGGCGATAGGTGACCCATGTTTTAGTCCAATAGAGGAGAACAGACAGTATGATAGTTCTGTACACACTGATTTTGGTGCTTTGCCTCAGGTGTTTGTTGCTCCAGACCCTTTTGTGAAGCCTTCCGAAAGCACTATATGCTTTTGCTAATCTGTGATCTTTCTCTTTATCAATCTTGGCGTCTGAAGAGATGATGCTTCCCAGGTAGGTGAACTGCTGAACGGACTTAAGCACAGACTTGCCTATGGTGGCATGAGGGCGATGGTATTCTTCCTGTGGTGCGGGCTGTAGAGAAGACGGCATATATATACGCTATCGTACTGATGGTAGCTTGTTCAACTTAAGCCGTCTGAGGGATCGCACTAAGACTCTAAACTATCTAGTCCGTGAGCTGCTTTTTGCTGACGATGCTGCCCTTGTCGCCCATTCAGAAGCAGCTCTGCAGCGCCTAACATCCTGCTTTGCAACAGCTGCAGAGCTGTTTGGGCTGGAAGTCTATATATATATATATATATATATATATATATCATTTTATTGATTACAGATATTATATGTTTGTGTGTGTGTGTGTCATTTTTATTGTTACGTATATAAAACTTTGTATGCCTATCATTTTTATTTACTTATTACAGATATAAAAGCATTATATATACATGTGTATGTCATTTCTATTTATTCTTACATATATAAACATTTCTGCCTGGCCCCTCAGAATCAGCCCATTGTTTAAAAGTACGCAATACTGTTTCTCTGATGGGATCTTGTAGATCAGGGGTGCTCACATTTTTTCAGCAGGCGAGCTATTTAAACAACCAAGTCAAAATGATCTACCTACGCACTACAAAAATGTGAAACATATAACACAATATCTGCTTTGAACTGAGTTTTCTGAGTCCACACTACCATATAATCTGATTCAAAGCAGATAACATGGGATTTTATTCAACTGTGTGGAAAGGACCTCAGATAACCCAGGGCCCTTCCACACATCCCATTTTACAGTTGACACACACAAACTGATTTCTTACTACTGGACAAATTGCTGCCAAATTTGGCCACAAGACACCTACATGGAGTGACCATCACTAAAAAAATTGATTTTGTCATTTGGGAGTTGTAGTTGCTGGGATTTATAGTTCACCTATAATCAAAAGTGTTTGGCAGGAGGGAGAAGAAAGGGTATTGGAGGTTCCAATTTCCCACGGCACACCTGATGATTGCTCGTGGCACACTAGTGTGCCGCGGCACACTGGTTGGGAAACACTGCTCTAAACCTTCAGTAGTGAAGGTGTAAAGTCAGTAATGAAGATGTTGAACAGGACTGGGCCCAAGAGCAAACCCTCTTGATGGCACCCCACTCGTCACTTCTTTCCAGGCTGAAGAGGAACCATTGAAGAAAAGCACTCTTTGGGCTCCTCCGATTCCACAACAATACAGACTCATTCATTCGATGCATTCTGAAATGGCATTATATAGCCCTGTAGTTCCAGTCTTCGGTGCTTTCTTTTGCTTGACCTTCTCAATGAAATCCAATAGGACACAAAGCTCTGCTCCTCTGACCCCAGGTCAAATAAGGTCAGATTAAAACCGGAGACTGGAGACTCTTTTATCCTCCAACCCTTTTGTGGGTATGCAAACCGAGCTCTGCTGCTCATTCAACCAGAGCATCCTTCTCTCAATGCGTGGGTTTAAGGTTGCATGGGTGCTAGGCAGCTGTCAGGATGACGAAAAGGAACATCGAAGAACATTGAGCCTTGCTGGTATAATCAGCATCTTGCCATTCAAGAGGACGAAAACAGGCAACGGCGCAGAAGTGTTCAATAAGTAATTACCCAATAAAAAGACATCCTCGAACACAAGGAAATTGATCCATGCGCTTTCTGTGCCGAGCCAAACATCAGTGGCCAGTGGCTATTATATATATATATATTTAAAAAGTTATTTTCACACTAAATTGAATCAGCAATATTTTCTTTAGCTTCTACTCTGTGTTTTCAATACAGCTGGATCAGTGTCAGCTGCATAAGAACTCTCTGACCAGTAGGTCATTAGTTTGAGGCCTGCCCGGGTCGAGGTGGGTGCTCGATCTTAAATGTAGCCTGCTGTCGACCTTTGCAGCCCGAAAGACAGTTCATTTGTCTAAAAATGTGGTATGTCTTAGAATTTCAGGTACTTTTTACATATAAATAAAGGGGCTTTTTCCTGGGTTGCTGTAAGTTTTCAGGACTGTCTGGCCATTTTCCAGAAGCATTCTCTCCTGATGTTTTGTCCACACCTATGGCAGGCATCCTCAGAGGTTGTGAGGCCTGTTGGAAACTAGGCAAGTGGGGTTTATAAATCTGTGGAATCAGGGCCGTAGCCAGGATTTTGATTTTGGGGGGGGGGGGGGCTGAGACTGGGTGGAAGAGGGTCTACCCTAGCAAACCTTTTGTATTGTTATCCCAATAACCCCATTAATGTGGGATATAATGAGCATGGTGATCACATCATGATATGAATAAACATAACAGTTTAAATAATGTACCAGTAAGGCCTTTTCGCGGACCACCCTGAGAATTTCGGGGGGGGGCTGCCCCCACCCCTGGCTACATGCCTGTGTGGAATGATGTCCAGGGTGGGAGGAAGAACTCTTGTCTGTTGGAGGCAAGTGTGAATGTTGTAATTGGCCATCTTGATTAGCATTGAATAGCCTTGCAGCTTCAAAGCCGGGCTGCTTCCACAGATATACAAACCTCCCTTGTCTAGTTTCCAATATCCTTCACAACCGCTAAGGATGCCTGCCATAGATGTGGGTGAAATGTTAGGAGAGCATGCTTCTGGAACGTAGGAGATAAAGGTACCACATTAAGTGGGGAGGCAAATTTTGACTGATTTATGAGGCCATAAAGAACTCCAGGAATTGCCGAGGAATGCGGAAGAAAAACAAAGGGACGCTGGAAATCTGAGAGAGATGAGGAGTGCGTCAGCTCCCCCTGGTGGCCAGAAGTTTGCCTCTGTTCGTCTATATATGTCTAAATATGTCTATATATGTTGTCTATATATGTTGAACTGCAGGGATTATAATAACATACAGAGGGGGGAGTTGCAATGTAACAATACACACACCGAGAACTTTCAATATTTCAATATCATAATTAAGTGATATAATATCATTAACACATAACAAGTACTAAATGTTAGCATTCAAAATTCCAAACGCCCGGGACGGCCTCCTACCCTTAGCGGGGGTATTCAAGGTAAGTCCAAATGGGTATATTAGTCCGTAAAAGAGTGGGTTTTGAGGAAAAATATTGAGGGTTGTAGTGGAGGTCCTGGGGTAACGAAACTGAATCCAAATGCCTGTGAGTGTCTTCCGAGAAGACGGAGATGAAAACAATTTGCAGAAAGGAATCAAGGTGCTGGGCGGCTTAGATGTAGTAAATCACAGCGATGCAAGGGGGGGGGGGGAATCCCGTATCACTAAGTCCGTCCAAGAATCAAAGGCCGACGAGGCTATATGTATATCAGGGCTGTCCAACTGGTGGCCCGGGGGCCGCATACGGTCCCCCAGCCCCTTCTCTGCGGCCCCCTAAGCTTTTCAATAAAAAATAAAAATAAAAAAATAAATTAAATAATATTTTTTAAAATTACCCACTTCCGGGTTCCGGAGCAAGTATCGCGAGACTACGGATGGCACACGGGATTTCGCTCTCAACGCGAGATCACGCCTGCGTTGAGAGCGAAATCCCGTGTGGCTTCCGTAGTCTCGTGATACTCCTGTTGCCGAAATCTCGGCTACTTAATCTCTGCGGCCCACGCAGATGCGATTTGGACCTTCTCGGCTGCTGCCTCGGTCGGTCGTCGCCTCTGCTCGTGGTCTGGCTACTCCTGGATCCTGCGCGTTTGGGAAGGTAGGCTAACCTTTATGTTATTATTATGTAATTGTGTATGGATGCCCCTTATGTATTCCCTCCCTGCATTTCCCCTTAGTAAAAGATTATATTTGATTGTATGGATGCCTCTTATGAATTGTAAGTAAATTGGAGCTGGGGGAGGGGCGGGGGCGGAGCCGGGGCGGAGCCGGGGGCAGGGGCAGACCCTTCGGCCCCTCAGGTCATCAGTGACCGGAATTCAGGCCCCTGAGCCGGTAGAAGTTGGACAGTCCTGATGTATATGATGGCACCAACTCTCGTTTCGACCCTATCCCAATGGGTCTTTCTCAAGGCCATGGTTTAGGTTGAAGCTCCTGTTTTCCATTACACAAATGTGTACACAGATGCGTTTTTCAAGATCATAGAGGCCACTGATCCGGTCAAAGAAGTTTGAATTGGCCTCTATGATCTTGAAAAACGCAAGATCATAGAGGCCAATTCAAACTCGTTGGCCTTTGATTCTTGGACGGACTTAGTGATACGGGATTTCTCCCCCTTGCATCGCTGTGATTTACTACATCTAAGCCGCCCAGCACCTTGACTCCTTTCTGCAAATTGTTTTCATCTCCGTCTTCTCGGAAGACACTCACAGGCGTTTGGATTCAGTTTCGTTACCCTGGGACCTCCATTACAACCCTCAATATTTTTCCTCTAAACCCACTCTTTTACGGACTAATATACCCATTTGGACTTACCTTGAATACCCCCGTTAAGGGTAGGAGCCCGTCCCGAGCGTTTGGAATTTTGAATGCTAACATTTTGTACTTGTTATGTGTTAATGATATTATATCACTTAATTATGATATTGAAATATTGAAAGTTCTCGGTGTGTGTATTGAACTGCAGGGATTGTCTGCAAGTATGTGTACTGTAATCCGCTCTGAGTCCCCTTCGGGGTGAGAAGAGCGGAATATAAATAAAGTAAATAAATAAATATAAATAAATAAATCCCGGGATTCCATAGCATTGAGTAATGGCAGTTCAAGTGAAGTCAAACAGCATTACATCTACACTGCAGGTACACCCCAAGCAGAAAGAGATATTCCACCGCTTCTAGCCCCTTTTAGACCTCTAAAGGTGGAAAATAGCATTTTTGCCTCCCGGATCAAGTCTTCTGTTGCCATGGTAACCTAAAGGCGATGGGCTCATCTGGGCAGGGATAAACCCCAAAGGAAGTCATTTGAGGCCATGCACAAACCCTGGGAGCCAGTCCATGCCTTTCTCCGGTTGCTGGGCAACCAAAGCACAAAGGATGCTCGAGATCGTGGTTGCAAATGGTCCCACAATATCCATGGCTATTTGCATTATTATTGCACTTCTGAACATGCATACATTCCACCCCCTGCATCAATGGATTCTGCATCCACGGATTCAACCCCCATGGATTGGAGATATTCAAACAAATCTTAAAGGCTGCCCAATGAGCATTGCAGCAATGCGTAGGCATACTCTTCTGCCTTTTCGTAAGTGCATCTATACTGCGGTTTGACACAGTTTCGTCTGCCATGGTTCAATGCTATGGAATCCTGGGAGTTGTAGTTTTGAATGTGATTTGCCAATATAATTGTTCCTGCCTTCTATGGGTGCATCCTCGCTGTAATTTTTCTATTGTTATGAATCACAATGTAAATATCTGATCTGCAGGATGTATTTTCAATCACTGGACCAAATTTGGCACAAATACCCAATACACCCAAATTTGAATAATGGTGGGGTTGCGGGGGGTATGATTTTGTCATTTGGGAGTTGTAGTTGCTGGGATTTCTAGTTCACCTACAATCAAATAATATTCTGTACCCCACCAACAATGGAATTGAACCAAACTTGGCCACACAGAACACCCATGACCAACAGAAAATACTGGAAGGATTTGGTGGGCATTGACCTTGAGTTTTGGAGTTGTAGTTCATCTATATCCAGAGAGCACTGTGGACGCAAACAAAGATGGATCTGGACCAAACTTGGTACGGATACTCAATATGCCCAAATGTGAACACTGGTGGAGTTTGGGGAAAATAGACCTTGACATTTGGGAGTTGTAGTTGCTGGGATTTCTAGTTCACCTACAATCAAATAATATTCTGAAACCCACCAACAATGGAATTGAACCAAACTTGGCCACACAGAACTCCTTTAACCAAGAGAAAATAGTGGAATAGTTTGGCGAGCATTGACCTTGAGTTTTGGGAGTTGTAGTTCACCTACATCCAGAGAGCACTGTAGACTTAAACAATGACGGATCTGGAGCAAACTTGGCACGGATACTCAGTATGCCCAAATGGGAACATTGGTGGAGTTTGGGGAAAATAGACCTTGACATTTCGGACTTGTAATTGCTGGGATGTATAGTTCACGTACAATCACAGCAGAAGGGGGGCTTTTGGTGGGAGGATTCACCGTCTGTTTCCAAAAAAGAAGAGAAGGCCATGTTTTCGCCTGCAGAATTAATGCACTTTGAAACGACTTTAGTGGTCAGTGAAATAGAAAAATGGGTGTTGTAGCTCTGCAAGATATTCAGCCTTTTCTGCCCAAAGCGAGCTGGTGCTTCACCCAAATTACACCTCTCGGGATTGCATAGCACTGAGCATCGGCAATTAAAGTGGCGTCAAACTGCATTCATGCTGCGGTGTAGATAGATGCAACTGGAATTGCAGCGAGGAGTTAATGAGGTTTTCTCAGGCATCAGAGCCGTCAGCAAGTTCAATGAGGTTTCCTGCTTTCTCTGCATCTCTTAATCTCTTTGGCCTGGCACTAGGCAAAAAGGGTATCTCACCATTGTGAGATTGTGAGGTTGCTAATCCGCGGCTTAATCAATCGCTGGCCTTGTCAATTCAGCATATTGTAAACAGTTGACCAGCTGCGGGTTTGGGATCGTATGCATGCTGACAGTTGCACTTTTGCTTCCACCCAGGACTAAATACAGAATCTCTATTCTATAAAATACGATTCCATGGTTCCCTATTCTACATATTCTCTAATATGGTTCTGTATTAATGGAGCCTAGAACAGGCCTGGGCAAACTTTCTAAATTGGGGGCCACATGGTGGTTCGGAGCGGGGTGAGAGTGGGCTGGGAGAGTTGGAGGAGTTTCCCCCCAAACCTCTTTCCTCCCCTTCTTTTTCTCTTTCGGAGGCAGAAAGTGAGGGAAAGATAGGAAACATTTGGATCCCAAAAAGGTTAGCCTTGTTCAGGATGAGATGGTGGACGGGAGAGAAAAAGTGTATCAAAGAGACCCCGTTTTGTCTACTCCTGATCTAGAATCCTACAGCTGGAAGAGACCCCCATGGGCCATTCAGTGCAACCCCTGGCCATGAAAGAAGGCACAATCAAAGCACTCCCGATAGACATCCTCTGAGGAAAAGCCTCCAAAGAAGGAGACTCCACCACACTCCCAAGCAGCAAGAACCCTCCTGTTCTCAGGCTGATCAATTCTATTGTCTTTTGGTTGATGATCAAATGTCCTCATCTGTGTTTTTCTCTGTTTGATAGACACAGATTAATATATTGCTTCAAGGTCTCAGTTCTTTGGATGGTAAACAAATGAAGAAGCTGTAGCCATGTACCAGTTTCCGAGGCTGATAGAGGTGGCCGTTTATGAAATATAGAAATAGTTTTGCCTATTAATCAATGGCACAAAGGTAGAAGAAAACTCAGAGGCCTTGGTCTATTGATTAGCAAAAACCAGTTTTGGCCAGAGGGGAGAGACCCTTTGAAAGAGCTGGCTCCTGCTATTTTCATGCAAATGAGGCTAGTGGAGAGGTGATTGAATCACAAGCTTGCAGCTGGCAAGGCTCACCCCAAGGCGACCCCCCCCCTTTTCTTAGGCTCTGTAGAAGACAGTTTAAAACCAAGGTATTCATAGTTTTCCCAAGAACACCAGGCTGGAATATGGCACTTTCATATTTTTTAAAATTACATACATGGGGAAAACATGAGGGGAGATACATTGGGGTCTATGGGGGAAAATATACCATCCTGATCACCCCTGCCTACCCACCAGAAAGATACACCGTTTATTAGATTCATAAAAGATAGCCCAAGGAGTTCTAGACAGAAAGGAAAAAGTCTTTGGGAATGAGAAAAAGTCCATAAGAGTAATGCAAAAGGAAAATAACTGGGTGTATTCATAAAGTGTGGATTACAGAGGCATTGTCATGTGGGGCCATGGGAAGAGCCTTAGGTTCCCATGTGGGGGAGAGATAGGGGATTATGGGATCACTTCCAGCCTGGTGTTCTTGGGAAAACTACGAATCCCTTGGTTTTAAATTGTCTTCTACAGCAGTCTTTCTCAACCAATGTGCCGTGGCACACTAGTGTGCCGTGATGGACCTCCTGCTGTGCCACGAGAAAAGCTCTCTACCCCCTTCCTGCCGAACTCCTGCTGCTTGGGGGAGGAGGAGGAAGGGCCGGGCAGTGGCGAAGAAAAAGAAGAAGGGACCGGGGCGCCGCCTCCTTCGGCCCTTTCCCCAGCCAGCCTCCAATCCGCCATTACTCCCACCATGACTCTTGCCCCTCGCTCGCTGAAGCTGCGTGGAGAAAGAGCCCGCCCACTGAAGCCCGTCCACCACTCATGCTCCTCCTCTGTAGGAGAGCTGAAGCTGGGGGGAGGGGGCGGGGCATGGCACGGCCTGGCTCTGCCCCTCCCCGGCTTCGGCACTCCCAGCAGCTTCTCCAGCCTTGAGGGGACAGTGCCAAGCCAGCATTGTGCTGGCTCTGGCACCGCTGGCTTGGCACTGCCCCCTCAAGGCTGGAGCAGCTTCTGGGAGAGGTGAAGCTGGGGGTAGGGGTGGGGCATGGCGCAGCCTGGCTCCGCCTCCTCCCCGGCTTTGGCACTCCCAGCAGCTGCTCCCAGTAGGCCACCAACCTCCAGCTGTTCTTTACTCTGTTAGAGTGTCATTTTGTGTCATTTTGGTTGGTGGTGTGTAACCGGATTTTTTTATGTTAAAAGTGTGCCGCGGCTCAAAAAAGGTTGGGAAACACTGTTCTACAGAGCCTAAGAAAAAAAAGGGGGGGGGGTCACTTCTGATATCACTTTCAATGCAATTTTCCTGCTTCTTGACAGAAAGGGGTTGGACTGGGTGGCCCACAAGGTCTCTTCCTACTCTATGATTCTATGATTCTATGATTTGGTTGCTTAACCGATTCCAGATCCACCTAATAGTAGCCTTGCCTATGCCACATTGGGCTAGTTTGCTTGCAAGAAGTTCATCGGGGACGTTGTTGCAGGCCTTTCTTCCTGAAATCAAGATATGCTCCATCCACAGCATTCCCTACATCTCCCAAGATCAAAATAAGAGATGAGTCCGGCATGACTTGTTTTTGAGGAATCCATGCTGACTTTTAGTAATCCCAGCATTCCTTTCTAAGTGATTGCAGGCCGCCTCCGTGATGATCTGCTCCAGAATCTTTCCTGGCATGGGCTGCTTAGCAGAGCCCTCCCTTTATTACCTGTCTGTTTTCATAGCAACGCTGCCAGGTGGTTTCCAAGGTGACGTCACCGGGGTGGGATGCCTACGCCTTGCATCAATTGTATTCTTGGTTGAAGTTCTTCAGCTGGTAAGACAGAGTCAGCCGCCGAAGATCTAGCCACAGAAGTAAGTGTCGCAAAGTACCTTTATGTACCTGTACAGCCATGTGTGAAGCTCTTCTGTGAGAGCTCATTTCAACTATTCATATCTCAGGATTACAGTATGAATATCTACATTTCTCCCACAAAAGGTTCCTTTGAGAACGACCTCTTCCCAGACCATATATTACATGCAGCAGCAGCAACAACAACTGTATTTATTATCCACCACTCTTCATGGCACGAAGCAGAGTACAACCTGTGAGGATGCCTGCCATAGATGCAGGCAAAACATCAGGAGAGAATGATTCTAGAACATGGCCATACATCCCGAAACAAGCCAGAGTACAACATTGTTAGACTGCATAAACAAAACATAAGACCATTCAAATAGATATTTCAAAAAATATAGAACAAAGATTAAAACACATTAAAATCAGGCAAGGAAATAAATGTTTGTAAAGGATTGATAGAATAGAGCAGTGTTTCCCAACCTTTTTTCAGCCGCGGCACACTTTTAACATTAAAAAAAATCCGGAGGCACACCACCAACTAAAATGACACAAAATGACACTCTAACACAGTAAAGAACGGCTGGGGGGTGGTGGCCTGCTGGGAGCAGCTGCTGGGAGTGCTGAAGCTGGGGGAGGGGAAGGAGCACAGGCCATGCCATGCCCCGCCCCCTCTCCTGGCTTCAGCTCTCCCACAGCTTCTCCAGCCTTGAGGGGGCAGTGCCAAGCCAGCAGTGGCAGAGGCAGCACAATGCTGGCTTGGCACTGTCCCCTCAAGGCTGGAGAAGCTGTGGGAAAGCTGAAGCCGGGGGGATGGGGCAGAGCCAGGCCGCGCCATGCCCCGCCCCCTCCCCTGGCTTCAGCTCTCCCACAGCTTCTCCAGCTTTGAGGGGGCAATGCCAAGCCAGAGGTGGCAGAACCAGCACAATGCTGGCTTGGCACTGTCCCCTCAAGGCTGGAGAAGCTGTGGGAAAGCTGAAGCCAGGGGGAGGGGCAGAGCCAGGCCGCGCCATGCCCCTCCCCCTCCCCTGGCTTCAGCTCTCCCACAGCTTCTCCAGCCTTGAGGGGGCAGTGCCAAGCCAGCAGTGGCAGAGGCAGCACAATGCTGGCTTGGCACTGTCCCCTCAAGGCTGGAGAAGCTGTGGGAAAGCTGAAGCGAGGGGGGGGCAGAGCCAGGTCAGCGCCATGCCCCGCCCCTCCCCTGGCTTCAGCTCTCCCACAGCTTCTCCAGCCTTGAGGGGCAGTGCCAAGCCAGCGGTGGCAGAGCCAGCACAATGCTGGCTTGGCACTGTCCCCTCAAGGCTGGAGAAGCTGTGGGAGAGCTGAAGCCGGGGGAGGGGGCGGAGCCAGGCCGTGCCATGCCCCGCCCCCTTCCCCGGCTTCAGCTCTTCCACAGCTTCTCCAGCCTTAAGGGGGCAGTGCGAGTGAGGGGCGGGAGTCATGACCCCCGTCCTCACTCTCCGCCATGGCTCCCACCCCTCGCTCGCTGAAGCCGCGCGAAGGAGGAGCATGAGCGGTGGACAGGCTTCAGTGGGCGGGGCTCTCCTCCGGACGGCTTCAGTGAGCGAGGGGCGAGAGTCATGGCGGATTGGAGGCTGGCTGGGGAAATGGCCAAAGGAGGCGGCGTCCCGGACCCTTTTTTTTTCTTCGCCGCCGCCCGGCCCTTCCTCCTCCTCCCCAAGCAGCTGGAGTTCGGCAGGAGGAGGGGGGGAAGGAAGGGGGGCAGAGAGCTTTTCTCGCAGCACAGCAGGAGGTCCGTCACGGCACACTACTGTGCTGCGTCACAGCGATTGGGAAACACTGTTTTAAGCTATTAGGTAATTATCAATATACACACAGCGTTGTTTTGCAAATCAAAGCAGTGGTTAATACACATTTGCAATATTGTTGCATACAATTGTTAAGCAGTTAGCAAATATTGTTAAGCAAATATCATAGATTTCAATTATTCCAAACTATGTTTCTTCACATGGGTGCATCTACAGTGAGACAAACTTCAGGCCTCCCTCCAGATATTTTGGACTTTAGATGGTAAGCTGTTAGGAATTGTGGGAGTTGAAGTCCAAAAAGCTAAGCACAAGGCTGAGGTAATGGGGAAAAGAACCTTGGTCCACACAGCAAGGCCATAAATCTTCTCTTAGACGACAGGAGTTAGCAATGAAACAATGCCCCTGATATGCATGCTCACAGCAATGAAATAACTACCGTGTTTCCCCGAAAGTAAGACAGCGTCTTACTTTCTTTTCCCCCCGAAAAGTCCCCCTACGGCTTACTTTCGGGGTACGTCTTATATAAACTAAGACGTGCCCGTCGCCACGGCCACGCCGCCGCCGTCACGCCGCCGCCAATTGGCCCCATCGGCCCGCACACCTCCGCGGCGCAGCCCCTTGATCGGAAGGAGGGAAAGGAGCCAGGCCCCCGATACGTCTTACAATCGGGGGTGTCTTACTATCGGGGAAACACGGTATGTAATGGTTTGATGGCTTTGATGACAGTGCACAGAAGGGAAAAGTTTCTTGGGGAAACAAGAGCTAAGAATATCTATAAAAATAGAAGCTGGACCAAGGCTCAATTTTTGTGAAAGCTCACCGTGAGGTTTATCTGATCAATAAATTTACTGATGGAGATCTCCGGTCTCTGGTGATTAATTAGGAGTGGGACACCAGAGATTAATTATTGGCTGTCCGTCAAAAAGGGAAACAGGATCTGGGTAATTTCACATGTAATGTGCAACACTTGCAATGCAGGCCAGGATTACCCATAAGGCCAACCTAGGCCATGGCCTAGGGGTGCAAGCCGGGGGGGGGGGCGCAGATCATGGACCAAAAAGGAAGGATACCGGAGGTCCTCCTTTTTGGCGCTGCCCCTGCCCCTTCCCGAATACCAGCTCCTGCCTCTGCTATTGTTGCGCAAATGACGTATGTGCAGGGGCTCTTGACACTGGCATCGACGTCAACAGGAGGAACAATTAACTCCCTCGATGCCGACAGCATCCACTTGGTGGCTCCTTCAGTGCAAGTACTGGAAACTCCATTGCGCAGTCTGCACATGCCTTAACACCATGAAAGCTGGTATTCCTCCTCCAACACAAGGAGGAGACTCCTCCTTACTGGAGAGAGAAGCACAACTGCCGGCTATGGTACATGCGCAAACCCCAGTACAGGAGAGAACCCCAATGCGACAAGCCTCGGTATCGGGGAGAAGCGCGGCATCAGTACAGCTGCTGACTACAATGCACAATCCCCGATACCAGGTAGGAGCTAAGTACCTCAAGCACCAGCATTGGGGAGGACGCTCCTCCCCCCCATGGCTGCATCCATACTGCCTGCCGAGAGGAAAACTCCTGTGACGGACCTAGTGGGGCCACACCGGGAGAGCTGGATGCGAGGCCCTAAGGGGGACGAGCGGATGAAAGGATGTGTGTGTGTGGGGTGCGGGGTTGCGGTAGAGGTTGGCTTAAGGGGGGCATAATTCCAAAGTGTGGCCTAGGGCGCAAAAAGGTGTTAATCCGGGCCTGTTGCAATGCACCCTGAAACCACTATTTCTTTCCTGATCCATTTGCAGAATGGATTTGTCCGCCTACCCGGGTGAAGAGGACGACCTCCTCCGGGGAAGCCCTACCCTTGGATGGGAAGAGTCTGAACTTTCAGTCAGTAGCCCCAGCGGTCTGGAACTGAGCCAAGGGGACTTCCAAGATGAGTCGGTTGATTCTCTGGCTGATGAGAGCGGGCCCCTCCTGCGGTGCCTCAAGAGGCTCTACCGGAAGACGAAGAAGGAACGGACCCGTCGGAGGAGGACCATGTCCTCCGGTAAAGGGGACAAAAGGAGACCCCACAGCACAAAAAGTGCTTTTAAAATAGATCTACACCAAGCATTCCCATAGTCTCAAAAACACTTTCGTTTTCCCCCACACATATACCAGGCTCCACCAAAAAAAATCCTCGTCCCCATCCTCAGAGGCTTTACAGGCCTCAGCATTATGAATGTTTCTGAATCTTTGGGGGAATTATCCCGTTAAATAACAAACACCGAGGAGGGCTCACCAAACGGTGAACGAACACCCACAAGGTGTGGTTACAAACAACACAACAAAGTTAAGTATAAATCTTGGAAATAATACACAAGATATTCATAGCAAAATTATATATTCACTAGCTGACCTGGCCACGCTTCGCTGTGGCTGTTTGTGTTTCCGGCGCCATGGACGCCTCTTCCAATGCCTCCTCGCCCTTCTTCGCCTCCTGTTTGCCGGTCTCGGAAGGGGGCAAGGGGAATCTTCGCCACCGTGACGGAGGCGCCGTGGGCATCTCCTCCGCTGCCTCGTCGGCCTCTTCCGCTGCCTCGCAGCTGTTTCCGGACCTGGGCCGGCTCTCTCCCTCGCTCTGTATGTGTCTCGCACTCTCGTGTGAACCCGTCAAAGAGGGGAAGGAAGGTGCCCTTTTGCCGGGCACCTCTCTCTCTTCCTCTGCCCTCCTACCTTGATTGAAGGAAGAAGGGCAGGGAGCGAAGGAGAAAGAGATGGCCAGTAGCTTCCTCACGCCTCTGCCGGGATCACCAAAGAACCCGCCAGAGCGAGGAAGGCCCTGGCGGCATCAGAGTCGGAAGAGGAGGAGGAGGAAAGTGCAGCGAGTGTGTGTGTTTGGGGGGTTGATCTTAGCCTCTCCTCCTCGCTGGCTCCGTTGCTGCCAGGGCCTTCCTAGGGACCCAACCCGCACGGGTGATGCCAGGCTAAAGGTGGCCACGGCGGCTCTTGTGCGTCCCAGGTCCGGGACCCGCAGGGAGGCAGTGGAGGAGGGTGAGGAGACGGTGGTGGAGGTGGGCAGGACGCCGTGCGTGGAACCCAGGTCCAAAGACTGTTGAGTGACGGCGGGAGAAGTAGGCGCCACGAAGGAACTGCATTTTCCAGAAGTCCCTGCATGTCTTTGCCGTCTCCTCCTCTGTGTGTTTGGCCTTCTGCGCTGCCTCCCTGCGGGTTCCGGACCCGGGACGTGGCGGAGGCGCCGTGTCCCGGTGGTGGCTTTTTATCTCGCCGTTTTGAACGCGGGCCATGCCGGTCGGCTCCTTGCTCTCTGTAGTGTTTGTTAGCGGCGGAGGAAGGGCATGGCGTCGTTTGTTGCGCATGTTAGGTTCTGTGACGTTTGTATTGCGGCCATTTTGTGTGTGAGGGATTTTTGCGCATGCGTGGTAATGTTTTTTCGGGGGATGTTTTGGGGGTGTTGTGTGGTGTTTCGGGGTGTTTTGTGGGTGGGTAATGTACCTCGGGGTACGGATGAGTGGCCCTGTTTTTTTGTGTGTGTGGGTAATGTAGTTTTGGCGTGCATTTGCCCCGTTGCACGACCACTTCCCTTTTATATATATAGATATAGTGTAGTCATAGTACATATTCAATCAAAGCACTCTCCATGAAATAATCACATTATATAGGTAAGTAAGTACTCAAAGCCAAGTCTCATATATTATGGTGAAACAGTTCTATCCAGTTAAAGCAGATAAGAACGTACATACGTGTGACCTCCGACTCACATCCACAGCTGGTAAACACAGGATAATAATCCAATTGTCTGTGAGAAGTCTCACTGAAAGAAATCCCAAAAAATACTGAAATCTCCAACTTGTATTCCTTTAGCGGGAAAAAGGAAACCGCTGTGTTCCCAAAGGCGCTATTCCGGGCTAACTAATACAGTAAAGTTGAAAATATAGCTGCTACATAGCAAAATATTTGAAGATAACATCCAAATGGATCAATGTAGATGAAATAATAGCTCAATCCAAGCGTCTGTAGCGCAAGTCGAGAGTTAATTCCAATACATGGGAAAGTTGCGATGTAAGGAGGAGTGCTCCCAGCTGGATGGTAAGGTACTGTAGGACGCTCGCTTCGCATGCAATAATCAGCAATATATAATCCAAATGGACTAAGAGAGACGTTCACACCATGGTAATATATGGAGGTAATTCATTCAATGCAAGCCGCGACGGTACTCAGTGAATGGCCACGCCCGTTTCGCCACAATACGGCTTCTTCAAAGCGGACAACCAAATGAATGCCAGGTATCAATACAGGGTACATATACACATTGATACATTCATTTGGTTGAATGTACACTATATCAATATATAATTTTGCTATGAATATCTTGTGTATTATTTCCAAGATTTATACTTACTTTGTTGTTTTGTTTGTAACCACACCTTGTGGGTGTTCGAATTATCCCCAGTTACCTTGTGTCATTGTATAGAAAATTCAAGGAGATTGCTCTTGTAGTTTTTTTAATTAAAAAAACAGATGTTGTTTATAAAAACTTTGAAAATGTCCCAAAAATCCATGGATGAGTGAAATGTTCTGAAAGTTGATGGGCTCATAGTGGTAAATATAGCAAGTTTCATGCCAATCGCTCTAACAGCAATGGATAAAGTAGCCACTGAAGTTTCCCCATTGGCATAATGACTTAACAAATAAGTAGTTTACTTGTTATAGTTACTATACGGACCCTGTCCAATTTTGGAAACACTTTAGAAACAATTCCCCCCCACCCCCTAATTTTATAATCAGTCTTGAAACTTTTTTTTCATTGATCGCACAGACCTGGTACATAATATTGTGTTTACAGCTTTTACTGTACTGAAACCCCCTTTTCTCTTCCTTTCTACAGTCCCCGATCTCTCTGGAATGGCGACAATTTGGGAGGAAAATGAGCCCCCCGGATCCGCTCAGGAACCTGAGCTTTTGTTGGCATCTTGGAGAAGCACGATGGACTATTTCAGCAGCAAGAAAGAGGTATGGGAAATACACCATCCAGTTGCCATCCTTAGCTGCTTTTTACATCTAGAATTAATGCAGTTTGATACTTTAATTGCCAAGGCTTGGTTGGTACTATGGAATCCTGAGAGTTGTAATTTCATGAAGCACCGGGATTCTTTGGCAGAGAAAGCTTAAGGCCTTGCGAAACTACAACTCTCATGGTTCCATAGCACTCAGCCATGGAAGTTCAAGCGGGGCCAAACTGCATTCATTCTACAGTCTAAGGCAGGGGTGGGCAATTATTTTTCCCAAGGGGCCACACGAGAGCCAAAAATTATTATGGAGGGCCGCACCTATTTATTTATTTAATTACTTACTATATTTACTATATATTACAAATCGTTAATATTAACATATTAATATATCAAGAAATATTAATATATTCATATATTATTAGTATTAATATCATAATTATTATATTATAGTATATATATATATATAGACATTATAATATATTGAAATTATAATATAATATAAAATTATTATATTGTATTATTTATTATTTATTATTATTAATATTATTATAAAATAATACTATAAACCACTAAAATTAAATTAAATTACCCAGCTGATCGCCCTGCCATGGAGTGCCTGCCATCCCGGCTCCTTTGGACGGGACGCAGGTTTGGAGCCTCAGAGCCAGTGGAAAAGGAACCGGGAGGGCGCCTTGGAGAAGGAAGGAAGGAAGGAAGGAAGGAAGGAAGGAAGGAAGGAAGGAAGGAAGGAAGGAAGGAAGGAAGGAGCCGCTAGCAGTGCCGAGGCCTTCGCTTTCCTCTCACCCAAAGAGCCCTCCTGCTTCTTGGCTTCTTCTCCCCTCCTCCCCTCCTTAGTTCGGCCTTCGCTTTCCTCTCACCCAAGCAGGCCACCGTCATTGGAAGAGAAGAAGAAGAGCTGGGAGCAGTGGCGGCGACGGTGGCCTTCTTGGGTGAAAGGAAAGCGAAGGCCGAACGAAGGAGGGGAGGAGGGGAGGCGGGGCCGGTTCGAAGCAGAGCAGCTGGGGCTTCCTTCCTTCCCCTCAGCCACACTCATCGCTAAAGCAAGGAAGCCCTGGCTGCTCTGCTTCACACCAGCCTCGGCCTCCCCTTCTGCCGCTTCCTCCACCTTCCTCCATCGCGGCACCCCTTTCTCTTGGCCCCGCCCCCTACGACTTCTCCCCGGGCTGGAGAGAAGCAGCTGCCGGGCCGCATGCGGCCCGGGGGGCGTAGTTTGGCCACCCCTGGTCTAAGGCCCCATCTACACTGCTATTAACATATAGGTTGAACTGTATTATATATGATCAGTGTAGACCTAGCATGGGCAAACTTCGATCTTCCAGGTGTTTTGGACTTCAACGCCCACAATTCCTGGCCTCAGACCCCTTCCTTTTCCCTCTTAGCCGCGTAAGCCGCGTAAGTACTCTTGGGTTGAAAATGTTGTGATTTTGAGTATTTAAAAGCATTTATAATAGTCATAGTCGTCAACATCGTTCCAGTCCAGCTTACCTATCCAAACGTATCTCTCCTTATGAACCATCTAGGACTTTAAGATCATCTGGGGAAGCCCTGCTCTCGATCCCGCCTTCCTTGCATATGCATTTGGCAGGGATGAGAGACAGGGCCTTCTCAGTGGTGGCCCTTTGGCTATGAAATGCCCTCCCTAGGGAGATAAGATCGGCTCCCTCCTTTCTAACATTCCGCAAAATGGTTAAGACATGGCTCTTTACTACTGGAGCATAATTAGACGAAAACAAATATGGAATGACTGACAATGCAACTGGACAACGATTTTAGTAAGGAGACGCCGAAGATTTTGGTTTTTTTTTTACAGATGTTATTGTTTTTCTATTACATTTTAAATGTTGAATTGTTTTTATAATTGTTTTAACTGTATTCTGATATTGTTATGGTATCGAATCACTGCCGGCTGTGAACTGCCTTTAGTCGCCTCTGGCTGAGAAAGGCGGTATACAAATGCAGTAAATTAAAAAAATAGTCGTAGTAATAATAACAGCACTTTATTTCTATCCCGGCCTTCTCCCTGTGGGGACTCAGAGTGGACTGCAGTTTAAACAGATACTGGCAAACAGTCAATGTTTAGTTATAGAAAACACTAGAAGGGTTTGGTGGGCATTGACTTTGAGTTTGGGATTTGTAGTTCTGTCTAACCCTTGTTGCCCATACAGAAGCAGCTCTGCAGTGCCTAACATCCTGCTTTGCAACAGCTGCAGAGCTGTTTGGGCTGGAAGTCAGCCTGAAGAAAACAGAAGTTCTCTACCACAGGAACACCGTCATCCCCACGTCAGCATAGGCAAATCTGTGCTTAAGTCCGTTCAGCAGTTCACCTACCTGGGAAGCATCATCTCTTCAGATGCCAAGATTGATAAAGAGATAGATCACCGCGCCACCCGCTTTGGCGGCCAGTGCGCATGCGCCAATCTGTGCACGCGCACTGGCTCCAAAGCGGGAGCCAGTACGCATGCGTGGACCTTTTCACGCATGCGCATAAAGCTCCGCGCATGCGGAAGCGCAGCCGGAGCGCCCCGGGCTGCCTAACAAAGGTGCGGCGCGCGCAGTGGCAGCGGCGGGCTGGCCGCGGAGGCCTGGCCAGCGCGGCGGCAGGGAAGCGTGGCATGGGTGGCGTGGCGGCGCGGGTGCCGCGGGCACGCGGCGGCGGGGGAGCCAGCGGTGGCACCCTCCCGGGTGACATCGCCCTCCCGGTGACGTCGCCCTACGCGCCTGCGTTGTCCGCCTAATGGACGAACTGGCCCTGGAAACATGGGTCACCTATCGCCAACACCTACAATTCCTTGAATGTTCTCATCAGCGCTGTCTTCGCACAATCCTAAATATACACTGGACTGACTATGTGACTAATGTTGCTGTCCTTGAGCAAGCAGGGATCATCAGCATTGAGGCCACACAATTGAGAACACAGCTGCGCTGGGCAGGGCACGTCTCTAGGATGGAGGACCACCGCCTCCCAAAGATATTACTCTACAGTGAACTCACCACGGGTAAGCGCAAGAGAGGCGTCCCCAAAAAAGAGATATAAGGACTCCCTGAAACAACATCTCAGGCTCGGCCAGATTGATCACCAACAATGGTCCACCCTGGCCTCACATCGGGAGGCATGGAGACGCACTATCAACAATGCTGCAGCCTCTTTCGAGAAGACACGCCGAACGGTCTCGAAGAGAAATGACACCCAGAAAGAACCGCAACTTGGAAACAACATCACCCGAGGAGACTTTCTGCTGTGCTTTCTGCAACCGGACTTGCCTATCTCGGATTGGCTTTTTTTTAGTCATCAATGTCCTGGAAAAAAAAGCATGGGGTGAGTCCTTCCTGAATCTTCGTTCGCAAAGAAAAGGCAAGGGAGAACATCCAGAGAGCACTGTGGACTCAAATAATGATGGATCTGGACCAGACTTGGCACAAATACTCAATATGCCCAAATGTGAACACTGGTGGAATTTGAGGAAAATAGACTTGACATTTGGGAGTTGTAGTTGCTGGGATTTATAGTTCGCCTACAATCAAAGAACATTCTGAACCCAACAATGATATAATTGGGCCAAACTTCCCACACAGAACCCCCATGACTAAGGGAAAATACTGTGTTTTCTGGTGATCTTTGGTGACCCTTCTGACACCCCCCATGACCCCCCCATCAGGGGTCACGACCCCCACGTTGAAAAATGCTGCCTTAAGGCCATCCAGTGCAACTCCCTTCGCCAGGGCAAGAAAACATAATCAAAGCCTTCCTGACAAAGAGCCATCCAGCCATAGATGTAGATATATAGATATGATTCACATACACATATATGTATATGACTGATGTAATATCATAGATTTGAAAGGGACCCCTTAAGAAGGACAATGATATGTTTCATGTTCCACAGTAGGCAAACCACACGATCTCTACATCAACACTGACAAAGAAACAACAAGAAATACTGTTTACCCAGAATCATAAAAAAAATATACAGATTAGAAACCAACACTTTCTCATGACCAGGGGCGGTCCTACAAGATAGGCGAAGTAGGCGGCCGCCTAGGGCGCCATCTGGGAAGGGGGCGCCATCCTGGCCGCATGGGGCGCCATCCTGGCCCTGCCGATGTTCCTCAGACAGTGCTGCAGCTGCCTGCTTTTTGACCCCGGCCTTGTGTGCTCCGATGCCACTTCTGGGCACGCGCAGAGGTTTTCACGCAGGCGCAGTTGCTCTGGAGCTGAAGTTGAGCGCAGGAGCAACTGCACATGCGCGAAAAACCTCCACGCATGCCCAGTAGCTCCCTTGCGCAGAAGCCTGTAAGCAAAGCACTCCCTATCGGGCAGGCAGGAGTGCTTCCCCTCTCTCTTTGTCTCCGCGCGCTGCGTTTGCAGGGAAGGAGAAAAGAATCAGTGAAGGAAGTGTAAGTGAAGGAATGAATGAAGGGCTTTCCTCCTCCTCCTCCTCTGTGACCTCTTCTCTCCCTCCTTCCTTTCTTCGGCTCTATTTCTGTCTAGACCTGAGGGGCCTGAGGCTATGAGGAGTTGTGGGAGTTGGAGGCCAAAACACTTAGAAGGAGGGAGGGCAGGCCCAAGTTTGCCCAGGCCGCGCTGCCTGTATTCGACCTCATTTGAACATTTTGGCTGTTTTTCTATTTACATTTACATTGGGATCCTAATTTTGGACTTATGGGAGACTCCTATGAATTATGAGTCGGGTGATAGGTAATATATTCTGATTTTGATGCATTTACATTGCATTTCTTGTTGATTATTATACAGTTCTGCTTAATATTGTCATAATACAAATACAATATAACAATAGAATGATGATATATTGTATATTACATGTAATATTACAAACAATATTGCAGTATAGTGGTATTGTACAAAATAGTAATATATAATATTTTATTTTACTTTATTTTGGGTTATTTGAGTTTTATAGGAGTAATGAAAATATTTAGTAGAGGATAATTTTATTTAAATAAATAATTTTATTATTTTATAATAATAATATAATAGAATGTTACATTATATTATGTCAATATATTATAATATAATTATATTGTAATATAGTATAATATAATTATGATATAATATAGTATGAGTATGGTATAATATATTGTATATACATTGATACAATATAATACTACGAATAGTATTGTGATATTATAATTGTATATTTGTTTTACATGGGGGCGGCAAAATAATGTTTTTTGGGGGGGCACCAAAATAATGTTCGCCTACAATTTAAAATTACCTTAGACCGCCCCTGCTCATGACTTTATTTTCCAGATCACCAGACTGAACCACAGCACGCCTGGCAGGGGACAGCTAGTATATGTATATTATTAGATATCCGTAACAACAACAACACCGGTAAAATAACTATATCTGATTTCTCCCTGTGTATCTTGTCTTGTTCTCTGCAGGATATTGTGATGAAGAAAAGCTTCCTCAGGTTCCTGTCTATCCTCAGCAAGACCATCAACTGGACCAACATGACCGACTTCTTCATGGATAATTTTACCTCTGACGTTGTGGGAGCCATCACCGTACGCTTCTTTTCTCTCTCTTTCTTACTTCTTTTCAAGGGTCAGTTCTACCATTAGATCAGCCAAAGGTGCATCTTCACTGTAGAATTAATGTGGTTCTATACTACTTTCACTCCTGAGGAATTTTGTAGTTTGATGAGGAACCAGCACTCTTTGACAGAAGAAGCTGATGACCTTTCAGAACTACAAATCCCATGACTCCACAGCATCAAGGCCTCGTCTACACTGCCATGTATGTAATCCGGTTTCCGAATCCAGTTGATTGGATTTAAACTGGATTATATGGCAGTGTAGACTCTCATATAATCTGGTTCAAAGCAGACAATCTGGATCCAGACAATGGCCTGAGCCATTGTAGTTAAAATGAAGTCAATCTGTATTCAATGTGCAATGTAGATGTTTGCAATAAGACCATTTTCTGATGAATGAGAACAAGAATGAGAATAAGAAAGGAGATTCCATCTGAACATTAGGAAGAACTTTCTGACTGTGAAAGCTGTTCAGCAGTGGAACTCTCTGCCCCGGAGTGTGGTGGAGGCTCTTTCTTTGGAGGATTTGAAACAGAGGTTGGATGGCCATCTGTCGGGGGTGCTTTGAATGTGATTGTCCTGCTTCTTGGCAGAATGCGGTTGGACTGGTTGATGGCCCACGAGGTCTCTTCCAACTCTAGGATTCTATGAGAGTACAAGATGACCGTAAGTTGGAGATACCTTGAGATGTTTTAGATGACCATAAGTTGGAGATACCTTGAGATATCTTAGATGGCTTCAATGGTTTCAAACTACAAGAAATGAGATTCCATCTGAATATTAGGAAGACCTTCCTGACTGTGAGAGCTGTTCAGCAGTGGAACTCTCTGCCCTGGAGTGTGGTGGAGGTTCCTTCTTTGGAGGCTTTTAAACACAGACTGGATGGCCATCCATCGGGGGTGCTTTGAATCTGACTGTCCTTTGAATGGGGTTGGACTGGAAGATGGCCCACGAGGTCTCTTCCAACTCTAGGATTCTATGAGTCTACAAGATGACCGTAAGTTGGAGATACCTTGAGATGTTTTAGATCAGTGTTTTTCAACCTTTTTTGAGCCGCGGCACACTTTCTACATTTACAAAATCCTGGGGCACACCACCAACCAAAATGACACAAAATGACACTCTAACACAGTAATACATATAGTTAATATGTTTCTAAATGTATTTATACACTCAGTGTGAAACCTGGGCCTGTTTCGATGAACACAACATAGATATGGCTTCCTCTCACATACTTATGCATGGCTATCATGTCTTCTCTCAGCCTTCTCTTCTTCAGGCTAAACATGCCCAGCTCTTCAAGCCGCTCCTCATAGGGCTTGTTCTCCAGACCCTTGTGAAATTTCACCCGAAACTGGAAACATGCTCCCAGATAACTATGGATGTCATGAAGCTGTTATAAACAGTTCCTTGGTGGGGGGGGGGGGAGGCAACTCTTGAAAAATCCAGTAAAATAGTAAAAAAATTAAACATTTCCAAGTGGAGAGGCTCATTTAGTTTCTTGGAAACCTGTGAATGCTTCAGCCTCCCGATGCTCCCAGGTTCGCTCACTGCCCAATTCACCGACGTGGAGCTTCCGGCATTCGGCGGAGCCCTTCCTTTGCCTCAGGGAGGATCTTTGGGGAGGGAAAGAGGGAGAAAGAACTGCTAGGAGGGGGAAGAGTGCTAATTTCCCACGGCACACCTGCTGATCGCTCACGGCACACTGGTTGGGAAACACTGTTTTAGATGACCATAAGTGGAGATACCTTGAGATAGCTTAGATGGCTTCAATGGCTTCAAACTACAAGAAAGGAAATTCCATCTGAACATTAGGAAGACCTTCCTGGCTGGTGTTTTGAATGTGATTGTCCTGCTTCTTGGCAGAATGGGGTTGGACTGGATGATGGCCCATGAAGTCTCTTCCAACTCTAGAATTCTGTGATTCTATGAATTCATTCTTAGTATGATTTTGTGACCATCGAATGCCAGATATTGAATGTTCTCTTTCAGTAGATGGTCTATTTTAATTCCAATTGCAGTCACATGCAGTACTGTTGACCCTCAGTTAAAACCCACATCACAGAAATAGAATTGGTGTCTATATTACTCTTATCATCATAATCATCATCAGTTCGTGTTCTTTCCTGAACGCTTTCTTCCCATGCAGGAGATGGTCAAGAGGGAGCTTCCAGAGCCCAACATTGTCTGCCTCCATGCCATGAGCACCATCACTGACTTGAGGTACGTTTCCATCCCCTTTTCAACATTTTAATTGAAATCCCAGGTATATCTACACTGTAGAATGAATGTAGTTTGACACCACTTTAACTGCCTCGGCTCAATGCAATTGAATCGTGAGAGCTGTAGTTTTACAAGGCCTTCTCTGCCAAAGAGTGCTCGAGCCAGGCCCGGATTATCCATAGGGCCAACCTAGACCATGGCCTAGGGCAGTGTTTCCCAACCTTTTTTGAGCCGCGGCACACTTTTAACATTAAAAAAATCCGGGGGCACACCACCAACCAAAATGACACAAAATGACACTCTAACACAGTAAACAATGGCTGGGGGTTCGTGGCCTGCTGGGAGCAGCTGCTGGGAGTGCCGAAGCCGGGGAGGGGGCGGAGCCTGGCTACCCCCAGCTTCACCTCTCCCAGCAGCTGCTCCAGCCTTGAGGGGGCAGTGCCGAGCCAGCGGTGCCAGAGCCAGCACAATGCTGGCTTGGCACTGTCCCTCAAGGCTGGAGCAGCTGCTGGGAGTGCCAGCCAGGGAGGGGGGCAGAGCCAGGCCGTGCCATGCCCCGCCCTGCCCGCCCCCCCCAGCTTCAGCTCTCCTACAGGCCGCGCCATGCCCCGGCCCCTCCCCCCCAGCTTCAGCTCTCCTACAGAGGAGGAGCATGAGCGGTGGACGGGCTTCAGTGGGTGGGGCTCCTCCACGCGGTTTCAGCGAGCGAGGGGCGAGAGTCATGGTGGGAGTCATGGCGGATTGGAGGCTGGCTGGGAAAACGGCCGAAGGAGGCAGCGCCCTGGTCCCTTCTTCTTTTTCTTCGCTACTGCCCGGCCCTTCGTCCTCCCCCAAGCAGCAGGAGTTCGGCAGGAGGGGGGAGGAAAGGGGGCAGAGAGCTTCTCTTGCGGCACAGCAGGAGGTCCGTCATGGCACACTGGTGTGCCACGGCACACTGGTTGAGAAAGACTGGCCTAGGGGGCGCAAGCCGGGGGGGTTGCAAATCATGGACCAAAAAAAAGTTAATATTAATTTTTAAAAACCCTCCGTGGCCAGCCCTTGGGAATGGCAGGAGTTGAAGCACAAAGGCCCCGGAGGGAGGGAGGGCCGAGCCTGGTCTCAAGGCAGGACATGCAGGGCGAGGAGCAGCAGCAGCTTCCCTCCCTCCCTCCCCCCTCCCCGCTATTCAGCCGGGGACGGGGCCTCCCAGGGTGACATCCTCCCTCCTCCTCCACCGCCAGGCCCGCCTTCCTTGTTTGCTCCGTCACCTCCCAGGGTGACGTCACTCCCTCCCTCTCTCCATCCCTGGGAGGCGGGGAGTGGACAAGGCCAGGAGTGAGTCCTCCGAGCTCGCCTCCTGGCCCCGCCTCCCGCCTTGTGACACCCATCGATCAATGCTGAAGAGCGGCAGCCAGCCAATCGGGGAGCCTCCCTCCCTCCCGGGCGGGCATGACTCCACAGACTCAGCCAATAGGAAGGCGAGGGCCTGCTTGGAGGTGGAAGTCCACGGAGAGGGGTTCTCCCTGAGCCACGGATTGCAACCGAGGAGGAGGAGGAGCAGCTGCCCTGAAGGAGACAGAGACGGGTGGGTGTCTTTCTATCTCTCTATCTCCAGGAGCCCCGAAGGAAGGAAGGAAGGAAGGCCCCCCAGGCCTCTCCCGAATACTCTCCCTCCCTGGGGCGCGGGGATCCTAATCAGCCCTGGCAGATGGCCACCTCGCCACGGCCCCCAAGCCCCCGGGCGAGGAAGGAAGGAAGGAAAGGCAGGCACGGCTTGAGCCCTACCCTTCCTTCCCAGATCCCAAACAACAACTTTCAGTGCCGGTAGTAGAGGGGGCATAATTCCAAAGTGTGGCCTAGGGTGCAAAAAGGTGTTAATCCGGGCCTGGTTGGAGCCTCACCACACTAGACCTCCCGGGTTCCCAAGCAAACTGGGTTGCTGTGAGTTTTTAGGGCTGTATGGCCATGTTCCAGTAGCATTCTTTCCTAATATTTTGCCTGCATCTGTGACTACTGAATGAATGTGGCTACTCTCCACTTGCCTCATTTCTGACCGAGCTCTGAACAGCCTGAAAAACTCACAGCAACTTAGTCCCCCCCCCAGATGGGATTTGCAATTAAAATCAAGGAAACAAAGATATAATTGGCTGGCTAGCCTTGTTCATCGGCACTGTTTGTTCTTGACATTCTGAGTTTCTATTTAAATCAGAGCTCAGAGAATAGAGAGAGAACAGGAAAGCTGCTCATTCCTCCAAAACCATTTCATTTGGCACTGATGTTGCGGGAGGAACGGAGGGAGGGTTGTCTTCTTCCTAGGATCTTATGAGTTGGACGGGACCCCGAAAGGTCATTTAGTCCAACCGCCTTCCAAGCAAGGAAGCGTTCCTGAGAGATGCCCATCCAACCGCTATTTAAAGACCTTCAAAGATGGACACTCCACCATCCTTCCAATTGGTCAATTTGTTGGTTAATTCAGTGTTTCCCAACCTTTTTTGAGCCGCGGCACACTTTTAACATTAAAAAAATCCAGGGGCACACCACCAACCAAAATGACACAAAATGACACTCTAACACAGTAAACAACGGCTGGGGGTTGGTGGCCTGCTGGGAGCAGCTGCTGGGAGTGCCGAAGCCGGGGAGGGGGTGGAGCCAGGCTACCCCCAGCTTCACCTCTCCCAGCAGCTGCTCCAGCCTTGAGGGGGCAGTGCCAAGCCAGCGGTGCCAGAGCCAGCACAATGCTGGCTTGGCACTGTCCCCTCAAGGCTGGAGCAGCTGCTGGGAGTGCCGAAGCCAGGGGAGGGGGCAGAGCCAGGCCGTGCCATGCCCCGCCCCTCCCCCCAGCTTCAGCTCTCCTACAGGCCGTGCCATGCCCCTCCCCCTCCCCCCAGCTTCAGCTCTCCTACAGAGAAGGAGCATGAGCGGTGGACGGGCTTCAGTGGGTGGGGCTCCTCCACGCGGCTTCAGCGAGCGAGGGGCGAGAGTCATGGTGGGAGTCATGGCGGATTGGAGGCTGGCTGGGGAAACGGCCGAAGGAGGCAGCGCCCCGGTCCCTTCTTCTTTTTCTTCGCCACTGCCCGGCCCTTCCTCCTCCCCCAAGCAGCAGGAGTTCGGCAGGAGGGGGGGAGGAAGGGGGGCAGAGAGCTTCTCTCGCGGCACAGCAGGAGGTCCGTCACGGCACACTGGTGTGCCACGGCACACTGGTTGAGAAAGACTGGGTTAATTAGCTTATTTTTACAGCCAACATCTGTTTTGTTTTTATTTGGATCTATCAGTTTCTATCAGAATTCATCTATACCAGACCTAAGCAAACTTTGTAACTTGGGGGCCACATGCTTGCACTCCCTGCTAAGAGGACTGTCTTCCTGGTGATGGAAGGAAGGAAGGGAAGGAGCAAGGAAAGAGAGAAGGAAGGACGGACGGAAGAGAGGAAGGGAAGGAGAAAGAGGGAGAGAGGGAAGGAGGAAGGAAAGACAAAAGGGAAGGATGGAAGAGTGGAAAGGAAGCATGGAAGGAAGGGAAGGAAGGAAAAAGGAGGAAGGAAGCGAGGGAGGAAGAGAAGGAAGAAAGGAAGGGATAAAGGAAAGAAAGACAAAAAGGGAAGGAAGGATGGAAGGTGAAGGAGAGAGGAAAAGAGGCAGGACATGGGAAGGAAAGACAAAAGAGAAGGGAGGAAGGATGAAAGGGAAGGAGGAAGGAAAAAGAGAAGTGAGGGAGGGAGAGAAGCAAAGACGGATGGAAGGGAGGGAGAAAGGAGCAAGAGGGAGGTAAGGAAGAAAGGAGAGAGAGAAGAAAGGAAAGACAAAAGGGAGGGGAAAATGAAAGGAAAAAGTGGGAGAGAAGGAAGGAGGAAGGAAAGGGAAGGAAGGATAAAAGAGAAGGGTGGAAAGGAAGGATGGAAGGAAGGAAAGGAAGGAGGAAGGAAAAGGAAGGAAGGAGAAAGAGGGAGGTAGGGAGGAAAGGAGAGAGAAGAAAGGAAAGACAAAAAGGAGGGGGGATGAAAGGAGAAAGAAGGAGAAAGGGAAGAAGGGAGGAAAGAGGGAAGGAAAGACAAAAGGTAAGGGAGGAAGGATGAAAGGGAAGGAGGAAGGAAAAAGAAGGAAGGAGAAGAGGAAGGAAGGAAAGGAAGGATAAAGGAAAGAGATAAGGAAGGAAAGACAAGAAGAAAGGGGAGAGGGAAGGAGGAAGGAAAGACAAAAGGGAAGGATGGAAGAGTGGAAAGGAAGCGTGGAAGGGAAGGAAGGAAAAAGGAGGAAGGAAGAGAGGGAGGAAGAAAAGGAAGGAAGGGATAAAGGAAAGAAAAACAAAAGAGAAGGATGGATGGAAGGTGAAGGAGAGAGGAAAAGAGGCAGGACAAGGGAAGGAAAGACAAAAGAGAAGGGGGAAGGATGAAAGGGAAGGAGGGAGAGAAGCAAAGACGGGCAGGAGGGTGGGAGGGAGGAGCAAGAGGGAGGTAAGAAGGAAAGGAGAGAGAGAAGGAAGGAAAGACAAGAAGAAAGGGGAAAGAAGGAAAGAGAGAAGGAAGAAATGACAAAAGGGTGGAAGGAGAGGAAGGAGGAAAGGATGGAAGGAAAGGGGAAAAAGAGGGAGGGAAGGAGGAAGGAAAGAAAGAGAGAAGGAGGCAAGGATAGGAGGGTGAGAGAGAGAGGAGGGCCTGAGAAAAGAGCCCAAGGGGCCGCATCCGGCCTCTGGGCCTGGGTTTGCCCATACCTGATCTACACTGTGACATTAACGTACTTTGACAACACTTTAAGTGCCGTGGTGCAATGCTATGGAGTCCTGAGAGTTGTAGTTTGGTGAGGCACCAGCACTCCTTGGCAGAGGAGGCTCAAGGCCTTGCGAAACTACAGTTCCCATGGTGGTATCACACTACATTCATTCTACAGTGAAGACTCACTACGTCACCTCTTATCAAGGAGGGCATTGAAACAAGCATAGACAGTATATTAAAGGCAGCAAGTCAAGAAATGAAAATAAGCCAAGCCGCCGCCTGTGCTTTTGTTTTCCTTCAGCAAGAAACACATCACGAAAACCATGGGATCCTACAAAAAGGGGATTTTACTCCGGACTTTCTTCAAGAGCGTCTTTTCGCTTTCTCCGGTGAAGGTCATACAAGACGAAGGAGGAGTGGATAACATAGCCAACCTTCAGTACACAAAGGTAGTCCTTGCAGTGTTATTTAGAAGTTACCGTTGTTCTTAATGTACTATGAATGAATGAATGAATGAATAAGTTTTATTGTTCTAGCCATAGGAGCCTCCACACATGCTGTAAACTCCGCCTCCACGCCAGCTGGTAACTCCACCTCCACGCATGCGCATTTGGGCGCACGGGGGGGGGGAGGGGAAATAATGTTTGCCTACCATTTACAATTACCTAGGGCCGCTTCTGTGTACTATCAATGGTGCATCTACACTCCAGAGCAGGGGTGCTCAGAATGGTGATCGGGATCACCAGGGTGATCTTCGGGCCTCATCCTGGTGATCTTCAGGCCCCTGACCAGATTTTTTTGCTGTTGGTCCTCTTCACACACCCCTGCACGCTGCAAAGAAGTCCTCCGTCGTTGCTCCTCCCCACTCCCTGCTCGCGCGCCGCCTCCAAAAGCTCCAGCGTCCAAGAGGCAGAATGGGCCCCCTCTTTTGGATTCCTCCTCCTCCCTCCGTCCTTCTCCAGCCACTCAGAGTCGTAGGAGACCAAAGGGGGCGGGCCTGGATGATGCGATGCATGGCTGGCCCCGCATGCATGCGCAGAAGCGCCCATTTTGCCTCTCGGACTTCTCGTGAGCTCTTGGAGGCGGCACGCATGCTGGCGGCATGTAAATAGGAGCAACGACGGAGGAGGAGGAGAAGGACGCTTTGGGGTCATTTCCTTACCGCATCTCAAAGGTCGGTCTTTTTACTTTGGGGTGGGTGCTTGATTGTTTTGTGGCATGTCTCTTTGTTTATTTTTAATGTTTAAAAATGGCCTTTTAGCTCCAAAGCCTCTCTGCTTGCTTTGTTCCTTGAGAAATATATGTTGGGGAATATGGAAATGTGGGAGAAATGGGGTGGTTGGGTGTATTTTTGCATGCCCCTTTGTTTACCTTACTGAGTATTAAATGGCCTTGCAGTTCAAAAGCCTCTCTTCTTACTTTCTGGCTGATAATATGTGTGGTAATATGGCAGTGTGGGAGAAATGGGGTGGTTGGATGTATTTTCATGCTCTGTTTTATATTGTTGTTATTAAATTGAAATGTTGATGTTTTATAACTTCATTTTATGTAAACTGCCCCGAGCCTGCTGGAAGGAGCGGTACATAAAATAAATAAGAAATATAAATAAATAAATAAATAAGAAAATAGTTATACGTTTTACATTTCTGGGTAAGTGATCTTTGGGACTTGGTTTTTTAATCAGTAGCTCCCATGCTGAAAAAGTGTGAGCACCCCTGCTCCAGAGTTAATGTAGTTTGGTACCACTTTAACTGTGGTGCCTCAATGTTATGGAATGGTGAGTGTTGTAGCCTGGTCAGATTCTGAGTGCTCAGAAGATGAGGAAGGGAATGCTGGGATAGATTCAGAGGACCCAAAGGAGGACAGAAAGGGCCTGGACTCGCAGGCATGTAGCCGGGGGGGGGGCTTAGGGGGCTTCAGCCCCCCGAAATTCTCAGGGTGGTCTGTGAGAAGGCCTTACTGGTACATTATTTAAACTGTTATGTTCATTCATATCATGATCTGATCACCATGCTCATTACATCCCACATTCATGGGGTTATTGGGATAACAATACAAAAGGTTTGCTAGGGTAGACCCTCTTTCACCCAGTCTCAGCCCCCCCCCCGAACCAAACTCAGGGGCCCCCCCAAACCAAAATCCTGGCTACGGCCCTGGAGAGAGTTGTTTTGGAATCTCCTGGCAGTTCCCATGAGACTGGAGAAAGCGATTGTCAGAGCAGGGTATGATGTGAGTTGTAATCCTCTGCCCTACACAGCGGAAGTTGTGCGTGGATGGACTTAGTATGCTCTGGCTGACGCAGCTGTTTTCCCTCACATGGGTGATGATGTAGGCAAGATAAACAGACAGTCTTTCTTGCCAAAAACGGCAGGCAACTTTATCTTTATTATTCAGTTTCTTGCAAAAAATTTAAACAAAAGCATTCAGCAACTTGCTTCAACAAAACTTGCTTAAACTTCAGCTTCAATAACGGCAAAAACAGAAACAGTAGATAAAGGCAAAACACAAACAAAACTTTGCTCTGCTTCTTCTGGCCAGAATCTACTTACAGTTCAAGCAAAACAGTGAAGCCTTGTACAGCAGATTCATATAGATCAGTGTTTCCCAACCTTTTTTGAGTGTTTCACACTTTTTACATTTGCAAAATCCTGGGGCACACCACCAACCAAAATGACACAAAATGACACTCTAACACAGTAATACATATAGTTAATATGTTTTTAAATGTATTTATACACTCAGTGTGAAACCTAGGCCTGTTTCTATGAACTCAACATAGCTATCCTGGCAGGAATGGCAGAAAGACACAAATTTCCCACACAGAACTCCCATAACCAAGAGAAAATGCTATAAGGGTTTGGTGGGCATTGACCTTCAGTTTTGGAGTTGTAGTTCACCTATATCCAGAGAGAACTGTGGACTCAAACAATGTTGGATCAGGACCAAACTTGGCATGAATACTCAATATGCCCAAATATGAACGCAGATGGAGTTCAGGGGAAATAGACCTTGACATTTGGGAGTTGTAGTTGCTGGGATTTATAGTTCCCCTACAATCAAAGAGCATTCTGAACCCCACCAATGATAGGACTGGGCCAAACTTCCCACACAGAACCCCCAGGAGACAAGAGGAGGTCTCTACTTGGGGAAAGGGAGGCGGGCCTTCCCAATGCATGGAGAGGGAGAGACCAAGTAGACAACGGGTGGGGAGGGGGGGTGTTGTAATTTTGTGCCTTTATCGAGGTAGGTTTCTTAGGATTTTTATACTTCAACACACTAGACTCTCCCCCTCCCCCCTCCCGGAGGTTCCAATTTCCCACGGCACATCTGATGATCACTCACGGCACACTAGTGTGCCCCGGCACACTGGTTGGGAAACACCGATATAGATAATACACTGCTGCTTCTTCCAGTTCTCTTCCAAAAACGTTGTAAGCAATCCAGAAGCATATTCAGCTACTGTTGTTCCAGTTTGAGCAACATAAATCCAGAAGCATACTCAGCTTCTCTCGCTTTGACATGAGCAGCAGACACAATGAGCAACATGGGGAAATGATAGCTCTAAGACTCCGTCCACCCAATTAGCCCAGGTGGGCCTAGATAATTAGCAGTACTCAGAACTTGCACCTAGCTGTAAAACTACACAGGCTAGGACTCTCTTACACCCAAGTATACAGCAACACAAAACCCATTTACTCACAAGTATACCCAAGTAACCAAACACTCATTTCTTTTTCTTTACTTGGATTTTTACAAATCCCAACAGTGATGATATTTCTCATGAGAACTTGCCAGAAGTGCCAGCTGAGATAAAGGTGGGAGATGAATGTTTGTCCAAATCAAGACACTTGGAACTTTGGAGGCAGAGCATACAACAGAGACAAACTTGGTTGCCTCGGCAGCTTAGAGATAAGGAGAGGAGAAGCAGGTGTGAGAGCAATGATGTCATGGGAGGGTTTTTAGGCCTTTCTAGTGGTTTTCTGCTGGTATAATCCTTTGTGAGAACAACATTGTATTCAGGCGAACAATTCATGTATTGTATATAATTCATATTGTTATCATAGTTTTGATAACAAAACTCCAACTCCCAGGGTCCCATACTATTGAACCATGGCAGTCTAAAGTGATGTCAAATTGCATTTATTCTCCAATGTAGATGCACTCACGCCATCCCTTGGAATATCTTAAACCTCGCATGCCATTTTCCCTTTCCCAGAACCTCTTTATTGGGACCTACCAGACGTTTAGTGAGATGCTCCAGCAGCTGATGATAGAAAATCCAGTTCCTTCTGAGCTGGAGAGGATCCTACAGGTAAGCCTTGAAAGGAAGCCGGTGGTACATCTACACTGTACCTTTACTGCAGTTTGAACTGCCATGGCTCAGTGATATGGATGGAATCCTGGAAGTTGTAGTTTGGTGAGGCAACAGCCAAAGCCCTTGTAAAAAAAAAAAAACAGCTCCCAGGATGTCCTAGCATTGAGCCAGGGCAGTTGAAGTGGTGTAGAAGTGCATTAATTCTGCAGTGTAGATGCACTTTTTGTCCTCTATGGTATGCTGAGAACTGATGTCAGGGAATTTAATGGCATTTGGTGAAATCCAGTTTTAGGAAACTGCTATCTGACTCAGAACATATTAACTGCAGATATGGAGGTATTTTTGTACACTGTAGAATGATTGGATTGCTGTAGTTTTTCAAGCTGTATGGCCATATTCCACCAGCATTCTCTCCTGATGTTTTGCCTGCATCTGTGGCTAATGGCATCTCCAGAGGTCTGTTGGAGGTGAGGCAAGTGGAATGTATATATACCTGTGGAATAATGTCCAGGGTGGGAGAAAGAACCCTTCTCTAAGAACATAAGAACATAAGAAGAGCCATGCTGAATCGGACCTCAGCCCATCTAGTCCAGCATTCTGTATCACACAGTGGCCCACCAGTTGTACACGGGGATCTCGAGCAGAAGGGAGGGCAAAACCCTGACCTGCTCCCGACCCCCCACAACCAGTACCCAGGGAAATCCTGCCTACCTCAAACAACTCCGAGGTGGCACTTGAATGTCCTTTTCAGTAACTACCGATACACTTGGTATCCATGAATCTGTCTAATCCTGCCTTGAAGTTGTTCAGGCTGACAGCTGTCACAACCTCTTCTGGAAGTGAGTTCCATAACCCAATGACCCTCTGGGTGAAGAAATATTTCCCTTTATTAGTCCTAATTTTCCTACCTTGGAGCTTCAGGGAGTGCCCTCTAGTCCTAGTGTTTTGTGACAAAGAAAACAGTTTTTCTTTATTCACCTTTTCTATCCCATGCATGATTTTATACACTTCGATCAAGTCACCTCTTAAACGCCGTCTTTCAAGGCTGAAAAGACCAAGGCGTTGCAACCTGGTTTCATAAGGGAGCCGCTCCATCCCTTGGATCATTCTTGTTGCCCTTTTCTGTACCTTTTCCAGTTCCGTTTGCAGCAAACGTGAATGTTGCAATTAGCAAGCTTGATTAGCATTGAGTTGCCTTGCAGCTGCAAAGTCAATCAGTGAGGGGTGTTTGTATATAGTATGATTACTTTATTGTATGCCACCCTAAAAGTGTTGATTATACAGATAGATTATCTTTGTTTTAAAAAGTCAATGAATATGTTGCAAATGCAAGAAACATTAATCCAGTTGCTGCGTTTCTTTCCTCCTTTCAAGCTTATGACTCCTTGGCTGCAGTCGCCTGAGGTTGACTTGAGGGAAAGGGCCATATGGAGCGGCGCATCATTGCTGAACTTTGTGTCCAGCAAGTTGCAGCTGGATGTGAGTAACAGCAGAAATAATAATAATAATAATAATAATAATAACTACAAAAAAAGCCTTTGACTCACTCCCACACAGTTGGATCATTAAGTGCCTAGATACCATCGGCATTTGTAAAGACGTTGGCACTTTTATTGAACTCAACTCAAGGTATTCTTAGAAGACACGGATTATCTAGACCTGGCACAGTCTGGTTTTAGGCCGGGGCATGGTACCGAGACAGCCTTGGTTGCCTTAGTGGATGATCTATGCCGGGAGCTCGACAGAGGGAGTGTGTCCCTGTTGGTTCTGCTGGACCTCTCAGTGGCCTTCGATACCATTAACCACGGTATCCTTCTGGGATGCCTTGCAGAGATGGGGCTTGGAGGTACTGTCTTGCAACTCTGTCACTCCTTCCCACCTGCTACTAAGGAGGCTGTTCAGGTCCTGAACCGGTGCTTGGCCGCTGTGTCGGACTGGATGAGGGCAAACAAATTGAAATTTAATCCAGACAAGACAGAGGTACTCCTGGTCAGTCGAAAGGCCGAACAGGGCATAGGGTTACAGCCTGTGTTAGACGGGGTTACACTCCCCCTGATGCAGGTTCGCAGTCTGGGTGTGATCCTGGATTCATCGCTGAGCCTGGAACCCCAGGTTTCGGCGGTGACCAGGGGAGCATTTGCACAGTTAATACTTGTGCGCCAGCTGCGCCCGTACCTTGGGAAGTCTGATTTGGCCACATTGGTCCACACTCTGGTTACATCCCGTATAGATTACTGCAATGCTCTCTACGTGGGGTTGCCTTCGAAGACTGTTCGGAAGCTGCAACTAGTCCAATGGACAGCAGCCAGGTTGATAACAGGAGCGGCATTCAGAGAGCGTACAACTCCCCTGTTGTGCCAGCTCCACTGGCTGCCAGTTTGCTACCTGGCTTTAGCCTTTAAAGCCCTAAACGGTTCGGATCCAACTTACCTGTCTGAACGCATCTCTCCCTATAAACCATCGAGATGTTTAAGATCGTTTGGAGAAGCCCTGCTCTCCATCCCGCCTTCTTCGCAGGCGCGACTGGCAGGAACGAGAGACAGGGCCTTTTCAGTGGTGGCTCCTCGGCTTTGGAACGCCCTTCCTAGAGAACATCAGATCGGCCCCCTCCCTCCTGACATTTTGCAAGAAAGTCAAGACCTGGCTGTTTGAGCAGGCATTTGCTGATGAAATATAAAGGTTTAATTACATATATGGAATGACGACGATGTGACAGAAACTGATTTCAACATGACGCGGAGACTGCAATTGTATGTTTTTAATTGTTAATTTGTTATTATATAGTTATACTTTTTTGGTTTGTTTGCTTGTGTTGTATTGAGGGCAGAGACTGCCTTGTGTAAACCGTCCCGAGTCGCCTTCGGGCTGCGAGGGGCGGTATAGAAATGTGACCAATAAATAAAATAAATAATTGAAAATATGATGAAGCACTGGAAAACTGAACTATATGTTGGAAATGAAAACTACAGACTTGTCAACATCAGGAGAGAAATTTTCCAAGGAATTTTCCAGGGAATTTTCCAGGGAGATGCTTTTCATCATTGCCATGATCCCTCTGTCAACAACCTAACAAAAAACAAACTTGGGCTATCAAACATCTAAGAAATCTCACAAAATTTCACATCTGCTGTACATGGATGACCTGAAACTGTATGGGAAAACCGAAACTGAAATCCAGTCTCTAACACTGTCCATATCTTTAATAATAATAACAACAACAACAACAACAACTTTATTTCTAACCCGCATCCATCTCCCCGGTGGGGACTCGGAGCAGCTTACATGGGGCTGTGCCCGAACAACACATCACAAAATATCAAAAACATTGATAAACAGTAAACACAATAAAAGCAATAAAAGCAATAAAATATCCCTGTGAAAACACAACTACACAGGTGAATCTAAAACAGAAACGACAGGGCGGGCCACATGTACATATAAAATGTTTAAAAACTCAGGGGAGATAACTGGAGTGGTGTCTAAACATACAAGGTCACATAGGGGGAAAAGGTCTCGCCAGAGATGGGGGCAGTTGGCGCACAAGTTTTAACTGTGCGAAGGCTCTCCCAGCCACCGCCGAACTCTCTTTAGCACTGATATCAACATGAAGTTTGGTTTGAACAAATGTTCGACAGTGACACTTAAGAAGGGAAAAAATCATTGGAAGTGGGGGCGTAAATATGCCCAATAGGCAAGCAATTAAGTGTCACTAGCCGAAGACCTATAAATATCTGGGCATACTACAGCTGGACAACATCAAACATGAACATGTGAAAACTTTGGTCAGCAAAGAATACACTCAAAGGGTCAGAAAAACTCTAAAGTAAGCTCAATGGAGGCAATACCATCAAGGCCATAAATACCTGGGCCATACCTGTCATAAGATACACTGCTGGCATCATAAACTGGACGCAGGCAGAACTGGACAATTTGGACAGAAAAACAAGAAAACTCATGACCATTCTTAATTCACTACATCCTCGCAGTGATGTTGACCGGATCTATCTGCCGAGAAGGTCTGGTGGCAGAGGACTCTTACAAGTCAAACAAGCAGTTGAAGAAGAAAAACATGCCCTGGCAGAAGATGGAAAGGAAAGCCAAGAACCTGCCTTGATTGAAGTCAGTAATCGGAAACTTCTCAAAGCACAGCAGACAAAGAGTCAGTACAAGAAAACTGCACTCCAAACCAGAGCTGACAGCTGGCACAACAAAGCATTGCATGGGCAGTTCCTTGACAAAATCGAAGGAAAAGTGGACAAGGAGAAGACCTGGTGATGGCTCACGAATGGGACACTGAAGAAGGAGACAGAAGAAGGCCTGATTCTTGCAGCCATCAGAACAAAGGCCATTAGGGCCAGGACCATATCCTCAGCTGTTGCAAGAAAATCGCACAGACGGACTACAAACAGAGGCACAACTCTGTGGCCCAAATGATTCACTGGAACTTATGTCACAAGGACCACCTGCCAGGAGTCAAGAATTGGTAGGCTCATAAAGCCACAAAGGTTGTGGAAAATGAACATGCAAAAATACTGTGGGAGTTTCAAATCCACACTGACAAAGTTTTAGAACACATAGAACCAATACAGATTGACACTACTTTTATGTAAGTGCAATGGCTATCCTGGGATTTATAGTTTAGCAATCCTACCCAGTGTTACCAGATGTCTTTATGTTGCTGCTGCTGCTGTTGTATTTAAACACTGCTTGCCAAGAGTATCAGTGGGTTTCCACAAAGGAGCAAAGGATGTGAACCCTATGGTACAACACTGCCCCCTAGTGCCTGCAAGTTAGTACTGCCGCCTGGTGACACTTTCACAGAGTTTTCTAGGCCAACATGTTCACTGGAGGTTTGCCTGCGACCCTTGCCTTCCCCTGAGGCTGAGAGAGTGTGGCTGGATCTACACTGACATATAATACAGTTCAATGCAATTAATCTGAACTCAGAAACTGTGATTTTATGGCAGTGTCCATGGGGACACATCGATGCCCAGGGCCACCCAGTCAGTTTCTGAAAACAAAATTTGCTTCCTCCTCCCTAGGACTTCCCCTCACCTCTTGATCCATAGCCCTCATAGTCTCTTCTCTCAGCTTTCTCTTCTGAAGGCTAAACGTACCCAGCTCTTTCAGCCACTGCTCATAGGCCTTGTTCTCCAGACCCTTGACCATTTGAGTCGCCTGGAGAACAAGCCCTAAGAGGATAACAGGAAGTGAGAAGAATCTCCTTCTCAGAAGGAAGGGAAATCCACTCCTGGAGGGAGAAATGTTTTTGACACGGGCCATGTCAACGTGCCGTATAGCACATTACGAATTTAACAAATTTGACCTGACTTACAACAACCAACGAAAAATTGCACAGCCCTACCATTTATCGATCGATTGATCCATCCATCTATCTATCTATCTATCTATCATCTCTCTCATCTACCTATCTATCCATTCATCTATCCATCTATCATCTCTCTCATCTATCTATCTATCCATCCATCCATCATCTCTCTCATCTATCTGTCTGTCTATCTATCTATCCATCTTTTCTTTCATCTATCTATCTATCCGTATATCCATCCATCTATCCATCTATCATCTCTCTCATCTATCTATCCATCCATCCATCATCTCTCTCATCTATCTATCTATCCATCCATCCATCCATCCATCTATCTATCTACAGTATCTATCAATCTATCTATCCATACATCCATCATCTCCCTCATCTATCTATCTGTCTATCTATCCATCTATCATCTCTTTCATCTATCTATCCGTATATCCATCCATTTATCCATCTATCATCTCTCTCATCTATCCATCCATCCATCACCTCTCACATCTATCTCTCCATCCATCATCTCTTTCATCTATCTATCCATCCAGCCATCATCTCTATCTATCCATCCATCCACCCATCTATCTACAGTATCTATCAATCTATCCATCCATCCATCTATCTATCTCTCCATCCATCATCTCTCTCATCTATCTATCCATCCAGCCATCATCTCTATCTATCCATCCATCCACCCATCTATCTACAGTATCTATCAATCTATCCATCCATCCATCTATCTATCTCTCCATCCATCATCTCTTTCATCTATCTATCCATCCAGCCATCATCTCTATCTATCCATCCATCCACCCATCTATCTACAGTATCTATCAATCTATCCATCCATCCATCTATCTATCTCTCCATCCATCATCTCTCTCATCTATCTATCCATCCATCCACCCATCTATCTACAGTATCTATCAATCTATCTATCCATACATCCATCATCTCTCTCATCTATCTGTCTATCTATCCATCTATCATCTCTTTATCTATCCGTATATCCATCCATCTATCCATCCATCATCTCTCTCATCCATCCATCCATCCATCCATCATCTCTCTCATCTATCTCTCCATCCATCATCTCTTTCATCTATCTCTCCATCCATCATCTCTCTCATCTATCTCTCCATCCATCATCTCTCATCTATCTATCTATCTATCCATCCATCCATCTATCTATCCATCTATCATCTCTCTCTATCTATCTATCCATCCATCTATCCATCTATCATCTCTCTCGTCTATCTATCTATCCATCCATCCATCTATCATCTCTCTCATCTACCTATCCATCTGCCCATCTATCAATCAACTGGCTACTTCTATACAACTCTAGAATTCTATGATTTTATCTACCGTATCTTTCTATCTATCTGTCATCTATCCATCTAAGTACAAATTTAATGAATTTGATCTGACTTATGACAAGTAACAAAAAAATTGCACACCCTAATGTGTGTGTGTGTGTGTGTGTGTGCACGTGCGCTCGAGTTACACTTAAAAATGTCCCTATTCCAACTTAAGAATAAACCTAAGGAACCTTTCTTGTTTGTAACTTGGGGTCTCTTTCTGTGAGTTGCAATGCGTTGCTAATTTCCTTCCCCTTTCAGACAATGTCCAAATTTGCCCGCCTCGGCCACCTGGTTGCCATCCTTGGGATCTGCTGCGGGGACCCCGTCAAGTCAATCAGCTCCAAGGCCGCCAAGAGCGTCCACCTCCTCCTTTCCGTTGTATTGGGGCAAAAGAGTAAGAAACGACATCCTTTCCCATGGTCCTGGTTTCGCCGTAAAAATCCCAGTTAACCCTCGATTGTTCCACTTTAACACCTCCTTTAAATATTTTTCTCTCCTACACCTCCTCCTCTTCCTTTACCCTTTTGTCAGCAGCATCTTTCATCTGCTGAAAACCAAATTCAAAGTATTTTTCCCCATTTGATATCTTATTCAGGTCGTTTTTTTCTCCCTACTTGCAGATATCCCTGTTTATTTTCATGGATTTATTCTTGCTTATTCACTCATGCATTCACTTATGTAAAGTCTTTTTCACAATAATGGGTCCCAATGTGACGAACAAAATACAGTATTTTAAACAACACTGTTATTCTTTTTGTATTTATCTATATAAATAAAAATGTCATGTTCGTTTGTGGGATTAACATAACTCAAAAACCACTGGACGAAGTGGCACCAAATTTGGACACAAGACACTTATCAGGCCAACAAGTGACCATCACTCATAAAAACACTGAAAAACACAGCAGAAAAGACTTTAAAAGCCAAAAAAACCCCAAGATACATTACAACGCATGCACAAAACCATATATATATATGCAAACACACATATACACACACAAAACACATATGCACAGACTGGGCCACAGCGATGCATTGCAGGGGACGGCTAGTATCTTCTATATACATAAAAATGTAATGTTCGTTTGTGGGATTAACATAATTCAAAAACCACTGGATGAATTGACACCAAATTTGGACACAAGACACCTCTCAGGCCAACAAGTAGCCATCACTCATAAAAACACTGAAAACACAGCAAAAAAGCCTTTAAAAGCAAACACACACACCCCAAATACATTACAACACATGCACAATACCATGTGTATATGTGTGTTTGCATATATATATATATATATATATATATATATATATATATATATGCAAACACACATATACACACACATATATACACAGCAATGCGTGGCAGGGGACGGCTCGTATCTATATAAATAAAAATGTAATGTTCGTTTACGAGATTAACATAACTCAAAAACCACTGGATGAATTGACACCAAATTTGGACACAAGACACATCTCAGGCCAATGAGTGACCATCACTCATAAAAACACTGAAAATCACAGCAGAAAAGACTTTAAAAGCCAAAAAACCCAAAATATACATTACAACACATGCACAAAATACACATATACACAAATATACATACACACACACACACACACACACACAACACATATATACAGACAGGAAAATCACACTCACAGCACCCCCAACAGATGGCCATCCAGCCTCTGCTTAAAAGCCTCCAAAGAAGGAGCCTCCACCACTCTGGGGCAGAGAGTTCCACTGCTGAACAGCTCTCACAAACAAGAAGTTCTTTCTAATGTTCAGATGGAATCTCCTTTCCTGTAGTTTGAAGTCATGGCTTCATGCGTCCTAGTCTCCAGGGCAGCAGAAAGGAAGCCTGCTCCTTCCTCCCTATTACTTCCCCTCACATATTTATACATGGCCCTTATGTCTCCTCTCAGCCTTTTCTTCTCTCAAACACACTTTTCTGTATAGTTTCTTTCTCTGAATTGAACCACAGCCCTTGCCAAACCTGCAAATTTTTGCAACAAGTTACCATTTCACTCATAGCAATTCTCAGAAGTTGTTAAATGGGTTCTTTTGTCAAGAATCCCGACCTCCCTTGTCATAAAAAATATTTCCTATTATTAACTGTGTTTATATTTTGCATTGTGATGGTTGTTAAGGACCGAAAGGGCACTGATGAGTATTGGAACTGATGGGTTTTGTTGTCTTGCCTTTTGGCACCTAGTTGCAAAGCTGGTTGAGAAGAACTCCCACACGGAAAGCATCAGGCAGAAGCACAGAGAATTCCTGGAGTCCTGGAACCCGATGGTCTTCCTCAAAAACCCCTCCAGAGTTGCAGAGGTAAATGGGGCAAGGACTCCAAGGAGAGAAAGACATGCGGTTTATATACCTTCTGTCCACCTGGCTCAGTAGCAGGCATGGGCAAACTTCAACCTTCCTCCAGGTGTTTTGGACTTCAACTCCCACAATTCCTAACAGCCGGTAGGAATTGTGAGTGTTAAAGTCCAAAACACCTTGAGGGGGACCGAAGTTTGCCCATGCCTGTCCTAAAATGTCCAAAAGGGAACCCACCTTTGCAGGCCCGGATTAACTCTTTTTGGCACCCTAGGCCACACATTGGAAGCCACGCCCCCGGGCCGATGCTGAGCATGCGTGACAGAGGCCATAGGGACGGGGCTTCCCTCCGCGTCTTCCTCCTCGTGCCGGGCGCCCCTCCTTCCTTGAGTGAAGGGAGGAGGAGCCGGCGCGAGCGAGGAAGAACATAAGAACATAAGAAGAGCCATGCTGAATCGGGCCTCAGCCCATCTAGTCCAGCATTCTGTGTCACACAGTGGCCCACCAGTTGTACACAGGGATCTCTAGCAGAAAGGAAGGCAAAACCCTCACCTGCTCCCGACCCCCACAACCAGTACCGGGAAATCCTGCCTGCCTCCATCAACACAGAGGTGGCACTTGGATGTCCATTTCAGTAGCTTCAGAAGAGGTGGAGGGAAGCCGCGTCAGAGGCCCTAGGGGCCTATGGTGTCTGCAGAAGTGCCTGAAGCTTGACCTTTTTTCTAAAAAAAATATTGGGGGTCCGGATCTGGCACCCCCCATGGCTGTGCCCCTAGGCCGTGGCTTAGTGTGACCTTATGGATAATCCGGGCCTGCACCTTTGACCACCAAAGAAACTCCTGAGAAATGGCCATCCAACTCCTGAAGATCTCAAGGGAGAGTTAGGTTGGGTGGGCATCTCTCTCCGGAGTTTCTTTGGATTTCTCGAAAGGGTGGTGGCAGACTCTAGAGGCCACCACAAGTTGGATGGGCATCTGCTGCAAGTTGGTTTGAACTCCCTCAAAAAGTAGTGGATGCTATTTCTCAGGAAATCACCTCAGGTTTGAGGGATACCTCTCAGGAGTTTCTTTGGGCTCCCTCAAAGGATGATGGACCTTCTATCTTTGGAGGCCTTCAAAGGCTGGATGGGCATCTCTCAGGAGTTTCTTTGGACTGCCTCAAAAAAGTGTCAGACTCTCTGTTGGAGGTCTTCAGAAGTTGGATAGGCATCTTACAGGGGTTTCTTTGGACACCCTCAAAGAGAGGTGTATTCTGCTTTTTTTGGAAGTATTGAAGGGTTGGATGGCCATCTCTCAGGAGTTTCTTTGGACTTCCTCAAAGTGGGATGGGTTCCCCTTTTTGGAGATCTTCAGAGGTTGGATGAGCATCTCTTAAGGGTTTCTTTGGACTCCCTCAAAAGGGTGGCAGACTTTCCTTTGAAAGTCTTCAGACATTGGATTGATAACTCTTGGGAATTTCTTTGGAGTCCTTCAACGGGTAGTGGACTCTCCTTCTTTGGAGTTCTCCAGAGATCAGGTGAACATCTTCTAGGGGTATGCATAGGGCAGCCTTCCTTCTTCTGCTCCTGCCTGCTTTCACCTCCTTGCTCTCCTCCAGGTCTTTGGTGTCTACTTCAACCCAAGAGAGAAGACAGACTTCATCCTCACTGCCCTGGATGGCCTGACGGAGCATTGCAGCGCCTCCTCTTGCGCCACCACAGAGGGACTGCTTGCTAGTATGGCCAGGAACTGCGGGGCTGAAATCGAGAAGGTGAGGCGACACAGGAGTACATAGGAACCCTGAGATCTGGAGGGTGAAAGACCTCTCTGGGAAGCTCAGATTTCAAGCAAGGAAGGTGCATCCTTGCTCATTTTCTTCTAATACAGTAGGATCCCTGTATCAGGGACAGGCCCGGATTAACACCTTTTTGCAGCCTAGGCCACACTTTGGAATTATGCCCCCTTTAAGCCAACCTCTACCGCCCCGCTCCCTACACACACACACACCACTCAGACCCACACTTGGCTGGCTTTCGCCATGGTGCCTCTGGAGCAGAAGAGAAAGGCGAGTAGGCACCATCCCGCCACCTCCAAGGTCCCCATTCCCACTGGCTGGAAAGCTCCGCTGAGCTCTGAAGGTCTCCTCGGGAGACCTTCAGAGAGCGCAGTGGGTGCAAATTCGCTCCAAAGGCGTGCACAAGAGAGAGAGAGAGAGAGAGAGATGTCCGCTTGGCGTGTGCTCCCACAGACCAAGGGAGGATTCAAGTTGGGGTTTGTGTAGCTTTTGTTCAGCTGCTCCCGAAAGAAGGAGAGCCAGACCCTGGCCTTGATCCTTCCCTCCCTCCCGCGGCTCCCTTTAGCCAAGCAGGCCGCCCCGATTTGGTTCGAGAGCGCAGGAGCGAGCCTGGGTTGGTGTGGTCTCGTGCTGGGGACCTGGGAGAGGTCCACCCAAACAATGCCCTTTCTCTCCCCCCTCCCTCCCTCTCTTCCTTCTTTACTTTCTTTCTTTCCCCCTAGTTGCCTCCTACTCCTCCTTCTCCCCTCCCTCCCACCACCCTCTCCCGGACTCTGCCGCTCGGCTCTGGCTGCAGGAATTTACAGTCTGCCGCTGGGGGAGCTGGGCGAGTTGCGATGGAGACGGCTTCCCTGGGAGCCAGGAGGTCAGGCCAGCCAGAGACCCGCGGGCAAATCAATGGATCCATGCGAGGGCCCCGCCGCAGCTCAGAGAGCGAGAGACAGAGGGGACGGAGCAGAGACTGCTGGGAGAAGGAGCGAGAGGGGCATGAGAAAGGGGGAAAGAGGGGCGCAGACCAGTTATTTATTTATTTTGGTCTGTGATCTGCGCCCCCCCCCCCCCCGGGCTTGCATCCCTAGGCCATGGCCTACGTTGGCCTTACGGGTAATCCGGGCATGATCTGGGAGGTGGGTGCATTCCAAGACACCACCATCCTTAGATTACTGAAACCATGGATAATAGTAAACCCTTTATTTTGATTCTATAATTGACCTTCCTTTTTTTCAGGAATTAGTAGTGCATTAAAAACCACACAATCCAAGTCCTCCTGACAGATAACCATCCAGATAGCCTCCAGAAAAGGAGTCTCCACCGGACTCCCAGGTAGTAACACATTCCCGTGTTGAATAGCTCTGGCCACCAGGAACTTCTTCCTAATGTTTAGATGGAATATCTTTTCCTGCCATTTGAACTCATGGCTCCGCTGAGTCCAAGTCTATAGAATGGGTTCAGGCAAACTACCAGCTGTTAGGAATTGTAGGAGTTGAAGTCCAAAACACATGGAGGGCCAAGGTTTACCCATGCTTGCTCTAGAAGTAGCAGAATGGACTCAAATTGCAAGAAAAGATATTCCACCTGAACATGAAAAAGAACATCTTTATGGTAAGAACTGCTTGACCATGGAATTAATTGCCTTGGAGAGTGGTTGAGTCTCCTTCTTTGGAGGTTTGTCAAACAGAGGTGAGATGGCCACCTTTTAGAAGTGCTGTGATTATGTAGTCCTACGGGGGTTGGACTTGATGGCCCTCTGAAGTTATTCTGTGATTCAGTATTTAGTAATACCAGGGGAGCTGCTGCTTCCAAATATGGTAAAGAAATAAAGAAATTCTTCTGCAGCGATGTGCCTGATGACCTTCTCCTTTTTCTGCTCATTCCTCCCAGGTGTCTGACATTGTGGATGGGATCTGCAGTCGCTTGGACATGATCCGCCGTCCCAGCGCCAGGAGGCTGGTGATGAAGCTGGTGGGCCTTTTGGCTGGGAGGAGGGAGCACCTGGACACTGTGATTACCAGCCTCTTGCAGCATTCCTTCCCCACAGACAGGTACCAAGGTCTCCTGCCATCAAAATCAGGGTGCGTCCGACCAAGCTAGGTTGACCAGGGAGCTCTTGGGGATCCTGGATTGGGGCCTGAGGTTGTGTTACCTCCTCCTCCTCTCCTCTCCTCTCCTTCCTTCTCAGCGTTGTGTGCTCTGTGTTAGCTCCTCCTCTCCTTTCTCTTTCCCCCTTCTTTCCTTCCTTCTTCCAGCATGGAGAAAGAAAGAGAGAGGGAGAGAGGATCATTGAGAAATGAGAGCAAAATGTGCTCTAGCAGGGGGGGTCGCGAGACGGTTTCAGAGGGGTCGCCAAAGACCATCAGAAAACATATATTTCTGATGGTCTTAGGAAGACTTTTGGCAGAGAAGGTTGAAGAGCTCTCCGCCTCTCTTTCTTTTTGGAAACAGACTCGAATTTTCCCATCTAAAGCTCTCCTCTGCTGTGATTGGCAGGCCTCCCTGCCAAGGGGAGGGCTGTTTCTGAGACTCAAGTGGGAGGGAGAGCAGGCATGCTCGGCGCATAGCAGCATGATGCGCATGTGTGGGTAAGGGAGAGTGTGGGATGGAGGCTCATGCCAGCTAGTCCCTTCAAGGCATGAGGGTTCTGTGTAGGAAGTTTGGCTTAATTCTATCATTGGTGGGGTGCAAGGGGCTCTTTGATTGTAGATAAACTATAAATCCCAGTAAGTACAACTCCCAAATGTCAAGATCTATTTTCCCCAAACTCCACCAGTGTTCACATTTGGATATATTGAGGATTCATGTCAAGTGTGGTCCAGATCCATCATTGTTGAGTCTATAGTGCTCTCTGGATGTTGGTGAAGTACAACTCCCAAACTCAAGGTCAATGCCCACCAAAACCTTCCAGTATTTGCTGTTGGTCATGGGGGTTTTGTGTACCAAGTTTGGTTCAATTCAATTGTTGGTGAGTTCAGAATGCTCTTCGATTGTAGGTGAACTATAAATCCCAGCAACTACAATTTCCAATTGACAAAATCAACCCCACCCCAAAAAAATACAGTTATGAAGTAGCAATGAAAATAATGTTATGGTTAGGGGTCTCCACAACATGAGGAACTGTATTAAGGGGTCGCAGCATTAGGAAGGTTGAGAAACACTGCTCTAGCAGGACGTCCCTCCTGTAAAGACAAAGCTTTGGCAGTTTCGTAAACTTTTCCCATGTGTTTACAATAGAATCAATTAGGAAATGTCACTGATATCCCAGGAACAGAAATCCTAGTCCAGGACAGGAGGGGTTTCTCTGCAATGTGATGGCAAATCAACTGAGAACTCCTGAACTTCTGAATAAAATTGATAGTTGCTTGCCCTTTTCCTTTTTGTTGGTAGCAATTTGTCCGAACTGTGGCAGTCACTCTCGATGGAGGAACTGGTTGAAGAACAGCTGATGGACAACCTTCTCGGCCGGTTGGAGACACACCACTGCGCCGAGATACAGGCTTCATCCGTGTCAATTGCGGTGAGTTTGGCCTCCTCATTGGAAAACAATTATTTGATTGTGTTGTCGAAGGCTTTCATGGCCAGAATCACTGGGGGCCCTTACACACAGCCATAGAACCCGGAAAAATCTCATACTATCTGTTTTGAACTGGCTTATCTGAGTCCACACTGCCATTAGTACGCAGCAAACAAGATCACTCTGCTGGCTGTTGTATTGGATGTCATGGCGGACCCTTCCCAAGTGCCTAGGACTGTGTGATGTATCAGCAAAAATGCATGCAGATCCCAGTAGGGTGGCCTTTTGCAGATGACAGGTGGGAATTTTGTCAGCGCGGATTGTGTTTAAGTGCAGGCCAAGGTCTTGAGGCACTGCACCCATTGTGCCGATCACCATTGGGACCACTTTTACTGGCTTGTGCCAGAGTCTTTGCAGTTCAATCTTTAAATCCTCATATCGTGTCAGCTTTTCCAGTTGGTTCTCTTCAATCCTGCTGTCACCTGGGATTACAACATTGACGATCCATACTTGTTTTTTCCCACGATCGTGAAGTCAGGAGTCTTGTGCTCCAAAACTCTGTCAGTCTGAATTCGGGAGTCCCAGAGGAGTTTGACGTGTTCATTTTCTGTAACTTTTTCTGGCTTGTGATGCCACCAGTTCTTTGTCGCAGGCAGATTGTCTTTATGGCACAAGCTCCAATGAATCATCTGAGCAATGTTGTTTTGCCTCTGCTTGTAGTCTCTCTGTGCAATCTTCTTGCAGCAGCTGAGGATATGATCTATTGTTTCGTCTGCTTCCTTGCAGAGTCTACACTTGGGATCTGTCGTCGACTTTTTAAATTTGGCTTTGATGGCATTTGTTCTAATGGCTTGTTCTTGGATTGCCAGATTATTATTAACTAGCTGAGGACCCGGCGGTGCCCGGGTTATTTGAGGAAGGCATTGTGTGCCAAGGTTGGTTCCTATTAGATGTTTATGTGGCTTGCAGTGGTCTCAGGAACTTAGTGAAGGTACTTCAACTCCAATCGTCCGTGGTCCGTCCCACTCAAAATTGCACCAGGATGTAGAGTGGGTCATGGGTACTCTGTGTGCCAAGTTTGGGCCTGGTCTCTGATTTGTAGGGGCTGCAATGTTCTGTGGGAAATGAATGGCATGAAGGTACTGCAAATCCCATCATTTGTGAGCCATCCTGCCGTAAACCGCAGCAGGTTTGTAAAGTGGGCCATTGGGCCTCTGTGTGGCAAGTTTGGTCCTGATTCGTCATTGGTGTGAGCCACAGTGCTCTAAGGAAGTGAATTAAAGTACTGCAAGTTTCATCATCCATGGTCCATCCTGCCTCAAACTGCACCAGGATGTAGGGTGCATCTTGGGGGGTCTGTGTGCCAAGTTTGGTCTTGTTCTGTCATTGTTGGGGGCCTAGTCAGGAAAATCAAGTTAAGGAAGCCTTGTTGTCAATTTTGGGCCTGGTCTGTGATTTATAGGGGCTACCGTGTTGTTTGGGAAGTGAATCAGGTGAAGGTACTGCAAATCCCATAATTCGTGGCCCATCCTGCTCTAAACCACACCAGGTTGTGAAGTGGGCCATTGGGCCCGTTTGCCAAGTTTGGTCCTGATCCGTCATTGTGTGGGCCGCAGTGGCTGACTGCCGGAGGCCTTTCCTTTTTCCTCTGAGTCACTTTAGAATGTTGGAATGTGGTTGGCCAATCTGAGTCCTTTATGCAAATACCATTTCAGTCGCAACCTATCCCCTCTGTCTAGGGCCATAGAATGTTGAAGTTTTAAGGCTGGCCAATCAGAGCCCTTTATGCAAATAATCCCACTGTGGCAGCCAATCGAAACACTGGCACATATTCCTCCCACTGCACCACCCACCGCCCGCAAACACTGACTTTTATTATATAGATAGATAGATAGATAGATAATAATACCCCACTTTATCTCTCCTGCAGGAGACTCAAAAGTGGCTTACCATAAAAGCATCAGCATACAGTGTCCAGTCTTTGCACAATATGAGAAAACTTCAGCCTGCCAAAACCAGTATGACACTCATACTTGAAAGAGATGTATGTGGTCTAACTGGGGAAACAGGGAAGCCAAAGATAATAGTGAATCCTATTGAAATTTTAAAAATTCAGTAGAAGAGTGTCATAGATAGGTTGTGCTGGAGGACCTAGAACAGGAATGGGCAAACTCCGGCCCTCCAGGTGTTTTGGACTCCAACTTCCACAATTGTGGAAGTTGTAATCCAAAACACCAGGAGGGAGGGCCGAAGTTGGCCCATGCCTGGTATAGATGCATCCAAGTGTCACAATTCACAAGCCTAAAGCAGGGAATAAGCACCATCCTCTCCCTCTCTTTTCTCTCCCAGATCACGCAGGCTTTGTACCAGGTCATCTCTGTCCCGGAGTCCATAGCAAGCATCTACAGACTCTACCCGGACCTCCTCATGACCTTCCTCGCCGAACTCTATTTCAGCAGCCGGGCGCATCTTTTGCCAGATTTGAACCAACTCTTGAGACAGAGCGGGAGGGAGGAAGGCCTTGCAAGGTGCAGTACACATCTTGGTGGAAATCCCAAGCCCACCGCTCTGGAGTCCTGCATGTCAGAGTAGCATTAGTAGCCCGCAGAATGTCTCAGTCCCTTTTACTCTCAGTGTGATAAAAACTCAAAAAACACACATGCCTGTTGCTTTAAGGAGAAACAAAATTATAGTTCTTTTCACTGTAGGTCAAAAACACAAAGCAAAATAGGATTGTTCTCATCAATATGCAACAAATAATATCTCAGCTGTGTCTTCTTCTTTATACGACGATATATAATTATTTCTATTCCCCTCTTCTCACCCCGAAGGGGTCTCAGTGCGGATTACAATACACATACGACAGACAGTCCCTGTCGGAAAGACATACAATTACACACAGACAAATACAGTGCGGTTTTTAGAAGGACTTCTTCTTTCCTGGCTGCGTCATACAGGTGGGCGTCATCGGGTGTGAATGCTCCATTGTTGTTATGTCCCTGCATCATTGCGCCATCACGGCACAAGGGGGTGCTGTTGTTCCATCCTCATGACAGGAGCCTCTTGTTTCCACCACTTCCGCCTCTCCCTTCTCCGTCAGCCTATTTCAGACAAGTCTGTGCAAAAGTCCTTCCCCACTTTTATGGTCCTCAATTTGTTGTTAATTCGCAGCTGGGCTGTTGAACTGCTTGGGTAAACAGTAGACAGGGCTTACAGCTGGCGTCTAACTCAGCCCGGGATTCGATCCTGCAATCTTCAGATCTTCAGATTGTCAGCACAGCTGTTGTTACCGCTGTGCTATCTCTCCGGCCCAAACACATAGCAAACACATAGCAAAATAATACAGTCTCTCTACTTAGTTATCAGTAGAATGTCCTTGTCTTGCCATAAACAAGCAGTTTCCTTGGCACTCCAAACGACTTCAGTCTTCAGCTTCAGGATGCTGCGTAACCACTCCCAGCAACACCCAAAGGTTTATTCAGCTCAAAACAAGCCACCAAGATAAGCCAAAATGCAAAGCTCAAAGCTTGCAAGCCTTAATGCCTTGTTATATGCAGGAACTGATAACACTCCCGATTAACTTGTGGCAGCTGTAACATAAAAGGTTCTAATCCTTCCTGTTACTTAGAAAAAGCCTGTCGTAAACCCCTAGTAGCAACGCTGCATTCCAAAATCTATCTATCTAGTATCTATCTATCTATCTATCTATCTATCTATCTATCTATCTATCTATCTATGAAATCTAAAACACATATGTTCCCAAGCATTTGGTATAAGGGAGACTCAACATGTATAATTCTTATAACCAAACCTTGTTTATACTTTGGTTGGAGCTCATTGTAAAAAACAAAGTTTGCAAACATTCTTCAAGGGAGGCCCCACATAGAGTGTCGTACAGTAGCCAAATGAGTCTAGTATAGTAAGAAAGGGATTAAATATATATTTTTATATTTATTCACAGCCCAATATGCCATTTTTGGCCTTGGTCCAAAAATGAGTTGTTGTTGTTGTTAGGCCCGTGTGATCAATGCAAACAAATGTTTCAATACTCATTATGAAATTTGGGATTGGGATGAAAATCGTTTCCATAGTGTTTCCGAAATTGGACAAGGTCTGTATCGTAACTATAACAAGCTAACTACTTCTTACTCAGCTTACCCCACTTCTCACCAGGAGAGGAAGCCTATCTCTTCTTCATCTAAAGAGGAATGGCTGCCTTTTTGGCTTTGCCTCACTTGCTTGCACTGAAAGTGAATTACATACAACTTACAATTTAAAAACAAAGATTTGCACACCCCTTATTATTATTGTTATTATTATGTTCTGTGATGCATATTTGGGGGGGAGGGCAACAACACTGTCATTGGGTTGTTGTGTGTTTTCCGGGCTGCCTGGCCATGTTCCAGAAGCATTCTCTCCCGACGTTTCGCCTGCATCTATGGCAGGCATCCTCAGAGGTCGTGGGGTCTGTTGGAAACTAGGCCAGTGGGGTTTATATACATCTGTGGAACAATGTCCAGGGTGGGAGAAACAACTCATGTCTGTTTGAGATATATGTGAATGTTTCCATTGGCCACCTTGATTAGCATTTAATGGCCTGACAGTTTCAGGTGTGATATCTTACTGCCTGGGGGAATCCTTTGTTGAGAGGTGTTTAGCTGTCCCTGATTGTTTCTTGCCTGGAGTTCCCCTGTTTTTGAGTGTTCTTTTTTTCAGTGTTTCGAACCTGCGACCCGGATGTGAACCTGCAACCTTTTGGTCAGCAAGTTCAGCAGCTCAGCGGTTTAACCCACTGCACCACCGGGAGATATAAGCAAAGGAAAACTAATGAGCTAATATTTCTATTTGTCCAGCTTTGCTGTGGAGACGATCAAGCTGCTGTTGATCCGCGTTGGCTGCCGCTACGAAGTCACCTTCATGGAGAAGATGCGTGGTTGGGTCATGCTCCAAAGCGCCAAAGAAGTGCTCCAAGGCGCCGCTCTGCTGGCCAAGTGAGGAATAAGCCGCTCCGTAGAAGTTTCCCTAGGAAGGGAAGTCCCCCCAAAAGAAAATTGGGCAGAGCCACGGGACTACCCTCAGGCAATCAAAATGAAATGCAGAGATATATCGTTAACACCTCTCACACAGAGACCCTTCACACTGGAGCCCTTCTCATAACGAGGTCTCTCTCACACCCTGAGGCCTATTCTTCCACTGAGGCATTCTCTCACCCAGAGAGGCTGCTGTGTGAGGGAACACCTCTCACACAGAGACCCTTCACACTGGAGCTTCACACACGAGGCCTTCTCATGACAAGGCCTCCCTCACACCCTGAGGCCTATTCTTCCACTGAGGCATTATCTCACACAAAGAGGCTTCTGTGTGAGAGAACGCCTCTCGCACAGAAGCCTTCACACTGGAGCTTCACACAAAAGGCCTTCTCATAACGAGGCCTCCCTCACACCCTGAGGCCTATTCTTCCACTGAGGCCTATTCTTCCACTGAGGCATTCTCTCACCCAGAGAGGCTTCTGTGTGAGGGAAGACCTCTCACACAGAGACCCTTCACACTGGAGGCCTTCTCATAACAAGGCCTCTCTCACACCCTGAGGCCTATTCTTCCACTGAGGCATTATCTCACACAGAGAGGCTTCTGTGTGAAAGAACGCCTCTCACACAGAGGCCTTCACACTGGAGCTTTACACACGAGGCCGTCTCATAACGAGGCCTCCCTCCCACCCTGAGGCCTATTCTTCCACTGAGGCCTAGTCTTCCACTGAGGCCTATTCTTCCACTGAGGCATTCTCTCACCCAGAGAGGCTTCTGTGTGAGGGAACACCTCTCACACAGAGACCCTTCACACTGGAGGCCTTCTCATAACAAGGCCTCTCTCACACCCTGAGGCCTATTCTTCCACTGAGGCATTATCTCACACAGAGAGGCTTCTGTGTGTGAGAATGCCTCTCACACAGATGCCTTCACACTGGAACTTTACACACGAGGCCGTCTCATAATGAGGCCTCCCTCCCACCCTGAGGCCTATTCTTCCACTGAGGCCTATTCTTCCACTGAGGCGTTCTCTCACACAGAGAGGCTTCTGTGTGAGAGAACGCCTCTCACACAGATGCCTTCACACTGGAGCTTTACACACGAGGCGTCTCATACGAGGCCTCCCTCCCACCCTGAGGCCTATTCTTCCACTGAGGCCTATTCTTCCACTGAGGCGTTCTCTCACACAGAGAGGCTTCTGTGTGAGAGAACGCCTCTCACACAGATGCCTTCACACTGGAGCTTTACACACGAGGCCGTCTCATAACGAGGCCTCCCTCCCACCCTGAGGCCTATTCTTCCACTGAGGCCTATTCTTCCACTGAGGCGTTCTCTCACACAGAGAGGCTTCTGTGTGAGAGAACACCTCTCACACAGAGACCCTTCACACTGGAGGCCTTCTCATAACGAGGCCTCCTCACACCCTGAGGCCTGTTCTTCCACTGAGGCGTTCTCTTACACTGTGAGGTCTTCTCACAGATTAAGGCCTGCCTCACACTGTGAGGCCTTCTCACAGACTGAGACCTTTCTTCAACTGAGGTTTACCTCAGACTGACTGCTACAAAGCTACAGGCACACCTGCTTATATAGAACTCCAGCTTTTGCTAAGTCATTGCATCCATTTAACCCTTGACTCACATTTTTGTAATTAAAAAGTCCTAGTTAATTTTCAATATTTTTGGCATAATGTACCTTACTTGGGAACAATTTTTTTTGATTGATGGACTTCCAGATTTGGTCTGCAGAAGTGCTATGAGAATTCCATATGGGAGACAACGAAGTTTTTGGAGGAACTTGCTCTGCACTATTTCCAAGGTTTTACATGTGTTAGTATCTAGGCCCCAGATTTCTGCACCATGTAACATCAGTGCCAACACTTTGCTACTGAAGATTTCAGAGCAGGTTCAATCAGCTGACCACCCTGAGTAAGAGAAAATTTAATCAGGGCTGGTATTGTTTTCTCAGCTTTCAGCTTCACTGCTTCCCTGTGACATTTCCAGGAAAGAGATTCACTAAGGCAATTCCGAGATTTTTGAATAGATGGATTTGTGTTTTGGCATGTTGGTCTAAAGACCATTCCTCTTGACAGTAGGTACTGAAACCTTCAGAAAAAAATTTAAGACCTAGTCGAGAGAGGGAGATGAGCACTACATCGTCAGCATACACCAGGATGAAAATCTTTCTGTTCCTGATTACTAGTGAAGGAGAGTCAACTTTAGCTAAACAAGGCACTAAATCAGTGGTTCCCAAACCTTTTTGGCCTACCGCCCCCTTTCCAGAAAAAAATTTACTCACCGCCCCCCTAGAAATTAATTTTTTAAAATATTTTAATAGGAATTAAACAGAAAGATATATGTATTACTATTTCTACCTTTTTCGTAAAATATAATAAAGTTGTAAATTAGAAACTTTGACGTTTGAAATTATGAAACTATTTTTTGAACTTGGAATAGAAAGGTAATATAAAAAAGTTAAAACATTCAAAATCATCTTAATGAGAAGGATGAACCTGGTTTGCTGCTACCAATCTAGTAATCCTTAGCTCTATTTTCGTCAGCAGTAATCTCAAATCATCGCGATTGACTTTTTTGCAATCGGTTTCTTTTTTCTGTTAATAAATTGGTTACCGCACTGAATCCATGTTCCACTAAATATGTTGAAGGACATTATTATTATTGTTATAAGACTCAACCAGTTGGAAGGGAACCCCAAAGGTATTATTATTATTATTATTATTATCCCTTGCTTGGCGAGAGGAGGAGGAGGGAGCAGGAGGAGGGAAGAAGAGAGAGACACACAGAGAGAGATGGATGGTAGCGTACAGGGGGTTCAGCGCCCCCCAAATTCTCCTGAGCCTTCCAGCGCCCCCCCCCCAGATCACCCCACCGCCCACCAAGGGGTGGTATCGCTCACTTTGGGAACCACTGCACTAAATCATTCAGATAGATGTTAAAAAGAGACTTGGCTTTTTAACAGTCCATGTGAATAGAATCTAGACCACAAGCTGAACATGCGTCAACAGTATGATGTAGCAGCTAAAAAGGCCAGGATGCATCAACAGGAGTACAGTGTCTAGATGCAGGGAAGTCATAGGCCCCATCTGCACTGTCATACAATCCATTTTGAATCCAGATTGTCCTATTCAAACTAGATTATATGACAGCATAGACTCCAGTATAAAATCCAGTTCAAAGCTGATAGTCTGGATTCAGGAACTGTATTATATGGCAGTATAGTCCCACTCTCTTCTGCTTTGGTTAGCCCAGACCTGGAATACCCCAGTGCCCAGTTTTGGGCAATGCAATTCAAGAATTCAATGCAGTTGGCCTATTTGTAAGACCATAGAATAACATTGATGACCTCCATTGTCTTCCAGAGGCATGCTGCACTTTGCGTGCCCCGAGACCATACGAATCATGGACTCATTGTTCTCTCTACTCACCAAAGGGACGGAAAGGCTCAAGCCAACAAATATGGCCTTCTTTGTGGAGGTAAGGAACCAAGAGGCCAGAAATAATAGGAAGAGATAAGAACCAAAGAGGAGGGAGTGGAAGAGATGGCTGGTGGCTCCATAGCTTCCAACATTTAGTGGAAAGGTGCACCTGACCAACCAACATCAAAATGGCAATAGGTCTTAAGAGTTGGTCCTCCACATTTGCAGAATGGCCATCTGTAGGAAGGGATTTAGTGGTGTCTTTACTTGGCAGAACTGGGTTGGGCTGGTTGTCCTCTAGGGATCCCTTTCAGGCCCGGATTACCCATAAGGCCACCCTAGGGGGGCGCAGTTCACATGGACCAAAAAAAAGTTGAAACAAAACTGCAACTCTCTCTCGGGGGAGGGTGCGGGGAGAGCACTGCAAGGGGGCAGGGGAGGACGGAATGCCCCCCCTCGCCATCACCCCCACCCCCTTGTCAAGGAAGGAGGGCGCAAGGAGGAGGAGGCGGAGAGAAGCCCCCGGGGCCACTGCCGGGCATGCGCGGCACCCAGGAACATGGCGGAGGCAGAGGCGCTCGCGCCCTCCTGCTGCGCATGCCCGGCAGTGGCCCCAGAGGTGGGGCTTCCCTCTGCCTCCTCCTCCTCGCGCCCTCCTTCCTTGACTCAAGGAAGGAGAGCGCCCGGCGCCACGAGGAACACCAGACAGAGGGAAGCCCTGCCCACGGAGCCGCTGCCGGCCCCGGGGGCGGGGCTTCCTTCCACCTCCTCACACCCTCCTTCCTTGACTCAAGGAAGGAGGGCGCACGGCGCTGCGAGGAGGTGGGGGTGTGTGCGGTAGAGGTTGGTTTGGGGGCGTAATTCCAAAGCGTGGCCTAGGGCGCCAAAAGGGGTTAATCCGGGCCTGATCCCTTTCAAGTTCAGGATTCTAGGTTCCTTTCCATGTTTTCACTCTCTGGGTAATTCCTTTATTTCTTCTGTCCTTCCTTCCTTCCTATTTTAGTTGCTCCACTTCCAAGAGATCGACCAGCTCCCTGCCGAACAGATTTTTGAGATCCTTGACAATTGGGCAAGGAATTCCTGTCCGGAGGTCCGCTCTCTGGCCTTCCGGGCATTCGGCATCCTGGCCATCCATCCAGATAAGGTGAGAAAGAAAGTTGCTACACCCAGAGATCTGGAACTACTGTATTTTTATCTCCCCCCCCCCCCCAATAAAACCCAAAAATTATTTGCATAGGAAACAGCGTTTTGACTGTATATGTCCAAAAAAGCATGTTTTCTGTAGAAGAACCACATCTCCATTGCAGAAAAACCACATTTATATCTGTGCAAAATAACTCCCCAAAAGATTATTTTGGCACGTGCAAATACCTTGCAGTAATTTCCTCCTGCCATGGGGAACAGTTGGTTGTATTTATCTATCTGTTTACTTTTTTCTTCATTTGGGTTGCTGTAAATCGGAAAAAAGACTTGAAAGAGCACAAACAACAAGAATTGTTATGGCCAGCATTCTGCCTGGCCTCCCTTGGTTGTTGCTGGGGGGTTAGAAGGGGCTAATCTGACCTCTTTCCCCAGGAAAGCTTCACAGGCTTTTGGGATGATCTGCAGAAGCTTGCTGAAATGAGCAGCAGTTGATATCTCTGGGTAAAAAGGGATCTGGAAGAGATAGCTCTTTGGTAGCAGATAATGTCATAATTTGGCACTCTTGTCTTGGATCTGTGTTAGGACTCTAGGCCTTGACCTTGTTCCTGCAACCCTGCCTTGGACCTTGTTGTATCTTGAAACCTTGACTCTGAGTTCTGAACTGACTTCCCAGCTTTGATATCTGGACTTGAATTTTGGTTTGTATCTTTGGAGTTGTTTTTGGAACTCTATTTATTTATCATGTCAGGAGCGACCCAAACAGTTGTATTGCATTAAAAAAAACAACACAAAGTTTGTGAACTTGACATTCGATTAAATGTCTTTTGACCAGTAGCTGGCCATTTGGAGTGCCTCTGGTGTTGTTCTAAGAAGGTCCTCCATTGTGAATGTGGCAGGGCTCAGGTTGCATTGCAGTAAGTGGTCAGTGGTTTCCTCTTCTCCACACTCGTATGCCGTGGACTCCACTTTGTGGCCCCATTTTTTAAGGTTGGCTCTGCATCTCGTGGTGCCAGAGCACATTATGCTCAGTGCAAGCCAAGTCGCCCCATCTTCCTCCTCACATTCTGTATCAGCCATGGATTGTGGTTCTGGGTTTTAGCCTGCCACTTTTGGACTCTCGCTTGCTGAGGTATTCCAGCGATTGTCTCTGTAGATCTTAGAAAACTATTTCTTGATTTAAGTCGTTGGCGTGCTGGTTGATACCCAAACGGGATGTGTTGTAGATAAGTTTTTGAGTGATGCTGAAAGCATGGAGGTTGAAGCTAGGAGGGCAAAACGGGTTACTCGAGAACAGGAGTCAGATGAGGAACAGGAGAGGAAAAGAATCTGTCAAATACTTAGTGAACCTACTGATGAGGATTCCTTTGAGGATTTCTCTGAGGGTGATGGGTCTAACCATGATGAGCCAATTATGGGAAGTGGGGGTGGGGATTCGGAGGATGTGTCTAGCGATACGGACTGGACCAAAGTACAGGAAGTGCATGATACTTGTGCAGAACCAACTAGCAGCAATACTTTTGTGGTGTTTGCTGGGGATGGGAATTGGAGTACGGATGATCAAACTTCATCTTGGGGACAGCTAAGTCGTGACAGGAGAAGGAGCGCTTGGCAGGAAAGACAAGGGACTGCACGTGAAGCTGCAATAGCAGTTTCTCCCTCGCTCTGACTCGGATTGGTGTGTTGTTGCTGCCACTTCCTCCGCTTTGACACCGGATTGGTTTGACTACATGTATGCTGCCTACCCGTTTTGACTTCTGGACTTGGCTGATGCTTCTTCGCTTCCTGTTTTCGCCCCTCAATTGATGACGACATTGTGTGCCTTTTTTCCTGTGTTGTGCTACGTTTTGAGCTTATCGCGGGTTTTTAGGAGAGATAATCCAGGTTTTTGTGTTTGAGACTTTTGTGGCCGGTTTGGTCACTATTTTGAGTTACTTTTACGTTCACACTGAAGTTGAAGTGTTTTTGTTTTTATTTATTTATTTATTTCTTCAGTTTTATATACTATCCTTCCCCGAGGGCTCAGGACGGCTTACCGAGAACACACTTTAAAACAACAAAGAGAATTAAACTCTTAACTAAATACTATAAAACTGTTTACAGCCAATTAACCGTAATTTACAGCTGATTTGGGTCAGTTTGGCTCTTTTTTGAGTTCTTTGTGCTGTTCTGAATAAACTTTACTTTACACTCTACTGGGCTTGTCTCTTTAAGGCTCTATGTGTTGCGACAGGATGGGCTAGAGATATCACTGCCTTGGTCCTTTCACTATTGGTTGCTACTTCCCGACGGATGTCAGGTGGTGCAATACCGGCAAGTAGACAGTGTAATTTCTCCAGTGGTGTAGGGCGCAGACACCCCATGATAATGTGGCATGTCTCATTAAGAGCCACATCCACTGTTTTAGTGTGGTGAGATGCATTCCACACTGGGCATGCGTACTCAGCAACAGAGTAGCAAAGTGCAAGGGCAGATGTTTTCACTGTATCTGGTTGTAATCCACAGGTTGTGCCAGTCAGATTTTGTATTATATTGTTTATAGCACCCACTTTTTGCTTGATATTCAAGCAGTGCTTCTTGTAGGTCAGAGAACGGTCCCAGGTATTTGGTGTGCTGCAATGCTCCAGTGGGATTCCCCCCCAGGTCATCCTCAGAGCTCGAGGTGCTTGACTGTTCTTAAGGTGAAAAGCACACACCTGGGTTTTAGATGGATTAGGGATCAGCTAGTTTCCCCTGTAATAGGCAGTAAGAGCACCTAGAGCTTCGGAGAACTTCTGTTCACAGGCCCAGACTACCCATAGGGCCAATCTAGGCAATGGCCCAGGGGCGCAAGCTGAGGGGGGCGTAATTCACAGACCAAAAAAATTTTTAATTAAAAAAAAAACCTCCGGACGGAGGGAGAGAAGGCCGAGCCTGGTCTCAAGGCAGGACACGCAGGGCGAGGAGCAGCAGCAGCGGCTTCCCTCCCGCCCTCCCTCCTCCCCGCTACTCAGCTGGGGGCGGGGCCTCCCAGGGTGACATCACTCCCTCCTTCCTCCTCCACCAGGCCCACCTTCCTTGTTTGTTCTGTCGCCTCCCAGGGTGACATCACTCCTTCCCTCCCTCCCTGGGAGGCGGGGAGTGGGCGGGGTCAGGAGTGAGTCCTCCAAGCTCGCCTCCTGGCCCCGCCTCCCGCCTTGTGACGCCCATCGATCAAAGCTGAAGAGCGGCAGCTGGCCAATCGGGGAGCCTCCCTCCCTCCTGGGTGGGTGTTGCTCCGCGGACTCGGCCAATAGGAAGGCGAGGGCCTGCTTGGAGGCGGAAGTCCATCCAGGGAGGTTCTCCCTGAGCCACGGATTGCAACCGAGGAGGAGGAGGAGCAGTGGCCCTGAAGGAGACAGAGACGGGTGGGTGTCTCTCTCTCTATCTCCAGGGAGGGCCCCCTCCCGAAGGAAGGAAGGAAGGCTCCCCAGGCCTCTCCCCACTACTCTCCCTCCCTGGGATCCTAATCAGCCCTGGCAGATGGCCACCCCACCACGGCCCCCAAGCCCCCTGGCCTCTCCTCACTACTCTCCCTCCCTGGGATCCTAATCAGCCCCGGCAGATGGCCACCCCACCATGGCCCCCAAGCCCCTGGGCAAGGAAGAAAGGAAGGAAAGGCAGGCATGGCTTGGGCCCCACCCTCCCGGATCCCAAACAACAACTTTCAGTGCCAGTAGTAGAGGGAGCGTAATTCCAAAGTGTGGCCTAGGGCGCAAAAAGTTGTTAATCCGGGCCTGACTGTTCAACCATCTCAAAGCTCCTTGCTTGAGCAGTAAAAACCATTACTCCTTTTTAGGAACTCCGATCAGTGAATTCCTGTCATCTGACGACTGGACTGCAAGTTTGGCTGCTGCTTATTTTTTGTTCCTGATTTTGTAGCACTCTCTGCATTAACTGGACTCTTGGCCTTGATTTCTGTTACTCTAGCCGGGTGCTGCAATTCTCTTTTTCTTGGCCAGGCCTTTGAAAAACTCCAGGCTTTAGTTTTATATTCATGTAAATATGGTCTTGGCTCACCTTGTCTTTGTCCGAATACATCTCAGCCCTCGTTACTGGGACATGACAAGCAAAACAAACCAAAAAATACCCAGAAAACTGATGTTTGTCTGCTTCTTGTTTGTAGGTGGAGGATGTGAAGGCTCAGGTGCCCACCTTGTTGTCCAGTTTGGAAGAAACGGATGTCAGGGTGGCCTTGGAGAGCCTCCTTGCCATTCAGAACATTTTGAAATTCATGCAGAGGAACGACATTGTCAGCCTGGCCGATAAACTCCTTCCCTTATTCAGCAATGTAAGCTGAGGAGTGCTTTCTTCCATGACAATGGGTTGGAATAGATGACCTTTGGGGGTCCCAAAGAGACAAGTCCCATGATTCCTTAATATTGACCCATAGTAGTTAAAGTGGTGTCAAACTGCATTGATCCAATATCCCAAATATTCCAATGATCTCCATTGGTATTCCAATGCGTTTGCAGGCAGATGCTAAGGTCCGTGATTCTTCCATCTCCCTCTTTGCGGAGCTGCCGGGTGTGGTGAAGAAGAAGGAGAAATATCTCATTCAAGAGCAGGTGACCCAAAGCCTGGTCCCGCTGCTCCTGCACTTGCAGGATGAAGACCCCGAAGTGGTGAAGGTGAGGAAGGCTTCGAGGCATTCACTCACTCTGTTTTGTTTTGTTTTGTAGCATATCAGGACTATTTGCACACTGAACCCGAGTGGACGCCCCTGGGGACGCAGTGCGCTACGCAAATGCGTAATTCACGTACCGCTTGAGCCGCCCCTGACCACTACCTTCCTGCTTTCTCCCTTCTCCATCTCTGAGCTGGATGTATCTCACAAAGTTCTGGCAACCCATGATGGGCAGGCTCTCTTTATGCTCTTTCTTTCCTTCTCCTATTTCCACATATACGTTCTCCTGCTCTCTTTTCTTTTTCTTCCTTCCTTCCTTCCTTCCCTTGCTTTTCCTTATATATTTCCCCCCAGTTCTTTTTCTTTCCTTTCTCATCCCTTTATTTTCTTTCTTTCTTTCCTCCCTTTATTTGTTCATTTATTTACAGTATTTATATTGCTCCCTTCTCAACCCGCAAAGACTCAGGGTGGATCACAATGCACATATACATGGCAAACATTCAATGCCATAGACATACAGCATATATAGACAGACGCACAGAGGTTATTTAACATTCCAGTTTCGTGAGGGTATTCTGGCCACCAGGGGAGCTGTCACTTCAATGCGCATTTGTGACACTGATGAAGTACTTCCTCATTCTTTGCACGCTTGCTGCAGATTTTTATGGCATCATAAATTAGTTAAATTAGCCTCCCCGCATAAGCGGTACCTAAATTTCCTACTTGGCAGATGCAACTGGCTTTCGGGCTGCAAAGGTAAACAGCAAACTACACAAATTGGTTGGGAGCTCACTCCGACCCGGGCTGGCTTCGAACTCATGACCTTTCGGTCAGTAGTGATCTTCATGCAGCTGACTCCCAGCCAGCTACGCCCTTCCTTCTCTTTCTTCCCTTCCCTTCCTTCATACTTTTCCCCCTTTCCTTTCTTTTGCTTGCTTACCTCCATCCCTTCATTTTCTTCATATCTTCCTCCCCTTCCTTTCCCCTCTTTTTCTCTCTCTTTCCTTCCTTCCACACTCCTTTCCTCTCATACACTTATCATCCACCAGCAGTTAATCCACTTCACTCGCTTTCTTTCCCAGTGACCTCACAAAGGGACACTTCACCTCCCAACAGGCAATCCTTCACCTTGTTGCCCTCAGTTTTGGACATGAAATTGATGGGTTTTTTGGTTTTTTTGTTTGGTTTTTGTTGTTGTTGTTGTTGTTTAAACCCCTCAAATTGTGATAATAAAGGGCATGTGTGCCACTTTTGATCCAGATGCATCAAGCCCTTGGAAGGCCAAAGGAGCCTTGGTGGTACAAACAGACAAGCAAACATACTATATGGATACATGTGAGGGTTGAATGAAAAGTAATGCCTCCACCTTCGTTACTTGGGTTTGGAAGGGAATAGTTTAATAAATCAAACACAGAAATAATCCTTAGAATGTGCTCTTTAACTACCACTATTCACTTTCTCACATAATCACCAGACGATTGGATACATTTCTGCCAATGATGAACATGTTTTCTGAAGCCGTCATGGAAGAAGTCGACACCCTGTTTCCGGAACCAGCGTCTCACAGTTCTCTCCACGTCTTCATCAGAAGCAGAATGATGTCCGCGCAGATCTTCTTTCAATATCGGGAACAGATGGAAGTCAGGCAGTGCTAAATCTGGATTGTACGGAGGACGCTGTATCGTGGTGAGATCCAGTATCTGAAGTTCTGCTGTGTACCCATCGTGCACAGATCTTCCGATAGCCAAGCAAAGCTATAATGTGACCCACACGTTCTTGTGAAATGCCGATTATGCTTGAAATTTCTCTCTGAGTGATACGACGATCGACCTGAATCAATCTGTCAACCTTTTGGTTGTGAAACTCGGTGGTTGCTGTCACAGGATGTCCAACTCTTTGTTTGTCACGCAAGTTAGATGTTCCCACCTCAACATCTTTAAACTTACTTGCCCAATGACGCACAGTACTCACATCAACACAATCCCCATAAGCAGCCTTCATTCTCTGATGAATCTCCTTTGGGATGACACCTTCTGTTGTCAAGAATTCAATGACTGCACGTTGCTTAAGTCGCATTGACCGACCGTCTGCGCATTGCTCCATACTGTGCACTTTAACAACACAACCTTTCAATGCTAAGGCTTCCCACCAAAATGGAACTGTAGAGGAGAGTCTACTGAACAAGCCAGTACCTGCCACATACCAGTACTGCCATCTGTTGAAAAGTTACCAAGGTGGAGGCATTACTTTTCATTCAACCCTCGTACTTTTACAGGTGGATGGATGGATTGATAGATCTACTGTATTTTTATCCTGCCTTCATCCAATGTCAGGGCTCAAAGCAGTTAGTTCGTTCCAGATATAAAGAAGGATAGAAGCTTACTTTCTGTATCCACAGATTTTATATCCATGGATTCTATTGCCCACACACAGCATGAAATTAGAATTGTCTCCCACATTTGCAGATTTGACTTTGGCGAAATTGATTATTCAAATATTTGATTAAAATGCTCTCTTGTTGGTATCTCTGAACTGCCATATAATTCAGTTTCGGAATCCAGATTATCTGCCTTACACTGGATTATCTGGCAGTGTAGACTCGGGTAAAGCTTTCCCCTTGACATGAAATCTAGTCATTTCCAACTCTGGGGTGGTGCTCATCTCCATTTCTAGACTGAAGAGCCAACGATATCTGTAGACACCTCGAAGGTCATGTGGCTAGCATGACTGCATGGAGCGCTGTTACCATCCCACCAAGGCGGTACCTATTGATCTACTCACATTTGCATGCTAGGTTGGCAGAAGCTGGAACTAACAGCGAGAATTCACTCCACTCCCTGGATTCGAAGCACTGAGCTTTTGGTCAGCAGTTTCAGCAGCTCAGTGGTTTAACCTGCTGGGCCCACCAGGGGGCCCTGTAGACTCAGATAACCCAGTTCAAATCATAGAATGTTTATTTTATGCCTTGATATTTTGGATTATATGGCAGTGTAGAAAGGGCCCGAGTCTACACTGTTCTATAATCCAGTTCAAAGCATAGTATAGATTCCAGTGCAGTCACACCAGCAACTGCGAGAGCAGCGAGAATAATTTCAGAAGCCACACATGCCCTTGTTTTACCTCACTGCTCCAACCTGAAGGTCTCCTCCTGCTTCTTCTTCATGCCCCAGAATTGCCAGGAAGCCCTTGCCAAGTGTTTTCGGTTCTTGGGGTGGTCCCTTCCGAAGAAGATCCACAGCAAAAAAGCATGGCATGACCACCCCCAGATTGCAGAGAACCTCTGCCGGCAAATCGTAAGTCCTCATCCATTTGGATCACCTTCCTCTGGACGTATTCCACAGCGTACCTCTTCTTATGGGATTGCTTTGTCCAGAACTGGACACAGGGCTATTATTGACCGAATGGGTGAAGGTGGTGGTTAATGCCTCCCTTCGGAATGGCAGTATTTCAGCGAGCTTAAAACAAGCTGTGAAAAAATTGCTGTTGAAAAAACCATCACTGGATCCCAGTCAATTTGTCAACTATTGGCCTGTTTCCAATCTACCCTTCTTGGGCAAAGTCCTGGAACATGTGGTGGCCTCACAACTCCAGGGATTCTTGGAAGACACTGATTATCTAGATCCGACACAGTCTGGCTTTAGGCCGGGACATGGTACCAAGATAGCCTTGGTCGCCTTAGTTGATGATCTATGCCAGGAGTTAGACAGGAGGAGAGTGTCCCTGTTGGTTCTGCTGGATCTCTCGCCAGCCTTCAATACTGTTGACCGCGGTATCCTTCTGGGATGCTGTCAATGATAAATTCATCAGCAGAGCCATGTTGGAACTATAAATAGTCATTTTATTAGTTAATGAAGCCAAACATACTGCCGGAGCTTTCCAGCACATGGCTCACACAGCATAAATCATGGCGAACTGGAGAGCGTCCTTATCTTCAAATGTTTACATTCCAAAGGTCGAATATCCGGGGCCTTTGCTTCCATCACAGACATGAACTTTCCTTCTCCAGTTAATTCTATAATGGCCTAACTATATTATACATCTCAGAAAATAGATACAGAAAATAGAAAACATCCACAGAAAACATTTTAAACTCATCTTTGTCATACATCTTAGCACTGACAGATGCCTCGCAGGAATGGGCCTTGGAGGCACTGGTTTGCAGTGGCTCCGGTCCCTCCTTGTGGGTCGCTCCCAGAAGGTATTGTTGGGGGACATCTGCTCAACCTCACAACCATTGTCTTGTGGGGTCCCACAGGGTTCTATATTGTCCACCATGTTGTTTAACATCTACATGAAGCCACTGGGAGAGATCATCTGGAGTTTCGGGGTGCTGCGTTATCTGTATGCAGATGATGTCCAACTCTGTCAATCCTTCCCGCTAAGGAGGCTGGGCAGGTCCTGAACCGGTGCTTGCCGCTGTGACAGTCTGGATGAGGGCAAACAAATTGAAATTGAATCCAGACAAGACAGAGGTACTCCTGGTCAGTCGTAAGGCCGAACAAGGCATAGGTTACAGCCTGTGTTGGATGGGGTTACACTCCCCCTGAAGATGCAGGTTCACAGCTTGGGTATGATCCTAGACTCATCGCTGAGCTTGGAACCCCAGGTCTCAGCGGTGGTCTGGGGAGCTTTTGCACAACTAAGACTTGTGCACCAGCTGGGCCCGTACCTTGGGAAGTCTGACTTGGCCACAGTGGTCCATGCTCTGGATACATCCCGTATAGATTACTGCAATGCGCTCTACATGACGTTGCCTTTGAAAACTGCTCGGAAGCTTTAAATGGTCCAGCCTGCAGCAGCCAGGTTGCTAACAAGAGCTGCGCTCAGGGAGCATACAACTCCGCTGTTGTGTCAGCTTCACTGGCTGCCAGTTTGCTACCGGGCACAATTCAAAGTACTGGCTTTAGCATATAAAGCCCTAAACGGTTCCAGCCCAGCTTATCTATCCGAATGCATCTCTCCCTATGAAACCTCCAGGGACTTGAGATCGTCAGGGGAGGCGCTGCTTTTGATCCTGTCAGCTTCACAAGCACGTCTGGCAGGGACGAGGGACAGGGCCTTCTCTCTGGTGGCCCCTCGGCGGTGGAACTCCCTGCCCAGGGATATCAGATACAGTAGTAAAGAAGAAAAGCCACACTATCAATAAAGTTGCATAAAGTAAAGTTTACTGCTAAGTAGCTTGGAGTAAATACTCTCCTCTTGTATAAGTACATACAAACTCAAATGAAAATGATCGGATAATTCTCCCAAATATTATCTGTATCTGTATACCTTTATAAAACGGAATGTTTGTATGTGTGTATGCGGAGGGCGGGAGGGCAGAAGGGCAGAAGCAGCCACTTTCACAGGCCAGGGCGGATATGTGGCAGCCACTTTCACAGGCCAGGGCAGATATGTGGCAGCCACTTTCACAGGCCACAGCGACCAGCGCGGGTGATGGACCTGCACCAAACTTTGTACACATAACCCCCCTAACCCCCTTTACGTCCTGGCATGGGTCGGGGGACATGACCCACGGATTATGGGATTTGTAGTACTTTCCAACACTTTGGTTCCCACAGACCACTGAGGCCACCAAAAAGGACCAATACAGACCACACTCAGCACACAGCCCCCATGACCCACTCTACGTCCTGGTGCAGTTCGGAGGAGGGTGGACCATGGATGATGGGACTTGAAGTACTCTACTCACTTCCCAAGTCTGCTGCGACCCTCATCCAATTACCGATTGAGACCAAACTTGGCACACATAACCCCCATGACTGCCTTCACGTCCTGGTGAGGTTTCGGGGAGGACTGACAATGGATGATGGAATTTGTAGTATTTTCACACCCCTCTGTTCCCACAGACCACTGTGGCCCCAAAAAACACCGAGAAAGTCCACACTTGGCACACAGAGCCCCAGTGACCCACTCTACATCCTACTGAAGTTTGGAGGGGAGAGAACATGGATGATGGGACTTGCAGTACCTTCCCTCACTTCCCAATCCTGCTACAAACCTAATCCAATGACTGATCAACACCAAATCTGGCACACAGAGCCCTCATGACCCACTCTACAGCCTGGTGCAGTTTACTGTGAGACGGACCACGGATGATGGGACTTGAAGTACCTTCACTCACTTCCGAAAAAGAATGCATCCCTCATCCATTCACCAATACAGACCAAACTTAGCACACAGAGCCCCCATGACCCAATCTACATCCTACTACACTTTGGGGGGGACAGAGATGATGGGACTTGCACTACCTTCAGTAATTTCATGATACCACTGCAACTCCCAATAATGATGGATCAAGACCAAACTTGGCACACAGAGCCCCCATGACCCACTCTACATCCTGCTGCACTTCACAAATAACCCGGGCAGGGCTGGGTCCCCAAGCTAGTAATATTATATGTGAGACTGTCCATTTGGGAGAATTATTCAATCATTTTCATTTGAGTTTGTATGTACTTACACAAGAGGAGAGTATTTACTCCAAGCTACTTAGCAGTAAACTTTACTTTATGCAACTTTATTGATAGTGTGGCTTTTCTTCTTTACTACTGCATTTACCAGCGGTTGTGAGGATATATTACTCACCCCCTTTATTGCAGGGATATCAGATATCAGATTGGCCCCCTCCCTCCTAACCTTTTGGAAAAAAACTGAAAACTTGGCTCTTCGGAACGGATAAGGACTGAATATGACAACATAGTTTTAAATTTTGTTATTGTTCATTGTTTTGATGTTTTTGGTGTTTTTACATATTTTGCAATGTGATGTGTATTTATATATGGCATCGAATTGTGCTGACAGCTCGCCGCCTTGAGTCGTCTTTGGGCTGATATGGGCAGGGTAGAAAAGATGTAAATAAATAAATTCCAGGCAAGGAAGTCTAACCAAAGAGAAGAGAGTTGGACTAGGACTTCCCTTGATCTTGGCACGATATCCCTACTGATGCAGCTCAGAATTGCATGTCAGGGATCCCCAAAAAGTAGCACTTTGGATTCCCCTGAAATTGCATTCATAGGCACAAGTGATATCTGCAGCATGCAAGTTTCCGCTGCTCCTCTCTCCTCTTCCCCTGCCTCTGTGCTCCTGTAATCAAGCACACTGAAACAAGTTGAAAGTAAGTCATGACTACAAATAATCCCTTTCCGCACATTTCTGTTTGCATGGCTAGTCGTGGAAGGTCAAGGCGATCCCGGCCGTCTTACTGCAGTGTTTGGATCACCTTCAGTGCCCCCAGGTTTCCATTCGGAGAGCGGCCGCCATCTTTATTGGTAAGATAAGGAGCGTCTGGTTTCCTAAGGCTGGATCTACATTGCTCTATATCCCAGGATCTAATCTTATTTATTTATTTATTTATTTACATCATTTATATTCTGCCCTTCTCACCCTGCAGGGGACTCAGGGTGGATCACAATGCACATATACAGGCAAACATGCAATGCCATTGACATACAACATATATAGACAGACATAGAGGCAATTTAACATTCCAGAAATCTGTTAAATTTAGCCTCCCCACAAAGTGGTACCTAAATTTCCTACTTGACAGATGCAGCTGTCTTTCGGGTTGCAAAGAAGCCATTGAAATCAACAAGAAGTATGTGGACAATTTCAGCAGAAAAGAAGAAACTATGGAAATGAACAAAGTCTGGCTTCCAGTATTTAAAAAAATACTCTAAAATCAGGACAGTAAATAAAGAATAACACTCAAACACAGGGAAACTCCAGACAAGAAACAACCAGGAACAGCTAATCACCTCTCAACAGGAATTTCCCAGGCAGTAACAATCCACACCTAAAAACTGCCAGGCCATCAAATGCCAATCAGGGTGTCCAACTGACACATGCACACCTAACTCCAACAGACAAGAGTTCTTTCTCCCACCTTGGACACACCTCTTTTATGTGACTGGCCCGCCCTTGTATCCTATTACCGTACCTCCTCCTCTGCCTCTCAGATCTCGCTCCTGAAGGCTGCAGTGAAGCGGTGCAGGTGCGCATGTGCGAGATCTGAGAGGCAGAGAATAGGGAAATTACCATATTGAAATCAAATCTGATGCTTTTTAAATTTTTTATTTGGTGTTTGTTGGAAGAGGGGTAGTCTTATACGGCGAGTATATCCCAAACCCTATATTTGAACTGGAAAAGTTGGGGGTTGTCTTATACGCTCCAGTCGTCTTATACGCCAGAAAATATGGTAAATAAATAAATAAATAGTTGTTCCTGATTGTTTCTTGTCTGAAGTTCTCCTGTGTTTGAGTTTATTCTTTATTTACGGTTATAATTAGAGGTCTTTTTTAATACTGGTAGCCAGATTTTGTTCATTTTCATGTTTTCTTCCTTTCTGTTGAAATTGTCTACCTGCTTCTTGTTGATTTCAATGGCTTCTCTGTGTAGCCTGACATGATAGTCCCATGTTCCTCCAGGCAGTAACAAGGCACACTTAACAACTGCTAGGCCATTAAATGCTAATCAAGGTGGCCAATGGAAACATTCCCACCTAGCTCCAACAGACAAAAGTCCTTTCTCCCACCCTGGACATTATTCTACAGGTATATAAACTCAATTTTCCTAGTTTCCAACAAACCTCACAACCTCTGAGGATGCAGGTGAAACGTCAGGAGAGAATGCTTCTGGAACATGGCCAGACAGCCCGGAAAACCTACAACAATCCAGCTGGTGGGGTGTTAGGAATTGTGGGAGTTGAAGTCCAAAACACCTGGAAGGAGGGCCTAGTCTACACACAGACCTTTGGTGCTAACATCATGGGATCTGACATGTGCGTTCCTGATATGTCATGTTTGAAGCCATAATTATTACCGCATCCTTGACTGACGGGTCAAATTCTTGTCCTTTCCAGGCTGCATTGTCCAAAGCACAGAGCCAGCCGTCATCACACCGGAGAAGAAGGAGTTGATCATACTGTGTAAGTCAAAGCATCACAAGCACAAAGATCGAGTTTCATATCTATTTGTAGTGGGAGATTCAAGAAGAAACTCGACTTTGGCAGTGGAATAGAGCAGTGTTTCCCAACCTTTTTTGAGCCGCGGCACACTTTTAACATTAAAAAAATCCGGGGGCACACCACCAACCAAAATGACACAAAATGACACTCTAACACAGTAAAGAACGGCTGGGGGTTGGTGGCCTGCTGGGAGCAGCTGCTGGGAGTGCCAAAGCTGGGGAGGGGGCGGAGCCAGGCTGTGCCATGCCCCACCCCCTACCTCCGGCTTCGGCACTCCCAGCAGCTGCTCCAGCCTTGAGGCGGCAGTGCCAAGCCAGCGGTGCCAGAGCCAGCACACTGCTGGCTTGGTCCTGTCCCCTCAAGGCTGGAGCAGCTGCTGGGAGTTCCGAAGCCGGGGGAGGGGGCAGAGCCAGGCCGCGCCATGCCCCGCCCCCTCCCCCAGCTTCAGCTCTCCTACAGAGGAGGAGCATGAGTGGTGGATGGGCTTGAGTGGGCGGGGCTCCTCCTCCACGCGGCTTCAGCGAGCGAGGGGCGAGAGTCATGGTGGGAGTCATGGCGGATTGGAGGCTGGCTGGGGAAATGGCCGAAGGAGGCGGTGCCCCGGCCTCTTCTTCTTCGCCACTGCCCGGCCCTTCCTCCCCCAAGCAGCAGGAGTTCGGCAGGAGGGGGAGGAAGGGGGGCAGAGAGCTTTTCTTGCGGCACAGCAGTAGGTCCGTCACAGCACACTAGTGTGCCACGGCACACTGGTTGAGAAAGACTGGAATAGAGGACATGGTGAACTATTCACAAAGTTCCTATTTATGGCTATTGATTGATAACTGGCACCCCCCCCCCTTATAATTTTATTGCATGTACATAATGTCAGATTATTGCATTTTGAATAGCAATTCATGAGTCAGCACAAGATATATTTTCGCAGTTTGAGATGACCTGCAGTGTGACACGTTTGACACCAGATGGCGCTGTCTCAAGACTGCTAAATGGAACCTAGAGGAATTTCCGTTACAAAGTGACAGTTGGGATTTGTCAGTTGGGATTTAATATTTGTGAGGAAAGGATGTTTAGAAAGGTAGCTGTGATGGCTGTTGTTTTTCGATGTTTTGCCAGTTATTGTTAAATACAATTCAATACAAAGTTATATATTTACCTTGTGAATTGAATGAGAGTTTCATTATTCACACGAACAGAGACTGGAGTTTTTGGGCCGATGGGGAATTAAACTTCTATATTTCTGTTGCCTATCCGCTGTGACATAAATACTCAACGCCGAAGACATAACAACACAGAACACATGCACATTAGGTCCAAGTGTCTGTGGTTCATCTCCGAATATCGGGCTCTTCCCAAGGGCCTGGGATAGTGGAGGTATTTTCGTAGAATGTGTGCAATTACGTTTATGTTTATTTATGCCCCAAAGGAGGCTCATCGCATTGAGCTATGACATGTAGTGATGTTAATCCGCATCCATTGCACAGTGCAGACTTCATTTCTGATCTGTTTTCTCTCCCTTGTGGCCTTTAGCCCTCTCGAAACTGCACCAGGACCCAGACCCTTCAGTCCGCCTGTCGGCCGTGCAAGCCACACGAATGGTGCAGGAGGCCTATGTAGCCTGCAGCAGTACTTCCGCTCGCAGCCAGACCTCCTTGCACCGCTTTACTGGTCAGGAGCGGCCGGACGGTTTCCCCGGCCGGGGACGATGGGACACTTCAGACCCGGCGCTGACCCATCGGTGGAACCCGGCCTCCCCTGTCTCCCACCGGATCGTGCCCAGCGTTGCCAAGAAGAGGCCGTCTGGCTCCAACCGCCAGGCCTGATGCCACGACCAGGAAGGGTCACCGCATTCGCATGAATCTTTGGGGGACAATCCAAGGAAAAAGATGCTCAAGGCTGCAGCTGAACGGAACTGAAGCTGTAGGTGAAAACAGGCAGAGACTGGAGCTCTATGGGCTCGGATTCAGCTCCTGTCCTGGAATGAAGAGTGCTGTTCACACTCGTCCCAGTTTATGCCGTCTTCCCCATACCAAGGAACTGGAAGCTCAAGGCAAACTCTTGGGAGGTGAGCTTACATTGCGGAACAGAAAGGGCTCTCCCTCAGAAGCTTTTCCAACAACACGGGGAGTAATACAGGGAATTACAGAACCATAGGATAATAGAGTTGGAAGAGACCCCAGGGAGCATCTAGTCCATGCAGGAAAAGTATTAAAGCAATTTGCTAGCCAAACTTGCTTCTTATCATCCAATTAGCTGATTTCAGACAGTTGTTTCTGCTTCAACAAGCAGCTCTTCTCTTTATTTACCTTTAATTCATTGCAATAACACTTACTCATTAGCACAGTCACGATGCAACAGAGAGAGAGAGAGAGAGAGAGAACAAATGGTGTCTGCTATATTTATACCAAGCTGTTATCAGCTCATTAATTCAGTGTCCAGCCTCCTTGTCTATTACAACATCTTCCTTGTCTGTTCTATGCAGGCTTCATAGTGTTCCAAAGATTAACTATTTCACAGCAAGCAGCATGGACATATTAAACCATATACATATATATATATATATATATATATATATATATATACACACACACACACACACACACATATATATATATACACACACACACACACACACACACACAAGCTTGGGGACCCAGCAGTGCCCAGGTGATTTGAGAAAGGCATTGTGTGCCAAGGTTTTCTTTATCAGTTACTAGCTGAGGACCCGGAGGTGCCCGGGTTATTTGAGGAAGGCATTGTGTGTCAATGCCTTCCACAAATAATGGTTCCTATTAGATGTTTATGTGGCTTGCAGTGGTCTCAGGAACTTAGTGAATGTGGTTGGCCAATCAGAGTTCTTTATGCAAATAACATTTTAGTGGCAACCAATCCCCTCTGTCTGGGGCCGTAGAATGTTGGAGTTCTGAGGCTGGCCAATCTGAGCCCTTTATGCAAATAATCCCACAGTGGCAGCCAATCGAAACGCTGCCACCTATTCCTCCCTCCGCACCACCCACCGCCCGCAAACACTGACTTTTATTAGATAGATAGATAGATAGATAGATACACACACACACACACACACACTATACACACACACACACACATATTACATTGATAAAAAAGCACAATCAAAGCACTCCTGACAGATGGCCATCCAGCCTCTGTTTAAAAGCTTACTTGGAAGGAGCTTCCACTGGACTGAGCAGGGCCGTAGCCAGGATTTTGATTTTGGGGGGTTGAGTTTGGTTCGGGGGCTGAGACTGGGTGGAAGAGGGTCTACCCTAGCAAACCTTTTGTATTGTTATCCCAATAACCCCATTAATGTGGGATATAATGAGCATGGTGATCAGATCATGATATGAATAAACATAACAGTTTAAATAATGTACCAGTAAGGCCTTTTCACGGACCACCCTGAGAATTGGGGGGGCTGAAGCCCCCTTAGCCCCCCTGGCTACATGCCTGACTCTGAGGCAGAGGGTTCCATTGCTGAACAGCTTGTACGGTCAGGAAGTTCTTCCTAATGTTCAATGGAATCTCCTTTCCTGCAATTTGAACCCATTGCTCCGAGTCCTAGTTTCTGGGGCAGCAGAAAGGAAGCCCCCTCCCTCCTCGTTAGGACATGGTTTCACATATGTATCCATGGCTCACATGTCTCGTCTCAGCCTTTTCTTCTGCAGGCTAAACAGACCCAGGTCCTCTTTAAGATGCTTCTCATAGGGATTCTTGGTCTCCAGACCTTTGCTCCTTTTCATTGCCCTCTTCATCTGGACTCCTTCCAGTTTAGAGTCAATCTCTCTCTTGAACTGTGGGGCCCAGAATTGGATGCTTACTGGCTCCCACTCTTTCTAACATCTGTATCAGGTGTGGGCAAACTTCGGCCCTCCAGGTGTTTTCATAGAATCATAGAGTTGGAAGAGATATCTTGGGCCATTTATTTATTTATTTACAGTATTTATATTCCGCCCTTCTCAGCCCGGGACTCAGGGCGGACTACAATGTACACATGCATGATAAACATTCAATGCCATAGACACACAACACATATAGACAGATAGTCAGAGGCTATTTAACATTCCAACTTCTGGCCACCAGGGGAGCTGTCGCTTCACCATCCACCTGCGACACTGATGAAATACTTTCCGCATTCCCTGCATGCTTTTGCTGGAGATTTTTTATGGCCTCGTAAATTTTATTAAATTAGCCTCTCCACACATAGGTGGTACCTAAATTTCCTACTAGACAGATGCAACTGTCTTTCGGGTTGCAAAGGTCGACAACAAGCTACACAATTGGTTGGAAGCTCACTCGACCCGGGCTGGCTTTCAAACTCATGACCTTTCGGTCAGTAGTGATCTTTAATGCAGCTGACACCCCGCCAGCTGCGCCACAATCCCACAGTCCTATTCAGCCTCTGCTTAAAATCCTCCAAAGAAGGAGCCTCCTCCACACTTCTGGGCAGAGAGTTCCACTGCAGAACGGCTCTCACAGTCAGGAAGTTCTTCCTCATGTTCAGATGGAATCTTGTTTCCTGTAGTTTGAAGCCATTGCTCCATTGCATCCTAGTCTCCAGGGCAGCAGAAAACAAGTTTCCTCTCACATATTTATACATGGATATCATGTCTCCTCTCAGACTTCAGTAGGCTGCTAGGAATTGTGGGAGTTGGAATCCAAAATACCCGGAGGGCTGAAGTTTGCCCATGCCCGATCTATATGAATCATTTAGTGCCTGGTTTAGCTAAAATTGAGTCTCCTTCATTAGTAATCAGGAACAGAAATATTTCCATCCTGATGTACGCAGACGATATAGTGCTCATCTCCCTCTCTCAGTTGGGTCTTTAAAACACGGCTCTATTTCCATATCTTATCATCTTCTCTTCTGCACCAAGCAGATCTATCTCTGGTCTCTTTAATATAATAACAACGATTTTTTTTTGCAGGGCATTAATGACCGGATGCATTCTGGGCCCATTTTGAAGGCACATGCACTGGAAGGCCTGATCTGATGATGCTAAATGGATCACCTTGTCAACCATGTCCTTTGACCCGAGAGGACTCCATAGCTTCATTGTGGATGGTACGTTGACTACCTCCCATAAACGCTTCATCCAAAGGCTACATCTACATTGGAGAATGTATGAGGTTTTACACCACTTAAACTGCCGTGGCTCTCTGCTATGGCATCCTGGGAGTTGTAGTTTGACAACATCTTCCACCTTCTCTGGCAAAAAGTACAAGTTCCTCTTCAAACTACATAGGGTTCTATAAGACCAAGCTATGGCAGTTCAAGTGGTATCAAACGGTGTTAATTTGATAATGGAGATGCACCCAGAGACATGTGTATGTATCACTTGCCACAATCCCATGGGATTTGTGGGCTCTTCTTGGATAAGGACTCCTCAGAGGTGGTTTGGCCAGTTCTGTTCTCTGATAAATAGCCTAAAGCATTGATTTCCAAACTTTCGGGTTTTGGACTTCAGTTCCCAGAAGCCTTGGCTGACTTGACCAATGCACTTTAATTCTGGGAGCTGAAGTCTAAACTTGGCTTCAAAGCTGTGATAGGATTGTATATCTCAACCTTGGGGTCGGGACCCCTGGGGGGTTTGCGAGGGGGGTTTCAGAGGAGTCATCACCACAGACCACCAGAAAATACATATTTCTGATGGTCTTAGGAACTCCTGTGACAGAGAAGACTGAAGATCTCTCCACCTGTCCTTCTCTTCTCTTTAGGTGTTGGTGAACTACAACTTCCAGAATTCAAAAACAGACACACACACACACACACACCAACCCCACCAACCCCACCAGTATTCAGTGCTGGCCATGTAGGTAGTGTGCCAAGCTTGCAGATCTATGTGGGCTGGCTTTCAGAATGCTCTTTGATTGTAGGTGAACTATAAATCCCAGGCAACCACAACTCCCAAACGTCAAGGCCTAGTTTCTCCAAACTCCACCAGTGTTCATATTTGGGCATGCTGAGTATTTGTACTAAGTTTGGTTCAGATCCATCATTGTTTGAGTCCACAGTGCTTTCTGGATGTGGGTGAACTATAAATCCCACCACCTATAACTCCCAAATGTCAAGGTCTAGTTTTTCTCAAACTCCATCAGCGTTTACATTTGGGCATATTGAATATTCGTGCCAAGTTTTGTCCAGATCCATCATTGTTTGAGTCCACAGTGCTTTCTGGATGTAGGTGAACTATAAATCCCAGCACCTACAATTGGTGTTGGTGAACTACAACTTCCAGAATTCAAAAACAGACACACACACACACACCACCCCCACCAACCCCACCAGTATTCAGTGCTGGCCATGTAGGTAGTGTGCCAAGCTTGCAGATCCATGTGGGCTGGCTTTCAGAATGCTCTTTGATTGTAGGTGAACTATAAATCCCAGGCAACCACAACTCCCAAAAGTCAAGGCCTAGTTTCTCCAAACTCCACCAGTGTTCATATTTGGGCATGCTGAGTGTTTGTACCAAGTTTGGTTCAGATCCATCATTGTTTGAGTCCACAGTGCTTTCTGGATGTGGGTGAACTATACATCCCACCACCTATAACTCCCAAATGTCAAGGTCTAGTTTTTCTCAAACTCCATCAGTGTTTACATTTGGGCATATTGAATATTCGTGCCAAGTTTTGTCCAGATCCATCATTGTTTGAGTCCACAGTGCACTCTGGATGTAGGTGAACTACAACTCCATTTTTTTTGTTTTCTGAGTGTTGAACTGTAAGCCTGACTTTGCCCTCTTTTCCTTAACCTTCTCCAGTAATCCTTCCAAGTAGTACCTTTAGACCAATGTTTTTCAACCTCGGGGTTGGGACCCCTGGGGGGTCACCAAAGGCCATCAGAAAACACAATATTTTTTGTTGTTCATGGGGGTTCTGTGTGGGAATATTGACCCAATTCTATCGTTGGTGGGGTTCAGAATGCTCTTTGACTGAAGGTGAACTATAAATCCCAGCACCTACAACTCCCAAATGTCAAGGTCTGTTTTCCCCAAACTCCACCAGTGTTCACATTTGGGCATATTGAATATTCGTGCCAAGTTTTGTCCAGATCCATCATTGTTTGAGTCCACAGTGCTTTCTGGATGTAGGTGAACTATAAATCCCACCACCTACAACTCCCAAATGTCAAGGTCTAGTTTTCCTCAAATTCCACCAGTGTTTACATTTGGGCATATTGAATATTCGTGCCAAGTTTTGTCCAGATCCATCATTGTTTGAGTCCACAGTGCTCTCTGGATGTAGGTGAACTACAACTCCAAAACTCAAGGTCAATGCCCACCAAACCCTTCCAGTATTTTCTGTTGGTCCTGGGAGTTCTGTGTGCCAAGACTGGTTCAATTCCATCGCTGGTGGAGTTCAGAATGCTCTTTGATTGCTGGTGAACTATAAATCCCAGCAACTACAGCTCCCAAATGACAAAATCAACACCTCCCACCCAACCCTGCCAGTGTTCAAATGTGGGTGTATCGGATATTTGTGCCAAAGTTGGTTCAGTGATTGAAAATACATCCTGCACATCAGATATTTACATGACGATTCATAACAGTAGCAAAACTACAGTTGTGAAGTAGCAATGGAAATAATGTTATGGTTGGGGGTCACCACAACATGAGAAACACTGGTTTAGTGCCATTAAAAATAATAATTAGGAATGACCGCCCTCTAGTGGCCATGTAGAAAACAACATCCAAGGCCAAATTAACAAAGAAACCTTACAAACACCAGATTCCATTCAAACATGAAAACTAAGCAGGGTTAGCCTTGGTTAGTACTTGGATGGGGGAGGCACCATTGAATCCCAGGTGATATCTCAAAGGAAAGAACTGGAGAAAAATTCATGAAATTTATACCGTTGCCATAAATTGACAGCCAACGTAATTGTTTGAGATTTGTTAATTTCTCCATGTTTTAGAAACATGGATTGCAGACCAAACAATTTTGGCACAATACTTAAGTGGGTGCTGAAAAAAAGACATTTTATTCTCAGCTGGTAAATCACCACCAGTAGCAATAAGATCTACCCGGGTCGGAGTGAGCATCCGACTGTCAGCCCAGCTCACTGTTTACCTAAGTAGTTTGAAAACAGCTTAGAGATTTAAGTACAGTAATTAGGTACTGCTAAAACAAGTGGGAAAGATATTTTATGACCCCATAAAGAAAAAGAACAGAAAATGCCTGGAGATGAAAAGGAAGGAGGAAGTCCTGATGGCTCTTTGTCATAGAGGATGGAGCGACAGCACCCTCCTGTGGCTGGATTCGAGCACAACCTTCCAAGTTGCCAAAAAGCTGACGTCGACACAACATACCTCCCTTCTGTTCTGTTTGTCTCTGTCCTGTCTATCCAAGCATTGAATGTTTGCTGTATATGTGTACTGTGATCCACCCTGAGTGCCCTTGGGGAGATAGGATGGAATATAAATAAAGTGTTGTTATCTATCTATCTATCTATCTATCTACCTACCTACCTATCTATCTATGTATATAATAAAAGTCAGTGTTTGCAGCCGAGCGGTGGGAGGAATATGTGGCAGCGTTTTGATTGGCTGCCACTCCGGGATTATTTGCATAAATGGCTCTGACTGGCCAGCCACCCAACATTCCAACACAGCACAGAGAGGAAAGGAAAGGGCCTGAGGCAGGCATAAATGGCTGGAGTTGAAGTTAGCCAGTTGACAGTTTTTTCTGTTGGAAATGGAATGTTCAGTACCTTCACCCAATACACTTCTAAGGTGACTCAGAGGGAAAGCAAAAGGCCTCAGGCAGTCAGCCACTGAGGCCCACAGCAATGACGGATCAGGACCAAACATGGCAAACAAGGGACCAATGGCCCACTTCACAACCTGGTGTGGTTTAGGGCAGGATGGGCCACGAATGATGGGATTTGCAGTACCTTCACCTCATTCACTTCCCAAACAACACTGCAGCCCCTATCAATCACAGACCAGGCCCAAAATTGACAACAAGGCTTCCTTAGCTTGATTTTCCTGACTAGGCCTCAGCTCATGGGATATTGTTAGGCTTCCTCAACTTGATTTTCCTGACTAGGCCCCCAACAATGACAGAACAAGACCAAACTTGGCACACAGACCCCCCAAGGTGCACCCTACATCCTGGTGCAGTTTGAGGAAGGATGGACCATGGATAATGGGTCTAACCGGGCACCGCCGGGTCCCCAAGTAGTCTATTAAAATTCACTTTTTTCCTTAAAAACCAAGTTCCAAAGCACTGTGGCCCAGCACCATGAAATGATCAACATTTCAATTTAATAACAACAATATAAAACAGAGCATAAAAATATGTGGTAATATGGCAGTTTGGGAGAAATGGGGTGGTTGGATAACCACCCCATTTCTCCCACACTGCCTTCCTCAAATAACTTTTGAACTGCAATGCCATTTAATACACAGCAAGGTAAACAAAGGGGTGCAAAAATACCCAAACCCATTTCTAGTCTCCCCAACATATATTTATAAAGGAAAAAGCAAGCAGAGAGGCTTTGGAGCTAAAGGCAATTTTTAAACATTAAAAATAAACAAAGAGACATGCCACAGAACAATCAAAGTAAAAAGACCGACCTTTGAGATGCAAGGAAATGTAAAGCGTCCTTCTCCTCCTCCTCCGTTGTTCCTATGTGGGGAGGAGCAACGACGGAGGACTTCTTTGCAGCATGCAGGGGCGCGTGAAGAGGACCAACAGCAGAAAACCTGGTCAGGGGCCTGAAGATCACCAGGATGAGGCCTGAAGATCACCTTGGTGATCCCGATCACCATTCTGAGCACCCCTGATATAAATAAAGATGTAGTGTTAGTTTGTAGGATTGACATAAGTCAAAAACCACCGGACGAATTGACACAAAATTCGGACACTATACCCCTAACAAGCCAACGAGTGACCATCACTCATAACCCCCCCAAAAACGGACTTAAAACCCCCCAAAAGCTAAATGATGAAAAGCTAAATGACGATACAGGAAAAAGGAAGGAAAAAGGAGGGAAAGAAGGGGAGAAAGGGGAAAGAAAGAAAGAACCATGGAAGCAAACAGCAAAGGAAGGAAGGAAAGAGGTAGAGAAGGAAGAAAGTAAAGAAAGAGGAAGGAAAAGAAAAAGGGGGTAAGGAAAGAAAGAAGTAGAGAAGGAATGAGGGAGAGAAGGAGAGGGGAAAAAGGAAAGGAAGGAAAGGGGGGGTGAAGGAAGGAGGGAAAGCCCGGTAGAAAGTGGGAAGGAAGGAAAGAAGGAAAGAGAGAATGAAGTATGGAAGGAAAGAGCGAAGGAAGGAAGGAAAGAAGTAGAAAAGAAATAAAGGAGAGAAAGAGGAAGGAAAAGGAAAAGGGGAAAGGAAAGAAAGAGGTAGAGAAGAAAGGAAGGAGAAAAGGAAAGAAAAAGAAAAGGAAGGAAAGAGGGAGCGAAAGAAGGACGGAAAGACAGAAAGTGGGAAGGAAGGAAAGTAAAAGAAGGATGGATGGAAGCAAAAAAGCAAAGGAAGGAAGGAAAGAGATAGAGAAGGAAGAAAGGAGAGAAATGGGGGAGGAAAGAGAGAAGGAAGGATGGAAGCAAAAACCGAAGGAAGGAAAGAGGTACAGAAGGAAGAGAGAAAGGGAAGGAAAAGGAAAAGAGGGGGGGAAAGAGATAGAGAAGGAAAGAAGGAGAGAAGGAAAGAAGAAAGGGGAAGGAAGGAAAGAGGGAGCAAAAGAAGGAGAGAAAGACAGAGAGAAAGAGGGAAGGAAGGAAAGAGAGAATGATGGGTGGATGGAAGCAAAAAGCAAAGGAAGGAAGGAAAGAGAGAAGGAAGAAAGGAGAGAAAGAGGAGGGAAGGAAAGAGAGAAGGAAGGATGGAAGGAAAGAGAGAAGGAAGGAAAGAGGTAGAGAAGGAAGAGAGAAAGGGAAGGAAAAGGGGGGAAAGAGGTAGAGAAGGAAGGAAGGAGAGAAGGAAAGAAGAAAAGGGAAGGAAGGAAAGTGGGAGCGAAGGAAGGAGGGAAAGGAGAGAAAGAAGGAGGGAAGATTGGCTACAGCAATGTGTGCCGTAGCGTGGCAGGTACAGCTAGTTATTATTATTAATGCAGATTTTTTCCCTCTGCAAGATATACCAGTTTGGGCCAAAAACCTTTTTTCAATCTAAATAACAATAATAATAATAATAATAATTTTATTGTATTGTTTTATGATGATGTTTTTTGGTTACAACCTCTATCTGGTTGCCTAATAAGAATAATCATAATAATGGGGAATTAGAAATGGAGTGTCAACAAGTTGGTATTTCAATTGTCACCGTCCTTGTGTGGCATTGGAGCACAAAATAACAAATTGCATTATATCACTTTCTCTTTCCATACAGGAGTGGGCCCATAAGAGACTGGAGAACGTAGGGGGGGAAACAGAGGGAGCCACAGAAAAAAAGAAATCAGTTTTGCTTTTAGGAGAATCTTTTTGTAAGTAAAGGCAGCAAAAAGTGCTTGTGAAAGGCACCTTCTTCCTACATTAGGATATCATAATGTGCTGAAATAAGCAATGTATTCATGTGTATATAAAGTATAAACCGATGACTTAGAACTCGTAGTCTTATGTTTCTCTGTTTATGTCTCATGAACATTTTTTATTTCGGTCAATGACCAGCACTAAAATAATCAATTAGACTTGAGTGAAATATGCATTTGGGTATTAAAATGCAACTTAAAAAAATTCTATATTCAAGACTTAAAACGTCATTAAAAAAATATATATTTACATAACACGGGGAACACGAGGGGCACAGTTGGACTGTTGTAATTCAGCCCTCGGCGTTGTCTGATAGTAGAGCTGTAGGAGACGCTGAGTCATCACCATCTGGGAGTAGTATGCAGTTGGGAGGGGCTGATAGTGTTTCAAACGCTGGAGCAAGCAGAAAAAGGAATGCAAGCAATTCTATGATGAGTTAGAGCAGAGGAAAATAATTCAGCAGATACTTACATCCCTCACAGATTCTGAATCCTTTGAGGGCTTTCATGGAGATGTGGAACTGGAGTCAGAAGGGAGTGATACCGAGCTAGATTGGACCTTGGTAAAAGAGGTTCAGGGTGTATGTAATGCTGGCTCTAGTAGTGACACGTTTATGGGATTTGACAGTGACAAAGACTGGCCCTCTGAAACTTCTGGGAATGACTGGGAAACACTAAGTTTTGGGAAACGCTGGGAGACCTGGAGAGACTCTCAAAGAGTGTCAGCTGCAGAGAGGGAAGCAGCTGTTTCGCCTGAGCTGGAGGAGGTGTGATTCAGATGAGTCTGATCTTTAGGGTTATAAATTGTGGGCTTGGGAAATGACTCCTTGCAGTGGGCAAGGAGTTGTGTCTGGTATCCTGTTATCTTGGTATCCTTTTATTTTGGCATCCTGTTATCTTGACATCCTGTTATTCTGCATCGTGTTTCTGATTACTCGTGAGTTAAGGTTTTCACTCTGCCACCTTTTTGGGCTGGAATGCTGCTGCTACTGTTGCTGCAGTTTGGGAAAGGTGGGTGGGTGGGGGGTTGGGTTTCAATGTTCTGCTTTCTATCCAGCTACAGCCGTGTGTTCCTAATGGCGGGGTTCGACTCCGCTGGACCTTCTGTGAGTTTCAAGCTGCAAGACTGGTATTGTATTTCAACGGAGGGAGGTTGACACTGTGATTTATGGGGATTACGATGGGTGTTATCCCTTTACATTTAGCTCCTGTTGGACCTTGGACTGTCTTCTCATTTCCTCCGTCATTCTCCTGCCTTCGACTTGGACCGGTTACAGACTACGCTTTTGGATCATCCCACAAAGGACATCACAGAGAACGTCCTGAGTTTGTTTTGGCTTCTTCTGCTGTGATTGTTTTGGGCTTTCCCTGGGTTTTTGTGGGTTTTTGCCGGTTAGGCTAGTTTTTTGTAAGTCCCATTCCCATTCCTAGTATAATAAACCTTTTGTTACCCCCTTTTACATCTGGGCTTGGCTTTAATTGGCGTCTGATTTACAACATGGACACATGCCTAAGGACTATAGTTAGTGGAGCATTAGCTATAATTGTGATTACAAGTTTCCAATAAGTTGAAATACAGTGTTCCCCTCACTGTTTCATGGTTTACTTTATGCAAACTTCCTGTTTTGCAAGGTTTTTTTTTTATTAAAAAAATGAATTTATTGGGGGCTGAGTCAGGAAAAGATGAGGAGGAGAGGTCTTCTGCCTTCCGGGTCAAAAAAGGGCTTTAAAAGGATGGACGTTGCAAGCTATGACCCCGAAGGTAGAGAAGAGAGCCTTCCCACATGCAGGGAGACCCAGGATCTCTGTAATAATGAGTGCTAGACTCAGAAATAGTAAACCAAAACAGGATTTATTGGATAACAACCAGTAGAAAATGCTGGTGGCCCAAAATGCTTGGTTGGTTGCAAAGAGTCCTTTAAACAAAGGGAAAGTGTTTGTTTGCCTCATGCAAAGCGAAGGTACCTCTCTTTGGATCCCAGGTGTCCTGTTCCTCTCTGGTCTTTGTAGGCCCACGAAGTCCTGTGAAAACCCCCAAATCTGCAGTCTCTGTTGAGGACGGGCCTCCTATGCACGGCAGCTTGGTTGAGAGAGCAGATAGACTCGGTAGGTGAACTAAGAATGCTATGTCCCAGCAAGCTTAGGTTCCAACCTTGCTTCGTCCGTGAATTCTCTGGAAGGAGGGAGGAGGGGACGTCTGGCCCCTTAAGTAGACTCTGGGAAAGGGTGGAGTTGAGAGCGGAGACACCAGGTTTGGCGCCAGGAAGCAGCCCCATCTGAGTGACCACATGGCCAGACAGGGAAGCACATGGCCAACAAAGAGGATATAGAACAAAGGGTCCATGCAGGTACATGGCAAGCCAAATGCAGATAAATACAGCCCTCTAGAGGGCGTCACAAGAGGAGGCCGCCACCGAGAACAAGGGAAGCATGCCGCTGCCTCCTTCCTGATCCCGCGGCTCCTTGGGCAGCTGTTGTGAAAATCTGCGATGTAGGAATGCCTGGCGCAAGCCAAGGGGGGCGCAGTTCACACAGACCAAAAAAAATGTTGAAACAAATTCGCAAGGAAGAATGGAGATGCTCCGGGGAGGGCGGGGGAGACGGAGGGAGGGCGGGGGAGGAGGAAGCGCCTCGGGCTGCTCGCCGGGCTCCCTTGTCAAGGCACCCAGCAGAACATGGAGGGAAGCCCCGGGCTGATCTGTGATGGAGGCCAACACAGTGATGGAGGCCAACACAGTCTCCGTCCCATGTCCCATACGGAAGCCGGACTGGAAGGAATCTAGTCCGGCTGTGTCATTTAGGAACTGCTGCAACTGCTCCATGAGCACCAACCACCAGTCAGACATGACTGGACTTAACGTCAGGGGAAAACCTTTACCTACTTTGAAAGTAGTTGTTTTTGTGGCTGCCACAAACTAGTTCGAATTGGTTAATAAACTTTTTTCCATGTTTTTATGATGGAACCAATTAAGAATCGACATTTACAACGCAGGAACAAAAATTGTGTTCCATACTGTAATATACTAATGAACTCTCCCTATGATAATTCCCTGTATTCCATAGCATTGAGCCATGGCACTTTCAGTGGAACCAAACGACATGGCTTTGACAGTATAGCTGGCACCACAGCCTGCAAAAGAACCCTGCTTGGGATGAAGTTTATTTATTTATTTAAAACTTTTATACCCCAGCCTTCTCACCTCCGAAGAGGGACTCAGACCGGCAAATAGCAAGTATTCAATGCTAACATTTAAAATCTAAAAGCATCATAAATTTACAATAAAATTTACAATACAATAAATACACTCAAAAAGCCTTTTGCCAAAGTAAAATCAAGTCCAACTTAATCCATATATTCGGTCCGTATCAAGTGGTTAGCGACTTTAGTCGCTTCGCGATCTCCTCCTTCATTCTGCGAAGGCCTCATTGCACAGCCACGTTTTCACCCGCTTCCTAAAAGTCAGGAGGGAGGGGGCGGATCTAATTTTATTTGGGAGGGAATTCCACAGCCGGGGGGCCACCACAGAAAAGGCCCTGTCCCCCGTCCCCACCAGACGCGCCTGCGAAGGTGGTGGGACCGACAGCAGGGCCTCTCCAGACGATCTTAGCACTCTTGACGGTTCATAGGGGAGAATACGTTTGGACAGGTAAACTGGGCTGGAACCATATAGGGTTTTGTAGGTCAACACCAGTGGAGTGGAGCTGACGCAACAGGGGAGTTGTGCGCTCCCTGTGCCCCGCTCCCGTTAGTAGTCTGGCTGCTGCGCGCTGGACTAATTGCAGCTTCCGGGCAGTCTTCATAGGCAACCCCACGTAGAGAGCGTTGCAGTAGTCTATACGGGATGTAACCAGAGCGTGGACCACCATGGCCAAGTCTGACTTCGCAAGATACGGGCGCAGCTGGTGCATAAGTCTGAGCTGTGCAAAAGCTCCCCTGGCCACCACCGAGACCTGGGATTCCAGGCTCATTGATGAGTCCAGGATCACTCCCAGACTGCGAACCTGCACCTTCAAGAGAGTGTAACCCCGTCAAGCACAGGCTGTAACCCTATACCCTGTTCGGCTTTACGACTGACCAGGAGTATCTCTGTCTTGTCTGGATTTAGTTTCAATCTGTTAGCCCTCATCCAGTCCATTACAGCCTCCTTAGTAGAAGGTGGGAAGGAGTGACAGAGTTGGAGAGTCCAAAACAATTCTGATTTACGATTCCATCAGTTTGCAATATCCAAAGGGTTGTTATGAAAGTGCCATAGAATTCAATTAGGCATGGCATTGCAACCAGCAAAACAACATGCTATTGAAGTTTCCGGTAAAGCAAATTAGGGAGGAAACACTGCCCGTGGCGTTCATGTGGCAACCCGGCCCCATGAGGAATCTACCACCTGGGGCCAGTTGCTCTCTTACCTTCTAATGAAAACACAACACCTGCCCAGGTATCACACCTGGGAAGTAAAGCCGGCACCACCTCAGACGGAAACAGAGAAGCAATTTGTTGTACTTGCTTGGATTTAGGAAGAGGGACGGAGCCTCGATTTTTTTGTCTGCAACAGCCAAGCCAAGATGGCATCAGAATTCGAAGGCATCATGGTGAGTGGATGGAGGGGTGCATCTTGCCCTTCTGCCAATCTCTTTCTATAGGGCCCTATGCCCATAAGACAGTCATGGGACAACTTGGGCCCTCCGGGTGTTTAGGATTTCAACTCCCACAATTCCCAACAGCCGGCCATACTCCAACATTTCTAGTCTATTGTAGTCCTCCCTAAATTTCAGATTTCAGAATTCATGCTACCTTGGATCTCGCTAGGACAGGAAGTGGGAATATTAATACAAATACAATAGAGATAGCTGAAGAAATAGATGGGTGGATGGACAGGCAGATAGATGAAGTAACTGCTCAAATAAAGGGGAAGCCTGCAATTATGAAATAAGGCAAAAGCTTGGCTCCAGTGACCAGGAAAATGATTTGGATTGAAAGATAGATAGATAGATAGATAGATGGATGGATGGATGGATGGATGGATGGATGGATGAAGATGATAGATAGATAGATAGATAGATAGATAGATAGATAGATAGATAGATAGATGAAGATGATAGATAGATAGATGGATGAAGATGATAGATAGATGGATAGATGGATGGATGGCTGGATGAAGATGATGATGATGATAGATAGATAGATAGATAGATGGATGGATGGCTGGATGAAGATGATGATGATGATAGATAGATAGATGAAGATGATAGATAGATAGATAGATAGATGATAGATAGATAGATAGATAGATAGATAGATAGATAGATAGATGGCTGGATGAAGATGATAGATAGATAGATAGATAGATAGATAGATAGATATACAGACAGACAGACAGACAGACAGACAGACAGATGGCTGGATGAAGTTAGGAAGAAAGGCAAAGGCTCAGGTCAAGACACTGGGTAGGTGATGGAGATTGATGGAAGGATTGGTAGATAAAAGGATAAATGGATGGATTGGTAGATGAATAGATGGATTGATGGAAAATAGGCAGATAAAAGGATGGAGGGAGGGATGGGTAGATGTATGGGCAGAAGGAAGGCAAAGCCTTGGGTCTCTAAACACTGGATAAGTGATATAGATGGATGGATTGGTAGATGAAGAGATGGATGGATGGATAGATGGAAAAATAGGTAGATGGATGGGTAGGTAGATAGATGAAGTTGAAAAGGAAGGCAAATGCAACACTGGGTAAGTGATAGAGATGGATGGATGAATAGATAGATGGTTAGAAGGATAGATAGATGGATGGATGGATGGATAGATACATATATACATAGATAGATAGATACATAGATAGATACATAGATAGATTAAATATATACTCAAAGAAGGGGGAAGCCTACAGATGGGAAGAGAATGGAAGTCTTGGATCCAGAATCCATGGAAAAGGGACCGAACAACAAAATGAAATTGCATCTGTGGTCTGCTTTCATGGAATTCTACAGCTGGAAGGGACCCCAAGGGTCATCTAGTCTAAACTCCAGCCTTGGCCCCCTCTTGGCCCTTTCCCCCTGTTGTCCTTCTGCAGCCCAACTGGAAGGAGATTGTCAACAAGAAGCTCCGATTCCCCGAGGGCCTGCTGGCTGCCATCCAGGATGGACACCTGGTGCGAGTCCAGCAGCTCCTGCAGGTGAGCGATGGGGTGCTGCGCCAGCTGGACGAGGCCGAGGACCGGTCGTGGCGGGAAGCCCTCAACCTGGCCATCCGGACAGGTGGCGAGGAGATGACCAGGACCCTCCTGCGCATGGTCAAGTTCAATTTCCGCCAGGTAGGAGATGTTCACCAGTGGGATAGGCTGTTGCCTGGGACTCCAGTGGAATCTCCTTCTCTAGAGCATTTTAAGCAAAGGCTGGATGGTCATCCATCAGGAGGGCTTGAATGTTGCCTTCCTTCCTGGCAGAAAGAGTTGGTCTGTATGACTTTTGGGAGTCCCTTCCAACTCTAACATCCTATCTTATCCGTCCATCTATCTATCCATCCAACTATCCTTTCTTCCATCTACCAGTCTATCTATCCACCCATCTATCTACCCACAGAGACTGGATGGCCATTGTTGGGAGGATGTGAATTGTGTCTTCCTTCCTGACAAAAGGGGTTGGACTGGATGGCCTTTGGGGGACCCTTCCAATTCTAAGATTATTTCTATCTATCCATCTATCTACCTATCCATCCATCCATCCACCCATCCTTCCATCTACCAGTCTATCTATTCATCCATCTATCAACCCACAAAGGTTGGGTGACCATGTGTTGGGAGGGCTTTGACTGTACCTTCCTCCCTGGCAGAAGGGGGTTGGACTGGTTGACCTTTGGGGACTCATGACCTTCCTTCCACCTCTAGGTCCACGAGGCCTTGCTGGTGGCGGTGGACACCAACCAGCCAGCAGTTGTGAAGCTGTTGCTGGACCGGCTAGATCAGGAGAAGAGCCTGAAGGTGGACACCAAGTCTTTCTCCCTGGCCTTCTTCGACAACGCCATCGACGACTCTCGCTTCGCCCCTGGCGTGACCCCGCTGACTCTGGCCTGTGAGAAGGACCTCTATGGGATCGTGGGCACCCTACTGAGCAAGGGCCATGCCATCGCACCACCCCACAAGGTCTCCTGCGCCTGCCTGGAGTGCTCCAATGGGCGCAAGTTCGACCTGCTCAAGTTCTCCTTGTCCCGCATCAACACCTACAAGGGCATCGCCAGCCGGGCCCACCTCTCTGTGGCCAGCGAGGACGCCATGCTGACCGCCTTCAAGCTCAGCCGGGAGCTCAAGCGCCTCTCCAAGAAGGAGCCCGAGTTCAAGGTCTTTCCCACTCTCGGTCTCTCTCACCATGCTTACTTATCAGGGTGTATCTACATTCTACACCAGGGGTGGACAATTATTTTTTTTCCAAGGGACCACTCGAGAGCCAAAAATATTATGGAGGGCCGCACCTGAAGGCTGAATTACATTCTAATCTACATTATTTATTTATTTATTTACTATAGTTACTATATATTACACATCATTAATATTAACATATAATATATCAAGAAATATTCATATATTATTTCTATTAATATCATAATTATTAAATTATAGTGTATCTATATATATAAAGGAAGAGTCGTCATGGAACGACCGTCCCAAACAGAGAAACCTTACAACGCAGAGACACCAAACTTGCCAACAGAAATTGGCCTCAGACAAGATACGTTTGTAGCAAAGAAACTTTCCCCAAAAAAACCTAAAAGGCCCCCACAAAACAACGAGTTAAAAACTACATTTCCCAGCATCCTCCGGGCTGCCAACGACTCTCACAGCCTCAACATTCTGACAACATGATTGGCTGCCAATAAGGGCGGATTTGCATAACTCCTGCACTGGCCAGCCAACATGAACATTACGACCCATAATAAACTGTCAGAGGAGGATAAGGCAAAGGGCTGAGGCACAAACACAAACACCCAATTCACTTCCCACAGAAAATTTACACCCCTACAAATCACAGACCACGCCCAAAATTGACAGTAAGGCTTCATTAACTTAATTTCCCTGACTAGGCCTCACTTAATGGAATGCTGTTTACGCTCTGAATTGACAGTAAGGCTTCATTAACTTGATTCTCCCGACTACGCCTCAGCTCATTGGACATTGTGTATGGCCTGAATTGACAGTAAGGCTTCATTAACTTGCTGTTCCTGACTAGGCCTCAGCTCATGGGACATTGTGTATGGCCTGAATTTACAGTAACCTACCTTGCCACACAGAGCCCCTATGACCCACGCTACATTCTACTACAGTTTGGAGGAGGGTGGACCATGGATTATGGGACTTGAAATACCTCCATGGATAATGGGATTTGTAGTACTTCAAAACCCATCATTCCCCACAGACCACTGTGTCCCAGAACCAAGACCGATAAATACCAAACTTGGCAAACAATGCCCCCTATGACCCACACTCCATCCGACTGCAGATTAGAGGAGGACACACCATGGATAATGGGATTTCAAGTACCTCCACTCACTTCCAAAGTACCCCACCCACACACGCATCAACCTCTACATCAACACAGCAGACAGAAAGACAAAAAACATTGTATATCCACAATGCAGAATGCCAGCAACACCACACACCAACAACTCCCCAGGACTTCAACATCCCACCCACCTAAACAACCCACAACAACACAGCCATGACCCCAACAACAGTATAACTAACAACAACTCCAACCCTTACATACTCAGACTTCCTTGCATCTCCAAAATAGGGCACAGCAACGCGTGCCGGGTACAGCTAGTATATATATAATATAGACATTATAATATATTGAAATTATAATATAACATTATTATATTATTTATTATATTATTATATTATTATAAAAGTTATTTTAAAAATAATAATAAAAACCACTAAAATAAAATGAAATTTAAGAAGACAAGGTGCGAACCAAGATAGAGGCTGACATCCTCAAGAGAGGAAGGATCCCAAGATGGAATGGCCCAATGGACCCAGCCCAGAGGATGGCAAAGCGGACTCAGCCGCCAGCAGAGCAGAGCAGAGCAGAGCAGAGCAGAGCAGCAGACGATCAGAGGCTGCAGGCCTCTGCCCGCTCTCGCCCCCAGCTGTTCCCCAGCTGATTGCCCTGCTATGGAGTGCCTACCATCCCTGGAGGTGATCCGGGCCTGCAGGGGGAGCAGTTGGTGATCTGAGGTGGCTGGTCGCCAGGGCAATCAGTCCCCGCAGGTTGCCGAGTACTCCCGCTGCAGGCCTGGATCGCCTCCAGGGATGGTAGGGACTCCAAAGCTGCCGCTCCTCCGGCCTGTCTGCCGACACAAACCCCACAGAACCCGCGATGGGATGGCGGCAGCAGCACCCCTTCCTCTTGGCCCCGACGCCCTTCTCCCTGGGCCGGACAGAATCAGCTACCGGGCCGCATCCGGCCTGCGGGCCATAGGTTGCCCGCCCCTGTTCTACACTGTAGAATTGATGCAGTTAGATCCCATTTTAACAGCCATGGCTCAAGGATATGCAGTCCTGAGGTCTGCAGCTTTGCAAGGTCTTTAAGCCTTCTGTGCCAAAATCCACTAGCATTTCACCAAGCTACAACTCCCAGGATTCCACAACATTGGAAACTCAAAGCAGCATTCTTAGGATGCGTCGATACTGTAGGATTCGTGTAGGTTGACCCTAGTTTCACTATCATGGCTCAATGTGATGGCGCCCCTGGAGTTGTAGTTTGGCAAGGCACCAGTGCTCTTTAGCAGAGAGGCTTTAAAGATCTTGTGAAACTATAACTTCCAGGACTCCAGAGCACTGAGCCCATCACAACGCAAGGGTCACTCACACACTTGTTTAGGGTCCATCTACATTGTGGAATCAATCCAGTTTGAGTACACTTGGACCACCATGGCACAAATGCACAATCCCAGGAGTTGTAGTTTTGCTAGGCCTCGACCCTTCTCAGCCAGACTACCAGAATACTATGGCAGTTATCTTTCTTAGATTGCATTAATTAATTAGAATTGAGGCAGTTAGACCCCATTTGGCCTGCCAATATTTTTATTCCAAAGCCTCTCCTTTGCTCTGAGATTCCTCCCTCTCATTTGAAGACTAGAGGAAAAAGAGATTCATCCCAGAGGATCCCATAGTATTAAGCCATGGCAGTTAAAGTGGGGTCAAATAGGGAATGGTGGAGAGATAGGTGGGTGGTTGGGTGGGTAGGTAGGTAGGCAGATTGGTAGATAGGTAGATGGATGGATGGATGGATGGATGGAGAGAGAGAGAGAGAGAGAGAGAGAGAGAGAGAGAGAGAGAGATGGTCCCTAAGGTTCCATCCACTGGCTGCTTCTAGATAGAGGGATAGACAGAAAGATAGATAGGCAGATGAAGTTAAGAAGAAAGGCAAAGGCTCAGGTCCATAGACTGGTGAATGAATGGATTGGTAGATTAAAAAGCAAATAGATAGATGAAAGGAAGGAGGGAGGGAGGAGATGGTCAAACAGATAGATGATGTTAAGAAGGAAGGCAAAGGCTCAGATCCAGAGAATGATTAGGTGATAGAGATGGGTGAACAGATGGTTTGGTAGATGAATAGGCAGATCGATAGATGGAAAGAATGATAGATACGTAGATGCTTGAATGGATGGATGGATGGATAGATTAAGTTAAGTGATAGAGATTGGTGAATAGACAGATTGGTAGATGAATAGGAGGATGCATAGATGGTTGAATGAATGGATAGATAGACAGATGAAGTTAAGAAGGAAGGCAAAGGCTCAGGTCCACAGAATGGTGAAAGAATGGATTGGTAGATGAATAAGCAGATGGATAGATGAATAGAAGGAAGGAAGGAAGGAAGGAAGGAAGGAAGGAAGGAAGGAAGGAAGGAAGGAAGGAAGGAAGGAAGGAAGGAAGGAAGGAAGGAAGGACGGACAGACAGACAGACAGACAGACAGACAGATGATGTTAAGAAGGAAGGCAAAGGCTCAGGTCCAGAGAACGGTGAAAGAATGGATTGGTAGATGAATAAGCAGATGGATAGATTTATTTATTTATTTATTAGGAAGGCATTTCTCTGTCGCCCCCCCAACGGTTGGTAGATGAATAAGCAAGGGCGACTTACAAGGAAGGAAGGAAGGAAAATACAATTGTCAGATAACTCATAAAACCACAGTAATACCATTAAGATGGAATTACAATTAGAACAGTTGAAACAACAAATGGAGTCGCAGTGGGCTGACAGCTGGGCAGACAGAAGGAAGGAAGGAAGGAAGGAAGGAAGGAAGGAAGGAAGGAAGGAAGGACGGACGGACAGACAGACAGACAGACAGACAGACAGACGATGTTAAGAAGAAAGGCAAAGGCTCAGGTCCAGAGAATGGTGGATGAATGGATTGTTAGATGAATAAGCAGGTGGCTAGATGAATAGAAGGAAGGAAGGAAGGAAGGAAGGAAGGAAGGAAGGAAGGAAGGAAGGAAGGAAGGAAGGAAGGAAGGAAGGACGGACGGACGGACAGACAGACAGACAGACAGACAGACAGATGATGTTAAGAAGGAAGGCAAAGGCTCAGGTCCAGAGAATGATAAAGCGATAGAGATGGGTGAATGGATGGTTTGGTAGATGGATAGGCAGATGGATAGATGGAAAGAATGATAGATACGTAGAGATGAATGAATGGGTGGGTGGGTGGGTGGATAGATAGATAAAGTTAAGAAGGAAGGCAAAGACTCGGGTCCAGAGACTGGTTAAGTGATAAAGATTGGTGAATAGACAGATTGGTAGATGAATAGGAGGATGGATAGATAATAGGAGGATAGATAGATGGTTGAGTATATGGCTCCATACACTGGCTGCCTCTACGCTGTGTTTCTGCATCAATTCCACAGTGTAGTAGGGGCAACCAGTGGATGAAGCCTTAGGGCCACTTTGACCCCTGGATGTGGGATGTGAGGATCTTGCTTTCACCGCCTTCTCCTTCTAGCCGGAGTACCTGACGCTGGAGCAGCTCTGCCAGGAGTTTGCTTTTGAACTGCTGGGAATGTGCCGCAACCAGAGTGAAGTGACCGCTGTCCTGAATGATGACAATGATATGGGGGATGCTGAGGAGGAGGGCGCCCTGGATGACCAGGCCTTCGAGGAGGGCATCCCCAACTTGGCCCGGCTCCGGCTGGCTGTCAACTACAACCAGAAACGGGTAAAAGGGGTTTCTTGCTGGGGGGCAGGGGGTGCATCCCACCACGAAGCGGGATTTGTACTCAGAGTTGGGAGGGACCCCCAAAGAACATGCCATCCGACCCCTTATGCCAGACAGGAAAGCACAATCCAAGCCTTCCCAATAGAAGATCATGCAAACATTTGACTACACACACATTTCCCTGACATGCTGACAAGCTATTTAGGTGGGTCTCCGCTAGAGAAGTAATGCAAGTCGGTGCCACTTTGCCATGGCTCAATGCTATGGAATCCTGGAAACCATAGCTTTTGAAGGGTTACTTTTCTACTGGAGAATGAATGCAAGTTGACACCACTTAAACTTCCCTGGCTCAGTGCTATGAAGTCCTGGGAGTTGTAGCTGCACAAGGTGTATACAAACTACTGTGCAAAAGGTTGCTGGTACCTCTCCAATTCCCAGAATCCCATTGTAGGGATGTGCCACCATATCCATGTATTACTAAGTACCCCAAACTTCCAGGGTTATTATTCAATCAGACACCGAAGACAAGGAGAAAAAATTGCGGAAATTTAATGAATTACTCTGCCCTGAGTCCCTTCGGGGAGATAGAAAGGAATGTAAATTATTATTATTATATTATTATTACTATATTATTATTATTACTACTACACCACTTTAATTGCTATGGCTTAATGCTATGGTGAAGGGATCGCTGTGGTCCAGCTGCGGCGCAGCTGGCTGGGATTCAGCTGCATTAAGACCACTATTGACCAAAAGGTCATGAGTTCGAAGCCAGCCTGGGTCAAAGTGAGCTCCTGACCAAAATTGTGTAGTTTGTGGTTGACCTTTGCAGCCCGAAAGACAGTTGCATCCAGGCCGGGATTACCCATAAGGCCACTCTAGGACATGGTCTATGTTCCTGGGTGCCATGCATGGCCGGCAGCGTCCCCGGGGGCTTCCCTTCCTTCCTCCTCCCGAGGAAGGAAGAGGCGCCCTCCTGTTTCGCGCGCATGCCCGCCAACGGCCCTGGGGGCAGGACTTCCCTTCTCCTCCTCCTCGCGCCCTTCTTCCGGTCGCGTGAGGAGGCAGACAGAAGCCGCAGCGGCCCCGGCTGTGGGGCTTCCGTCCGCCTCCTCCTCCTGTGACTGGAAAGAGGACACGAGGAGGAGGCGGATGGAAGCCGCACGGCCGGGGCCACTGCCACACATGCGCCCTGGGGGCGGGACTTCTGGTTGCGGGAGGAGGCGGACAGAAGCCCCACGGCCGGGGCCGCTGCCCCACATGCGCAGGAACACCCTGGGGGTGGGACTTCCCTTCCTCCTCCTCCTCCCCGCGAACAACTTCCGGTCGCGGGAGGAGGCAGACGGAAGCCCCGGGGGCGGCCTGGCTTCTTTTGGCCTAGGGCGCCAAAAGAAGTTAATCCGGGCCCGGTTGCATCTGTCAAGTAGGAAATTTAGGTACCACTTTGTGGGGAGGCTAATTTAATTGATTTACAAGGCCATACAAAATCTCCAGGAAGTATGCAAAGAAAGAGGAAGTGACAGCTCCCCTGGTGGCCAGAAGCTGGAATGTTAAATAGCCTCTGAGTGCCTGTCTATAGATGTTGTGTGTCTGTGGCATTGAATGTTTGCCATGTATATATACATTGTAATCCACCCTGAACCCCCTGCGGGATGAGAAGGGTGGAATATAAATAAATGTTTTGTCGCATGGAAACAGGTGATCCTTCGATCTGACTGAACTATATATCTTGTTGGAATTCAACCCCATATCACTCAATTCTGTAACCTTTAATGAGAAGCAGATAGATAACCTTAATCCCTTCCCCTTCATTCCTGAATGCCTGCTGTTCTGTTTTCTCTCACTCTCTATCCTTTCTCCTCCCATCCTAATGGATGACGTAGAATGGAACTTCTTCAGGATGCATCTTCCTTTGTTTAAGACCTTGTAGTTGTAATTTTCATTTCCCTTCCTTCCATTTTGAGTCTCTCTTTAGTTGTGTGTGAATTTGGGAAAAGTGGTTTTGAGAGATTTTTCCTTTTTTTTGAACTTAGAAGTCATGGAGTTCGAGAGAAAGCTTAGACCTGTCAAGAAATGTAGTTCTTTTGTTTTTGAAACTTTTAAGACTTTTGCGCTAGCACCCCTTCTGACATGCGCTCTTAACTCAAAACACTGCCTTTATGTCAAAGCAAACCCCAGACCAAGCAACAGCTCATAACTCAAAACACTCTTAAATCGGGGTGCTTTTAAATAGAGATTTCACTGTGCTGTTTTGGGGAAATTTCTCTAACATACCTGTCTGTCATCTCCTCTCTCTCCCAGTTCGTGGCGCACCCCATCTGCCAACAGGTCCTCTCCTCCATCTGGTGTGGGAGCCTTCCTGGCTGGAGGGGCAGCAACAGCCTCTGGAAGGTCTTTGTCTCGTGCTTCATCTTCCTGACTATGCCCCTCCTCTGCCTGGTCTATTGGTTCGCCCCCAAGTCCAAGGTGAGCAGCCCACGTGGCCAAAGGTACCACTACCTATATTAAACTAACTGCTCCTCATTGAGGGTGCCATTTCTTTGTGGGGTGCCTCAGGGGGCAATTCTCTCCCCTTTATTATTTAACATCTACGTCCAACCACTTGCTCGGTTGGCACGCAGCTTTGGGCTGGAGTGTCACCAATACGCGGATGACACCCAGCTCATTCTGGGGATGGAAGGCCAGCCCGACTCCGTACCCGATAATTTCCATCGTTGCCTTGAATTCGTCACTGGAGGGCTGCGAGCCAGTAGGTTGAAGGTGAATCCGGCTAAGACGGAGACCCTGTGGCTGAGTCGTCCGGGTACGGGAGGAATCCGGCTCCCAACCCTGGATGGGGCGACACTTCGCCCATCTCCAACTGTAAAAAGTCTGGGAGTCACGCTTGACTCCCAGCTGTCAAAGGAGAATCATATCTCCATCGTCAGCGAAGTGGCTTTCCATCACCTCTGGCAGGCAAGGAAGCTGGCTCCATCCTACCTGTCCCATCACGACTTAGCCACAATGGTCCAAGCCACGGTAATCTCAAGATTGGACTACTGTAATGCCCTCTACATCAGCCTTCCCTTGTCGTTGATCTGGAAACTTAAACTGGTGCAGAACGCTGCAGCCAGGCTGGTGGCAGGCCTTCCATCTCGCTGCCACATGACGCCTGTCCTGTGTGGACTGCACTGGCTTCCAATTGAGCACTGGATCACCTTCAAGGTGCTGGTTTTGACCTTCAAGGCTTTGAATGGTCTGGGGCCAGTGTACCTAAGGGACCGCCTCTCCCAATGTAACCCACCACGACCACTGCAATCTGAGTTTCAGAACCTCTTGGTGGTACCAAGCCATCAATCCATCCATCTGTCCACAACTCGGGGAGGGCTTTCAGTGCCGCTGCACCGGTCTTGTGGAACGCCCTTCCATCCTCAATTCGAACACAGACCAACCTGCTAGCCTTTTGCAGGGCTTGTACAACCCTCCTGTTTGTTCAAGCCTTCGGCTCATAGACATCTCTAGGCCAGGGACTATAATGCAGGCCTAAGAGTGATTTTAATGTATATCTGCTTGTTTTTAACTTGTATTTTACAGTGTTTTTATGGTTTTATGTGTATGTACAGTAAGTCGCCCCGAGCCTCTCGGAAGGGGCGACTAATAAATCAAAACAATAAATAAATCAATCAATTGAGGACTTGAGACTTGAGCAGTGTGGGGTTGAATTCCAACAATATATTCATCATATGGCCCATGCGGTCTCTTGCAACTCCAGGATTCTATGAATGCCGCCCATGGTCCCTCAATGGCGCCCATCCTTTGCCCCCTCTTCCTGCAGAAGGTTCATTACATTAGGAAGATACTTCCTGACTGTGAGAGCCGTTCAACAGTGGAACTCTCTGCCCCAGAGTGTGGTGGAGGCTCCTTCTTTGGAAGCTTTTAAACAGAGGCTGGGTGGCCATCTGTCAGGGGTGCTTTGAATGCGATTTTCCTGCTTCTTGGCAGAATGGGGTTGGACTGGGTGGCCCACGAGGTCTCTTCCAACTCTAGGATTCTATGATTCCTCTTCCTCTTCTTCCAGGTGGGCAAAATGCTGAAGATCCCAGTGATCAAGTTCCTGCTGCACTCGGCTTCCTATGTCTGGTTCCTGGTTTTCCTATTGGCGGAATCTCTGGTTCTGGAGCAGAACCACGGGACCTTTTCGGGGCGCAATCAGAGCCTCCTGGAGACCTCGCTCCACATGATTTGGGTGGCAGGTGGGCCTTCTTCTCCTTCGTGACTTCGTTCTAGCTAACGTGCAAAGACTTTCCATATGCATATATGAGTAGGGAAATCTCGTATTCTCCATTCCCACACATGTTCCCTGATCTCTTGCTGGCTACTTGAAATCTTTGTGTTATTTTATAGGGGAAATAACCTTTTGAATAGAGAATGAGCCTAGAAGGAACATCATGTTACATAGCGTTATTTACGTACAATTGATTTCATCTGCTGCATATACACATTAAAAGACATCACATGGGCATCTTCCTGAATATTGATGTTAACAATTACGTAAACAAACAAAGCTGCGTTGAAGGGGACTGGCTCAGTCTCCCGCACCATTGGGAGATCAGACTAGATGACCCTTACCACCCCTTCTTCTGATTCTGGGCCGTATATTGCCAAAAGTCTTTGATCCAAGGGCTGCCATTGGAAGGGACCTCCAAGGATCATCTAGTCTGACTCTCAGTGGGTCAGACTAGATGACCACTAGATCAGTGTTTCCCAACCAGTGTGCCGTGGCACACTAGTGTGCCGTGAGCGATTATCAGGTGTGCCGTGGGAAATTGGAACCTCCGATACGCTTTCTTCCCCCTCCTGCCGAACACTTTTTCTTCTCCACTCGGGCTCCCTTCTTCCCAGCCTCGCTCTGCTCTCTTTGCCTCGCTTTGCTCTGGGGAGTGTCCGTGCAGTAGCACCCGCACGGGTCACGTCTTCCTCCCTCCCCCTTCCCTCCTGAACATGCTCATGCTGCCCCCTCGGATCAAAATGGCAGCAGAAGCGGTAGTGTAGAAGAAAAAGTAAGTGTTCGGCAGGAGGGGGAAGAAAGGGCGCGAAGGGGGAGGAAGAGGTTTCTGTCGAAAGCTGGCATGGGCAAACTTGGACCTTCCAGGTGTTTTGGACTCCAACTCCCACCATTCCTAGCAGCCTCAGGCCCTTTTCCTTTTTCCCCCTCAGCCATTTAAGCAGGAAAGGGCCTCAGGCTGTTAGGAATGGTGGGAGTTGAAGTCCAAAGCACCCAGAGGGCCGAAGTTTTCCCATGCCTGTTTTAGGGACCTTAAAGTGGTGAGCCTCCTTCCAACATTGTGATTCTGGATAGAAAACAAACAACAACATAACATGACATAGTTTGAGTCCACAGTGCTCTCTGGGTGTAGGTGAACTACAACTTCCAAACTCAAGGTCAATTCCCAAGCAAACCCTTTCAGTACTTTCTGTTGGTAATGAGAGTTCAATATGCCAAGTTTGGTTCAATTCCATTGTTGCAAGAGTTCCGGATGCTCTTTGATTGTGTGTTAACTATAAATCCCAGAAACTGTAACTCCCAAATGTCAAGATCTATTTTCCCCAAACTCCATCTGTGTTCACATTTGGGCATATTGAGTATTCATGCCAAGTTTGGTCCTGATCCGACATTGTTTCGGCCCACAGTGCTCTCTGGATATAGGTGAACTACAACTCCAAAATCCAAGGTCAATGCCCACCAAACTCTTATAGTATTTTCTATTGCAGGGCTGTCCAACTGGCGGCCCCGGGGCCGGATCCGGCCCCGTAGCCTGTTGGACACGGCCCCACCTATGCCCCCGGCCGCCATTTTTAAATTTGAAAAAAAATCGATTTTTTAAAAAAATGGCAGCCGGGGCCGGGGAGGGGGAGGCGGGGCAGGGAGGAGGAAGAGAGCTAGCTCCTCCTCCCTTTTCGCCCCCCTACCTAGGGCGGGAAGCCGCCGAAAAGGAGCAGAAGGCGGCGCCAAGAGCCGCGCGTCACAGGCCTGGCGTGACGCGCAGCTCCTTGGCACCGCCTACTCCGCCTTTTCGGCGCCCCCTCCCTTCCCAGGGCGGAGGGGGGGACACCGAAAAGGAGGAGTAGGCTGCGGCAAGAGCCGCGCGTCACAGGCCTGGCGTAACGCGCTGCCCCTTGGCGCCGCCTACTCCTCCTTTCGCGCCCCCCCTCCGCCCTAGGAAGGGAGGCCGCCGAAAGGGAGGAGTAGGCGTGCCAGGGGCAACGCGTCACGCCAGGCCTGTGACGCTCTGCTCTTGGCGCCGCCTTCTGCCCTTTGTCGGCCGTTTAAGGAGGGGGCGGGGCCTGGGGTTGGGGGCGGGGCCGAGCGGCCCCCTAGGTCATCAGTGACCTTTTATCCGGCCCTGGACCCCGTAGAAGTTGGACAGCACTGTTCTATTGGTTATGGGAGTTCTGTGTGGGCAGTTTGTGTCTTTCTGCCATCCCTGCCATGATATTTATGTTGTGTTCATCGAAACAGGCCCAGGTTTCACACTGAGTGTATAAATACATTTAAAAACATATTAACTATATGTATTACTGTGTTAGAGTGTCATTTTGTGTCATTTTGATTGGTGGTGTGCCCCAGGATTTTGTAAATGTAAAAAATGTGCCGCGGCTCAAAAAAGATTGAAAAACACTGGACTAGATGACCCACTAGATGACACTATAGGTCAGACTAAATGTCCCTTGGGGTCCCTTCCAACCCTTCATTTACAAACAGGCTTTGGGAAGAGACTCAATTGGAGCAAAGGCATCAAGAAGAGTCCTAGCTGACTGAATGGTGGCAACCAGAGCTGAACCTTGCTTGCTTTTTGTCTGACCTTTCAGGCTTCTTCTGGTTTGAATGCAAGGAGGTGTGGATCGAGGGTTTGCGCAGCTACCTTCTGGACTGGTGGAACTTCCTGGACATTGTCATTCTCAGCATGTACTTGGCCTCCTTTGTGCTCCGGGTCCTGATCTTCCTCAAGGGACAAATCTCCTGCAAAGATGGTGGCGCTTCCTCCCAAGAGTGCCACTACTACACCCAGGCTGGTGAGACGCTTTGGGAATAACACAAAACCCTTGTAATAAAAATAATTATCCAAAAGGTGTATATTTTTCCAGGTGGAGCATCCTTTGTGCTGGGCTGTCCCTCTTTTCTCAAATGGCCCCAAAATACTGGAAGCAAGGAGATCATTCAATACGTTTATTTGATCAAAACACCCTGCTGGGTGAAGAGAATAAAGTGCCACACAAGACTGAGATGGAGCTCGGATTCATAGTCAAAACCTTGAGCATCTCCACAGGCTATTTCCTCTGATTTGTGCTTCATCTCTATTTCTTCCTTCTGTTGGGAGGGATCGGATGGTGTCTTCCTGTCAGGTAGAAAGGGGTTGACTGTTTGGCCTTTGGGATCCCCTCCAACTCCAGGATTCTCTTACTACAGGAAAAGATACTGGGTGACCATCTGTCGGGAGAGCTCAGATGGTGTCTCCCTTAATGGCAGCCGGGGGTATTTATTATTATTTATTTACTTTATTTATATTCCACTCTTCTCACCCCGAAGGGGACTCAGAGCGGATTACAGGTGCACATACTTAGCAGACAATCCCTGCCGTTTCCACATACACAACATATAGACGAACAGAGGCAAACTCTGGCCACCAGGGGGAGCTGACACACTCCTCATCTCTCAGTGTTCCCAGCTTCCCTTGTTGTTCCTTCCGCATTCCTCAGCGTTCCTGGAGTTTGTTAATAGCCTCATAATTCAGTCAAAATTTGTAGACTGGATAGCCCTTAGGGGTCCCTTCCAATTCTAGGATTCTCTTATTACTGTATATACTTGAGTATAAGCCTAGTTTTTCAGCCCCTTTTAAGGCTGAAAAAGCTCCCCTTGGCTTATACTCAAGCCAAAGTTATTATTTTACTCTATTATTAGTATTATTTTATTATATCAATTTTATTACTTTATTTATTATTTTTATTACATTTATTATTTTACTCTATTATTATATTTGTTACTTTACTCTATTATTATTGATATTATTACATTTACATTGTTATACTCTATTATTTTTATTACATTTTATTATATTTATAATTTTACTCTGTTATTATTACATTTATTATTTTACTCTATTTATTATTGTTATTATTACATGCATTATTTTGCTCTATTATTATTGGAAGCACATTTACATTGAAGGAGGCTAGAATGATAGTTTAATCAGAGTTGGACAGTCTTATGTAAATATTTGAATATTTTATATAAATATTCAAAAACATTAGCCTACTGATGCCTCAATTAATGTAATTTTATTGGTATCTATTTTTATTTTGGAATTGACCAGTAGCTTCTGCCTTTCCCACCATCGGCTTATACTCGAGTCAATACATTTTCCCAGTTTTTGTAGTAAAATTAGGTGCCTCGGCTTATATTCGGGTTGGCTTATACTCAAGTATATATGGTACATAAAAAGAGTCTGGATAGCCATCTGTTGAGAGAGCTTGAATGGTGCCTCCCTTAATGGCAGATGGGAATGGACTGGAAGGCCTTTGGGGTCTCTTCCATCTCTAGGACCCCTGAAGATGCAGGTTCGCAGCTTGGGAGTGATCCTGGACTCATCGCTGAGCCTGGAACCCCAGGTCTCGACGGTGGCCAGGGGAGCTTTTGCACAGTTAAGACTCGTGCGCAAGCTGCGCCCGTACCTTGGGAAATCTGATCTGGCTACGGTCGTCCACGCTCTGGTCACATCCTGAATAGATTACTGCAACACACTCTACGTGGGGCTGCCTTTGAAGACAGTTCGGAAACTGCAATTAGTCCAGCGGGCGGCAGCCAGACTACTAACCAGAGCTACATACAGGGAGCATACCACCCCCTGTTGTGTCAGCTCCACTGGCTGCCTGTCCAATTCCGAGCTCAATTCAAAGTGCTGGTTTTGACCTTTAAAGCTCTATACGGTTCTGGCCCAGCTTACTTGTCCAAACGCATCAGCCGCTACGTCCCACCTCGTAATCTAAGATCATCCGGGGAGACCCTGCTCTTGCTCCCGCCTACTTCTCAAATGCGGTTGGTGGGGACGTGAGATAGGGCCTTCTCGGTGGTGGCTTCCCGTCTGTGGAATGCGCTCCCTATTGATATACTATCTACCTCATCCCTCCTGGCATTCAGGAAAAAAGTGAAATCCTGGTTATGGGACCAGGCGTTTGCACATTAGCACGATACAGCACTTTAGATTGGATTGAAATGGCAAACTGGTGGACATGACCCAATGCTTCTATTATGGACGGAATACTGTTTTTAACCTATGTGAATGTATTTGATGTCTTTTTTAAAATGCTAATGATATTTTAATGTATTTTAATGTGGACTGTATTTAATGTATTTTAATTTTTGGCTGTTTGTGGTTTTCTATTATATGTTTACTGTGTTTTGGGCATCGAATTGTTGCCGTTGTGAGGCCGCTCTGAGTCCCCCCTCGGGTGTTGAGAAGATGCGGGGTAGAAATGGTGGAAATAAATAAATAAATAGGACCCCCCCCCCAGTTCCCAGTCTGTGGCCCTCATTCTGTGTGGATGTCCATGTGTTGCAGTCCGTAGAGAGTGGCGGGCAGAAGACCCCCAGTTCCTGGCAGAGGTGCTCTTTGCGGTGACCAGCATGCTGAGCTTCACCCGCCTGGCCTACATCCTGCCAGCCCACGAGACCCTGGGCACCCTCCAGATCTCCATCGGGAAGATGATTGACGACATGATCCGGTAACCTTGTTGTTGTTGTTGTTGTTGGGGGTGGTGGTGGTCTTCTTCTTCTTGAGTAAATTGTCATTAAGCTTCCATGTCCATTGTCAGTCTTGCCATTTTAGTTTCATCGAAATGGGGACATGTTTTGATATCTTCTTTGGATGGATATCAGAGCTTAATAGTTGTGTAGTAAGGCATTGTTTTGGCACAGATTATGTTGATTCTTGACAGTGAATTGTGTCTATATGATGAGAATGTAAAGTCCTTTTCGGATCCGTGACAAAATCACCATAGGTCGAACTTCAGCACTCACACCAGGTGTTTTGGGGCCTTTAAGCAAAGTTTATTATTATTATTATTATTATTAATTATTCTTTCTCCCAGGTTCATGTTCATCATGATGATCATCCTGACGGCCTTTTTGTGTGGGATGAACAACATCTATGTCCACTACCAGGAGTCCGAGCGGCTGGGAAGGTGGGTTGTCTGGCTTCCTTCCTTCTTTCCTGCTCTCCTTCCTTCCTTCCTTCCTTCCTTCCTTCCTTCCTTCCTTCCTTCTTTCCTTCTTTCCTTCCTTCTCTCCTTCCTTCCTTTCTTCTTTCTTTCCTTCGTTCCTTCTTTCCTTTTTTCCCGTCTTCCCTTCCTACCTTCCTTCTTTCTTTCCTTCATTCCTTCTTTTTCCTTCCTTCCTTCTTTCCTTCCTTCCTTTCATCCTTCCTTCTTTCCTGCTCTCCTTTCTTCCTTCCTTCTTTCCTTCATTCTTTCCTTCCTTCCTTCTTTCTTTACTTTGTTCCTTCTTTCCTTCCTTTTTCCTTCTTTCCTTCCTTCTTTCCTTCCTTCTTTCTTTCCTTCATTCCTTCTTTCTTTCTTTTTTCATTCTTTCTTTCCTTTCTTCCTTTCATCCTTCCTTCCTTCTTTCCTGTTCTCCATTTCTTCCTTCCTTCATTCTTTCCTTCCTTCTTCCTTCCTTCTTCCTTCTTTCTTTCCTTCTTTCCTTCCTTTTTCCTTCCTTCGTTCTTTCCTTCCTTCTTTCCTTCATTCCTTCTTTCTTTCTTTTTTCATTTTTTTTCTTTCCTTCGTTTCATCCTTCCTTCTTTCCTTCATTCCTTCTTCCTTCCTTCCTTCTTTCCTTCTTTCCTTCCTTCTTTCATTCTCTCCTTCCTTCTTTCTTTCTTTCCTTCGTTCCTTCTTTTCTTTGAGGTTGCCTTCCTCACTTCCTGAGAGAGTGTGACTCTCCAGGGCTCATCCAATGGGTTTCTATGGTTGAGTCCGGATTCAAATCCTGGCCTCCAGAGCCCTAGCCCAGCACTCTAATCATACCTCCTTCTTTAGAAATCCTTGAATATGGGAATTCTTCCTGCTTGGCAGAAGGAGGTGGTTTGGATTACTTTTGGGGGTCCCTTCCATAACTAGTGTAGGGCTTTCTCAGAAGGTAGTGGTCTCTTTATCTTTGCTTTGGAGGCATTGAAACAGTAGTAGACATTAGAGGTGTGCAAAGTGGTAGGAATTTGAATAGTAATTCGTTTTGGAGATCTGAGTGGCCCCAGGAGGGGTCCGTTTTGTTTCGTAATCCGAATCTCCAAAGTTTTGTAATTGTTTCATTAAGATTTGTTCCATTAGTGGCAGTGATACAAATTTGGAGGCTCGTTTCTCCAACATTTTTATGGCTGTCAGGATGAAACGTGGCACGCTTGTGGGCAACACCTACGACTTTAAGCCTGCCAAGTTTCAGAATATTTCAATCATCAGTGGATTTTTTGGGAAATTTCTTAAGCCATGGGAATTTGGAAAATGTATGTTTGGGGTTGGATAATTTCAACAGAGGAAGGTTATAGACTGGATAATACTTTGGAGGGGTCCCATTCCAATTAGTAATTCAGAGATTTGTATTAACGAATCATTTAAAAAAATCTCCGAATTACGAAACAGACCTCCGAAGATTTGCACCGTCCTAGTAGGCATCTTCCAGGAGTGGTTTAGTTATGTATTCCTGCTTGATAGACCAGGGTTAGTCTAGATCAGTGTTTCCCAACCAGTGTGCCGCAGCACACTAGTGTGCCGTGAGCGATCATCAGGTGTGCCGTGGGAAATTGGAACCTCCAATACCCTTTCTTCCCCCTCCTGCCGAACACTTTTTCTTCTCTACTCAGGCTCCCTTCTTCCCAGCCTCGTTCTGCTTGCTTTGCCTCGCTTTGCTCATGTTGCTGCGTCTGCCGCCATTTTGATTCGAGGGGGCAGCGTGAGCGTGTTCAGGAGGGGAGGGGGGAGGGAAGAAGATGTGGGGTGAGTATGTGCATTAGCGCCCATATGGGTCACGTCTTCCTCCCCCGAGTGGAGAAGAAAAAGTGTTTGGCAGGAGGGGGAAGAAAGGGTGCGAAGGGGAAGTGGGAGGAAGGGGTCTCTGTCGAAAGCTGGCATGGGCAAACTTGGACCTTCCAGGTGTTTTGGACTCCAACTCCCACCATTCCTAGCAGCCTTAGGCTATTTTCCTTTTTTCCCCTCAGCCACTTAAGAAGGAAAGGGCCTCAGGCTGTCAGGAATGGTGGGAACTGAAGTCCAAAGCACCCAGAGGGCCAAAGTTTTCCCATTCTTGTTTTAGGGACCTTAAAGTGGTGAGCCTCCTTCTAACATTGTGATTCTGGATAGAAAACAATCAAAAACATAACATAGCATTGTTTGAGTCCACAGTGCTCTCGGTGTAGGTGAACTACAACTTCCAAACTCAAGGTCAATTCCCAAGCAAACCCTTTCAGTACTTTCTGTTGGTAATGAGAGTTCAATATGCCAAGTTTGGTTCAATCCCATTGTTGCAAGAGTTCGGGATGCTCTTTGATTATGTGTTAACTATAAATCCCAGAAACTGTAACTCCCAAATGTCAAGGTCTATTTTTCCCCAAACTCCATCTGTGTTTACATTTGGGCATATTGAGTATTCATGCCAAGTTTGGTCCTGATCC